>CM039732.1:21184864-21553106 GCA_022539455.1 Dendrobium nobile | reverse complement strand
GCAGAGAAAAGGAACGTCTGTCCTTTCACACTCTCCTAATATAGGCAGAGAATCCTTCGTCCTTTCACACTCTCCTAGTGTGGGCAGAGAACCCTTCATCCTTTCACACTCTCTTAGTGTCGGCAGAGAACCCTTCGTTCTTTCACACTCTCCTAATGTGGGTAGAGAACCCGATTTTTTTGATAGATCTCCTCACAAGAAATAGAAGAGAAGAAGGTGAAATAATCTCAAATCACAAGTAGAAATCTTACCTTGACACCACCACTGCCTCACGCTCCAATGTGGAAATCCTTCTTTGAAAGCTCTCTCTCACTCTCCCTTGAGTCTTCTTCCACTTCCTCCTCAACCATCCCCCAAAAATTATTCCTACTCAAAATTCCACACATTCCCCCCTCTACCCACATCCCCCCCATCCCCAAAACCCAAACCAAACCTCCTATTTCACTCCCCTACCTACAATTCACCACCATTACTCAACACCAACCTATACCTCCATCACCACCATAACAATCACCTCCCACATAACTAAACCCTCACCATACACTACCTCCCAACATAATACCCTTACCTCCCACTTAACAACCCACTTACTTAAACACCCAACCACCCTTTTTTTTATCCAAAATTTCATGATTTGGATGGTAATAAGTGTAGAGTTAAATTATTCTTTATAATTATTTTTAAATTAAATTTTGAATTTTTCCTTGTAATCCTATTTTTATAAATAATAACGGATGTAATTAGATAAATATATTGATAAATGAAATTTATTTTGTGAGTCCAATTGAATGCAATTTCTAGATCTAAGTTCTATACATGAATCACTCCAAATCGTACATGAAGTTCCTTCTTCCATCCATTAATTTTGATATCAGAACAAGATTCAATCTCTTTTTGACCATCAGACCCCAACAACTTGAATAATTAGACATTCATGTACAATCCAATTTATCAACAAGGATAATATGTCTATTCTTGTAAACCCGACTTGCATCAGCTATGTAACCACAATCATCTCCTTCCCATAACCTACCGACTTCACATGCAATCACAGGTGTTTAATTGATGATTTCGCCTCAAATCCCAAATGCATAACCCGACTTCCAGCATCACTCCACACCCATTCGCTTTTAGCATCCCACATCTACATCATAGCCTCCCTATATGTAAATCTCTCATGGTGATTCCTCACCTTGATTCTCTATGATTCCTCTTCTACACATAACTTATAATGTACCACATATTCACATGCCCATCTAGGATTCACAATCACTTCTTTTTCACTATGCATTCAAAACGACTTTATGCTGCATCAATACCACTTATATATAGTGATGCCAAATCTCCTTGCCACACTCAACACCAAGTATAATAGCTTCTTCACATGTTACCACTAATCAACATAAACTATATCACGCCTCTTCATTGCTCAAGTTTCATTGGCACCATATCACCATAAACAATAGACTTATCAAAATATTTAAGCACCATCTTTAGAATCCTCAATTTCAATCTCTAGAAGGTTGTACTAATGTATGTCAATCTTCTTCTTTCAACTATCTTCATTCATACAAAAATGACAATGATTATGATTCTTATTATCATAATAAGAATTTTAGAACATATTAACAATTATGATTATGTTGATGGTTATCATTCTAGATCACAAAAATCTTCTTATTTTTGTAATTATGATGAAACTTTTCCTCATCATTATTAAAGATTTAAGAAGTATCCTCTACAAATAAAGCTATTTCTTCCAATCATATGCAATTGACTACATAGGTTCCAAATGTTCCTCTGGTCCCATAAATTTTAGAACCTTGTCCAGTTAAGCAGCATGTGCCAGAATCTTATGATCCTTCACTTCATAATGAGAATTTCTAGGTCATTTTAAAGATCATTTGAGATAATTAAACAATTCGATAAAACAACTCAAGTATATTTTCACTATGTCACAATTTTAGTTCCTTGTTGTAAAACTTGAACCTTAACAAAATAACAAACATCTAATTACAATCCACTACTCATTAATAATTAAACCTTAACAAAGATAGTTAACAACCTAATAATGGTTTAAATGTTCAAAAGAATAACCAATGAACCTAAAATTAAAATAAATAAATAAATGCAGAAATACAAAAGGAAAAAAACACACAAAAGTTTAAAACAAGAGAAGGGCTGGAGAAATTTACAGCATAAGCATCATGTATACGGTCTGAATGATGTGGCTGTATAAAGTCATCATCAGTGGCATGTCCTAACAAAGCTGGGACGAAACAACACTTTGCTGGCTGCATAAAGCAAAAAAAAAAAAATTCCGAGGATAGAGTATATAAGTATATATTCAAATGACAACTCGATGATTCATATGTTTTATCAAATAAAAAAGGACATCTATCCGAAAAATTCAGTATGATACATGAAATCAACAAGAACTAAATAATGTAAATTAATTAAAATGTAAGTGACATAGTAAATAAATTACACTATAATAGCCCTAACAACTTTTCTACAAAATAGAAGCAGTAAGCAGCATATAAAACAGCCTTACGATGCTTATCATTCAGCATATGACCACAATTAAAGATTGCCAAAGATGAAACATGTAACTTAAATTAGAGGCAAGGAAATAGAAGTTAAAATACAAAAAAATGAAGCTAACCTTTTATTCTCTTAATTCATTCAGATAATGCAATTTAAAATCTAAATGAAAGATCCATAATGAATTCCAACCATTAAACACATCAATCTAGGGCACAGGGCATGGATTTTACGATGTGTATAAGTACTATCTTTCAATAATTAAAACTTTTCAAATGCTAGAATGCAAACCGAGTAAATTGATTTTAAAATTATTAGATTTATCTTCCACTGCTTATGTGAGGAGCTAGAATAGTCACTGGAGTTAGGAATGCCCCTTACTGACGAGTATTAACAAGTACTGAACAAAGTTTTAAATGATTAATAAGAAATTAGTATCAAGAATTTAAAAATATATATATATTTCCTCGAAATCAGGGTTTGCTTGAGAATTTTGTATTGCAAGCTACTCTGCAATGGGGCAAGAAATATAGACGGTCTATTTTACAAGCTTGAGAAGGTATTGTCCACTTGTTCACGTACAAATGCACAAAAATCAAGAATATACTTCCTCATGTTATAGCTTAGGGTTTAAAGAGCTCAGACCATTGATTATTGTTTCCTAATTGCAGCTAAATCTCAAGATGCTTCTTTTTATAGATCTTAAGAATCGAGGACAACCCTAAGCTAGCCATGACCATATAAGATACTTCTTATAAACATAAATATTGCAAGAATAACGTGTTAGATGTCAATATTTACTATTTAGTTCATTAATTTAATATTATTTAATATAATAGTTGGACCACATGGTGGCCCATCATACTAGAAAACTTCTCAAAGAACAATAATTTGTTTTAAATATATAGGAAAATGAGATATGACAATGTATAACATTGTCAGCTTTTCTAACATCATAAATTCTATTTGTGCTATTGCAAACCAGTTTTGTTATTTGGATGGCATGCATACAAATAAAAATACCAAGTCTTTATCTCATTGTAATGTCAGCTACATAAATCCTTTTTTCTCTATTGTGTCCAAAAAAGAGTTAAATTTTCATCTAAATCCAATAAAAATATCATTTCTAATACGTTCTAGGGGTGTAAAAATGGGCATTCAGTTCGGGTTCGGGTCGAACCCAGAATTGACCCGAGTCCAAATAAGTTGACCCTAACCCGATCCGATTTTGTAAACGGGTCAAAATGTCTGCCGGAACAATTCAAGCTACTAGGTTGACCCGATCCGACCAACTAACTTGGTATGGCAAACAAATTGACCTGACCCATATGACAAACGGGTTGGTTGAACCCATAATTTTTTGATTGGGTTCCGGGTCAGTTTAAATATTAACACCTCTAATATGTTCTAACCAATTCGAGGGCAAAGAAGAAAAGAAAGATTTATTGAGGTAATTAATATGATTTAAGGAATATGGAATATTTAATTTCATATTATGTAAGGGTTTAAAAATAGATAGTGTAATATGATAATTTAAAAACAGTTGATATTGTTTTAGGGATAATTAATACTTTGAAAATAATCTTTGGCAATAATTGAAGTACTCACTGTTATCTTAAGTGATAAGAAATTTTTAATGTTGCTTTAATGATATTTGAATTTTTCAAATTAAATCTTAGTAGTAATTAAAATGTTGTTGATGTTATTTTAGAACAGTGAGAGATTTACATAGTTGAGCTAGGATAAAATACTAAAGCACAAAGAGATATCAAGGGGAGTTTAGATAAGGTTACATATATGTTCATGGAAACTTTATTTAAAAGTAATGGAAGTTAGTTGAAAAATAACAAGTTAAATTTATGTAATTGTATATGTGATCTTAGATGTTACATTAAAGAGATCATATAGAAACTATGAAAGTCTGGAAAAGGATTTCAGCAAAAAGCAACGAAGTGGGTGATTATATTGTTCATAGCAATTTTAGTTTCTTTTATGTCATTTCAATTAATATTATATCATGCATATGTATTTATTGATATTTAATTGTCTGATATGCATCAAATTGAGTATGACTAAGCAATCAAAGCTTACAATATATTTGTATGGAAAAATAATAACAAACAACAATAAGTATATGTAATGGAAATGAATTGAATGAAAAGAATTATAATATGTAAACAAAAAAATTGAAAGGAAAAAGATATATGCATGCAAAATACAGGAGTTCATCCCCTTATGATATTGGTTGGGGACGCAATATACCCGTGTACGTTAAAATGGAAATGGTTGTGTACATTTATTGGTATAAAATTTTAGACGGTGCTCCTGTACTAAATGAAAAAGAGAAAATGAATAATTGGGAAATGAAAAATGAATAAATGAAAATGAAATGCAACATGTTACGTGACAGATATATACTAAGGATTGATATATATATATATATATATATATATATATATATATATATATATATATATATATATTAAATGTAAGAGAATTTATTGAATATGATTTTATGTATGTATAAATGCTATGCTAGAAGTTGTGATTATCCACTGAGTTTACTAGGCTATGATGCACCGACACACACAGGACACGACTATAATTGAAAATATAGGAAACGGATATGACATAGCACGACATTATAATTTTTAAATAACGCATAGAAATTAATATAGTATCATATTAGAAATGATAAACAATAATAAATCAATATCATAATTACTTATCTAGCTTATAATATAAAACAAATAAGCATTGAAATGTCTAATACGACCACAAAAATATAAGCAAAAACTATTTAGTACAACATGGTGATAAACTACTAATAACTTGTTAACAAATTTAATAGTATGGACTCAAATAAACTCAAGAAATTAATGAAATCTAAAGACATGAAATAAAATTTCAATGTAACGGTTCCACCATAACCCTAAACGGAGGAAAAAACTGATGTTCTTACCTTTGGTAGAGATCAAGAGTGAGAGAGATATAATAATCAAGGTCGTGCATAGATCTAGTGTTGTCGACATAGGTCTTTGTATACACCGAGCTAAGGCTCTTAGGAAAATTAATGTAATCGATCTTGGTGGCCTCGTCTACTCGCGGAAATAATAAAGAGGATGAAAACGAAGGAGTGACGACCTCATCTACTCGAGTGCTAGGCTCCTTCGGCCTCGCTTGCTTCCGTATTAGCCTCATTTGGCCTCGCCAGCTCGCGTCTTAGTTTCCTTTGACTTGCCTGCTTGTTAAATGAAGAGACGACGCTCGAGTAAACCCTAGCCTATTCACTTGCGAAAATAAAGAATATAAAGGGATACAACACACACAGCTAGTTAAAATGGGTTCATTTTATTATTTAGGATTTTTTATAATTAAATATTAGGACACGCATGTCCGACATGAGTGTTCGTTTTAATTAGACATGTTTCGGCCATGTCCAACACATGTTCCAGCCGTTTCGAGATCGAGTCCGACACTGCATACCTTCATAAGGTGTATCAGTGCATTATAGTTACTAGGTAAAACTCAAACTGCTAAATAAATTTTTACGTAAATCTTTTGATAAATAGAAATGGATGAAACAGAGGAATACATCTTCAGAAGAAGCGATTGAATGAAGAAAGGTAAAATCTAGTTTATGTATATTCACTTCAGATCTGTAAGTTTGTTTGTGGCTCTTTAATTTTATGAGTGATGCTAATATTAATTGTTTATGTATAAGTTAAGGAAATGAATTAACCGTTTGACCATCTGTTTCTGCCTCATTAATTCGAGCATCTGGGCCGGGTTATAACAGGAAATGAGCATGCATATTATTTCAAATGTCTTATGTTACTATAATTTAGAAGCATGAATTACTCGCTGAGTTATTTTATAATACTCTTTTTATTGACAATAAATTACAGGTAGTATTCAAAAGCTTAAAATGAGTAGAAGATGAGATAATGCATATCGTAGGCGCGACGCTCCAAGGGAAAGGCAATTATTATAATTTTTTTTATTTAAAGGTTTTTAGTGGCTCTTTTAGTTTATTGGTGATAATTTTAGAAATTAAAAATTCAATCAACCATATGACCGTCTATTCCTGCCTTGTTAATTCGAGCCTCCAGGCCAGGTCGTAACATAAAGGCAAAGTACTCTTTTATTTTTTTAAAGAAAAGAACAAGGCACAATTTAAAAAATCATACAAAACAAGTCTCAATAAGCCCAATTCTCATTTTTGATGTCAGGATCTATAACAGATTCAACCTAGGATGCAAGCTCTATAGCATAATTATGAAATAAAAAATCATTCAAATCACCATACACTTTCAAAAGAATGGCAAGAAAACATGCAAACAATGAAAGAAGAAGAGTCAGGAGAAGGTAATATGATGACCTATTTAATGATTGATCAACAAACTAAATATAAAAGAATAAATACTGAAAAAGAAGATGATAGAATCTAATGATTACACCATGAAACGTTAGTGCACAAATAAGTACAATAAGATGCAAATAAATCACAAAAAGAACGATCTTTAGCAAATTATTGAAATTCGTGCAAAAGAAAATTGTTGAGATTATGAAGGCCAAACTATGTTCCCATAGCCTGAAAAAAGTATTAGAAAGGCATTTCAAAGCTCAAATTTTCATAAAATTAATTGCATAATATATAATTCAGCTATTAAAACCATTGCAAGCAGATTTTCATGGTTTTTTATAATCATTCAGCAATTCATTAAACTATACCAACATTTCAAAAGAATAGCATATAAATAAAATAAAAATTGTCTATAATTTTTCAAACTAAATATTTTCAATTTTTATAAAAGTAAATACACAAAATCCTGATAATATAATCTAATTGGTTTGTGCTCTTTTCGTTCTAACAGTTAGAGCTTTATGATAATTGCATTATGTATATTATACCTAATGTCATTTTTCTTCCCAAAAAGAAAATACCGAGGGAAAAGTCATCTGACATTTTTATGTATAAACAGCATGCTCTTGCTTTGCGATGATATAGCTTGCCACAAAGCAGGCCATAGCCCATCCAAATAACTCAATGACTGTTGACATTAAAGAAAGGGAGAGCCCACGAAATAAAGCTCTTGCAAATGCAGAGTCTTAAGAAAGGTCAATGAAGGCAACTTTACCAATGTATTTGCTTTGACTTGAGCTCCTGACATCCATATCAAAATGGAGTTAACAACATTACGCATATGGTGGATACCCCAGGGTTTCAAAAATATTCAATTGGACAAGGTTGATTCAATTTATTAAACATTACAAACGCCATATTAACCATTTCTCTTTAAATTATCTGACTTTGATGACTTTTATGTCAACTCTTCCCAGAAATCAGCTTATAAATACACTAGCATCTTTTGCCACAAAAGAGTTCTACACTGAAGATCTTTAGCATCTTAGTGTGAACGAAAACACTAAAATGAAAGAGAAAAAAGCCTTCATGTCCCTAAACATTTCAGTGGGAGATCAATAGCAAAAAAAAAAAGTCAACATTTTTATCTTTCACCTATATGGTGAGCCCTGTCTCCAGCTTGAAGTGGCTATATCAGTCCACTGATATTGGATCCCAATCTAAAGAATCCTAAGACTGCCAAATAATATAAGTTTATCATTATTTGATTGTTTCTTTCAGATTGTTCAATTAATACCCAGCAACTCTACAAGAGCACTGCAACATGTTAAGCATTCATATTCTGCTTGAAGACTTAAAAGCATAGTACATTTAACCATTTACGGAAATTCTAACTATAGAAAAGAAAGAAATAAAGGAAGAAAAAATACAAAAAAATAAGAAACTCAGGAACTAAGAGCTGGCTTTTTTAGTAAAATACTAAAATTCAACCTGAATTGCATCCAGATCCATAATGTCAAAGTTTGCCTTCCTCTTGATAATCTTGCGCATGTGTTGTATAGCAAGCTTGACCTGGACAGAATAATTAATTGTTTAATTTTCGAATGACAAATGGGATAATTGCATTTTTCTACAGCACAGTTTTAAGCTCAATAAAAAATTGACTAAAAATAAAAGTTTCAAATACTCCAATAGTATTACCGAACTCGTTAAAACTCCTTAATGAAGAAAATAGCATGATATTAGCTTGTGCTGGCCAACTTGCCACCGTATATATGAAAAGGTTTAAAAAAGTAAAATCGGAAACTTGGGTGTTTTTCCTTTCTGAGGTGAAGCATAAGCATAGGCCACAAGCAAATGGAGGGCTAAGCCTCAAACTAAAAATTAAAAAATAAAAAATAAATAAAGATAATTCATAAATATGATACAAATTATCAACAAACAGTTAAAATTAAAAACCTAAACACTAAAAGAAAATAACAACAATCTAATTAAAAAAAAAAATAGTTAAGAAGATAATAAAAAACTGTTAAAAAAGCAAATGAAAAAACATTTAAAAGAAAGCTAAAAAATTAAATTAAAAGAAAATTTAGAAAAATTAAATGAAAATAGAAACAAGTTAATTAAAATAAAAATCAGTAAAAATATTTAAAAAAAAAAAGCTAAAAAATGAAAAAGACCTAAAAACTTTAACTCTCTATCTTCAAATCAATCTAAACTCTAAACCTAAAACCTTAAACTCTCTTGTATATAACTTAAAAGTGTTTTGATGTAAATATTAATCTTATGTGTTCGCCAAAAATGCCTCGAGGATCTACCTTGGTGTATGCATTTTGCTAATGATATTCTTCTTGTTGATAAGACTAGAGAGGGAGTTGAAGGTAAACTTGAATTATGGAGGTCAACCTTAGAGTCTAAAGATTTTCGCTTAAGTAGATCTAAAACTGAATATATGGAGTATAACTTTAGTAGTAATAGACCTAGCGAGGGGATTGTGACTTTGAGTGATCAAGTCATTAATAAGAGTACACATTTTAGATATCTTGGATCTATTTTTCAAAGTGATGGTGAAATAGATGGGGATATTATCAGTAAAATTCAAGTTGGATGGTTGAAGTGGAAGAATACATCGAGCTTGTTATGTGATCCCCTCAAACTTAAGGGAAAATTCTATAAGATGGTGGTGAGACTTGCAATGCTTTATGGTGCCGAATGTTGGCCTTTAAAAGAGAAGCATAATACTAAGTTAAGTGTTGTAGAGATGAGGATGCTTAAGTGGATGAGTGGCTTTACCCTTAGAGATAGGATACGAAATGAGTATATATGTGAAAAGGTTGGAGTAGCTCCAATGGAAGATAAGATTAGATAGAGTCGCCTTAGATGGTTTGGTTACATGGAGGCCTTCTGATGACCCGGATAGGAAAGTAGAGGTATTAGATTTGACTTATGTTAAGGAAGGTAGGGCAGATCTAAAAAGATTTGGTTAGAAAATATTAGAAATGATATTTCTTTATTAGATTTAAATGATAATTTGACTTTTAACATGACACAATGGAAAAAAAGGATTCATGTAGCCAAACCCACGTAGTGGGACAAAGGCTTGATATTGTTGTTATTGTTGTTGTTGTTGTTGTTGCTTCCGCCACAAATGCCTCAAGAAAAATTGGCTCGAAACATGCGACTTGAATGAAAAAAGAAAGTGTCACTCAAAGTATCACAGCCTCTAAGATACTTATTGGGTGTCTTATGGTGATGCACGGTTCAAGGTAGGCGCCTCAAGAGTCTTTTTAAACCATGGATTATATAAAACTAATAATATTGTTCAAATGAAGGCACTCCAAATTGCTAAATAAGGCCTGAGCTGAAGTGACCTAGCCTATAAAGAAAGAAAGATATAATAATAGATTCACATTCCATCACAATCACTATGCACCTTATCCAAACTATTTGGGAGTAGCATTACATATCATTACCAGTGATGCAACTGGATTTCATCTGCAAGACTGGACACTGAATAAATTCTATCGATTTAACTTGTGCTTGGTTCAACTAAATTAATGGTTCACCTGGCCAGATCAAAATGGACAGCCAGGCTCAATCCTGACATGGCCCTCTAGTTAGGCATCCATAGAAACAACTTTCTGAAGGGAGGCAGGTCAAGAACATAATCTGCTAATTTGGTCAGTTGAACGTTGAAATAGATGCAGGTGTCTAGGGAAACAACGTGAACACTAAATATGATCACAAAAAATTTGCTCTTGTTAAATGATTTTATATTATGTACCGTAAGGCAGAACAAACGAAACTGCAAAAGAGCTGAGAGCTTTGTTGAATAAAATTGCTACTTAAGAACTTACATAAAAAATCAAGACCACATACACAGGTAGCTAACATTTGTTTGTAACAGTAGTGCGTACAGAATTCCATCCTAGTACTGGACAAATAAAAACAGCAAAATCAACTAAAAGTAGAGGAATTTTTTGGCAGTGGAAAAAGAGCATGAGCAAGGATCACGACTCAATGCATGCATGCGGAAAAAAATTGAAGTATTTTCTTATGTGAAAAGTAATTATTAATCAATTTGGGGCTTCACTATAAATTTGCAATTTATGATCTGAGATGTTCGAACTTTTAGTTCCGTTGATACCAAACTCATAACATATGAACAGAGCCTAGCTTTGACATGTACATCTTATATATCAGTATATGTTGTGTGTGCATGCATAAAAGAGAAAGCACTGGACTGAATTGTACTATTGATGTTTTAAGTGGAGTTCTTAGGTTCAAATCCTTGCAAAAAAAGGACAAATTGCACATGTGAGCCTCAGGTAATCTTTTTCATACAGTGAATTTTGGTAAGGGATATTTGTATGTGTCAACTAGCTCCATCATTAACTCCACAAGATTCGAAAATGGGCTATCAAGAACCATTCCTGCAATGGATGGATCTTCAGCTCCATACATCAAACTGCAAAACATGAGCATTATTAGATATTAAAAATATATAGTCATAATGGAAAATATATAATTTGAGAGAAACGTCATTACTATTCTGCAAAACTGTTACTTATCGGAGTATCAGCATAAGGCAAGATATGGTTATTTATTCTACCTTGATGCTTTATATCCGATATATATCAACGACATGATGACATCTCAAAAAGTCAAAAAAGGTATAGCAATAAAACCAAAATGGTTGTCATACCGAAAAGATTTGGACCCTCCACAATAACCTAGTAAATAAAAAATCTCCAACATACAATGCACTCTAGACAATTGATGAACTCCATCCAAAGTTTGAAATTGCACAGACATGTATTGAGGTATTTTAAGGTGAAAACCTTAAAATTTAAACATTCAGTTAATTATATAATTTCTAAAATTTTCAAAAAGTTGAAATGAAAATTTCTCCTAGAAATTATTGATCTTCATCACATCATTATAAGATTAATCTCAGGTGAAGACTATACAAAACTCATTTCTAAACATACTATATTAATGGCTTTCCAATGTGTATTATTACAAGGTCTCCTAATTTTCATGCATCTATGCAACCTCAAATCAATCCTATTTGGGTAGTTTTTTCTAAACTACATTTGCATTTCTTTAACCAATCCACTTCATATTTTTTAAGTTCTATCTTTGGTATGGCTGTCAATTCCTGACACGACTCGCTAACCCGATACGAACCCGACCCGGGAAATCCGGGTTCGGGTCAACCCGTGAAAGAAACGGGTCGGGTCTGGGTTTAAGGATTTGACCCGTTTATATATTCGGGTCGGGTTCGGGTCAACTCGTCAACCCGCGGGTCGACCCGAATAACCCGCGAAGCACTCGTTTTAATAAAATGAGCGGCCGAGCCCGCGAGGCGAGTTTGACTGTTCGAGACTTCGAGAGTCGAGAGGGTTCTAAGGTTTCATTTCTCGCTTTCTCCTCGCTCTCACGCTCCAGCATTGGGGTGGAGCCGTGGACGGCATGGAGGCGTGGAATCGTGGAGGAGCTGATGGAGGTTTCTTCACTTCTTGATATCTTCTTCTGATCTTCTGAAACATCTGGCTTCGAAATTCTTCCTTGAATCCTCTTCCTTTCTCCATTTCTCAGTTGCGACTTGCAACGGTTGGTAATATCTTGAATAACTCTTAATTATTTGAAGTGTTGGTTTGATGGTGGTGAGTTGTTTCGATATCTATTTTAGATTTCTTTATTTTTTATGGAGGATTTGTTCTTTCATTTTGCCCTAATTTGTTTGGTGTGAGTCATCAGTCGTGCGAAACTGTGATGGCCTGATGGGTTTTCTGGAGTATGTTGCACATTTTATTTTTATAAGCTCTTCTTCTTCCTTATGAGTTATGAGTATAAGTGCCATGGCCGACTTTTCTGGAGTATGCTGCACATTTTATTCTTATAAGTGCTTCTTCTTCCTTCTGTTATATTGTTAGTTAGAGTGTAGTTTAGTGATTTACTATTACAGTTTTCTACTTTTCTTCTTGCTATTGAGATTAAGGCTTGGTCGCTTGGGCCTCTTGGAGTTGTCGGGTTGCTGTTGCTGTAAGCCTGTAATGCTGTATAACTGTATTCATGTATTGTACTACTGTTGAATAAGTTGATGCTTAATTGCTTATGTTATTATGGAATATTGGAATATGGAGAATAGGATGAAATTTTGCAATATTTATTTGCTTATTTGATATTATCATACTATCTAATCATAGGGATCAAGTGTTATGAGTTGTTGATGCATGTTGTTGATGCATGTTGTTGATGTTATGAGTACAATTTTGTATTTTTATGTTTAGATGCAGATTCTAATACAATTGTTGCGAGTAATCCTTCTGAGCATAATGAACATGTGCATGCTCCTGCTGATAATGAAGTGTAATGTGATAGTGATGAGTTGAACAATCCCATTCAAACTGAGGGAAGTGTTCATAAAAAGAAGAGGAAGTTGACTTCTACGGTATGGGGTCATTTTGAAATGTTGCCACTTGCAAATGATGGCAAACATCATTGCAAATGTAAGAAATGTGGTGCAACATACTTATGTGATAGTAAACATGGTACATGAAATTTAAGACGCACTTGCAAACTGTAAGAAAAAGTCTCAAGATATTGGTCAACTTATACTTGAAAGTAACTCAAGCACTTCTATGTCGATGATTGCAAATAAATTTGATTATGAAGAATTTTGTTGCTTATTTACTGCATGTATAGTCATGCATGATTTATCATTTCAATGTGTGGAGTGGGAAGGTTTAAGAACATTACTTCGTTACTTGCGGCCTGATTTACAGTTTATTTCTAGAAATACGGCAAGAAATGATTGCAAGAAGATGTTTAATAAGGAAAAAGTTCAAATCGAAGCCCTTCTACGTAGTTGTAAGGGTAGAGTATCTTTAACTTCTGATCTATGGACTTCCATCAACACAGATGGTTTTATTTGCTTGACTGCACATATTGTTAATAATAACTGGAGGTTGCAGAAAAAAGTTATAAATTTTGGTTTCATGCCACCTCCACATGATGGACTAGCATTATTCGAGAAACTTCATATCAATTTTTGGTTGAATGGTAACTTAATAGCAAGCTTTTTAGCATCACTTTAGACAATGCTTCTGCAAATAATGTTTCCGTTGATTTTCTACAAAACCATTTGAATTTGAAAAATGGTCTTCTATGCAATGGTAAGTTTTTCCATATCAGGTGTTGTGCACATATTATAAATCTTAATGTGCAGGAAGGTTTGAAAGAAATTGATTCATCTGTTATGAAGGTGCGTGAGAGCATTAAATATGTTAAGGGTTCTCAATCAAGAAAACAAAAGTTTCTTGAATGTGTGAGTCAAAGTTTTCTTGCAGATAACAAAGGCCTAAGGCAAGACGTACCAACTATATGGAATTCAACTTTTATTATGTTGGACAGTGCAATTTACTTCAGACGTGCTTTTATGCATTTAGAGTTGGGTGACTCCAACTACAAGTGTTGCCCTACAAATGATGAGTGGGATAAAATGATAAACATTTGCAAGTATTTGGCACCCTTCTATAAAATCACTAATTCAATTTCTGGTTCTAAGTACACTACTGCTAATCTGTATTTTCCATGTATCTCTACTGCATATGCCACATTGAAGTATGAAATGTTGTGGGCCGGATTATATAAAAAAAATGACTGTTGGCATGATTGCCAAAATTGAGAAGTATTGGTCAGAATTCAATGTAATTTTAGCAATAGCTGTAATTCTTGACCCAAGATATAAATTTAACTTTGTCGAGTGGTGTTACAAGAAATTGTATGTGGGGGATTACATGGCCGAGCTTGAAAAGGTTAAGGATAACTTGGAGCATTTATTTTCTTGCTACGCAGCAACCAATGAGGAAATCTCAACCCCTGAATCACAAACATCCCAATCATTAACACAAAAGACTTCTTCAATTTCTAATTCATCAACAATTCTCAAATCACAATTCCTTCAGGTTATATTATACTTTTCCATTTAATTCTTCACATTTTATTTTTGATCTAGAGAGAAGAGAGAATTTATTTTCTTGATATTTTGCACAGGATTATGATTCTTTTCAAGTAGAAGTAACAATGCCTAAAAAGTCAGAGCTTGAAAGTTACTTGGATGATCCCAAGTTGGATAGGAATTCTGAGTTAGATATTTTACATTATTGGAAAATAAACCAGTTCAGGTTTCCTCAAGTCTTAAGAATGGCTCGTGATGTTTTGTGCATACCGATTTCCACTGTGGCATCTGAAAGTACTTTTAGCAATAGTGGTCGAGTTCTCGACCAATATCGAAGTGCATTGAAACATGATATTGTGGAAGCGTTGGTATGCACAAAAGATTGGTTGTTTGGTGATCAAGGTAACAATTATTACTTTATTGAATAACTAGAACTATAAATGATAACAAATTCATATTGCTGCTTTTGTAGTAGATACAAAAGATCCAGAGCTTGATGCGGTGACAGATGATATAATGAGTTTTAATTTCGACGGAGACTCAATGAATTTAGCATCTTAGTCTTAACCTTCACTGCTTTATGTTCACTGCTTTGTGTTCTATGTTGAGAAGTGAGAGTCTAAGACAATCTGGTTTTTAATCTTCACTTCTTTACGTTGGTGGCTTTATCTGTATTCTGTCATTGTTTTGATTAATTTCTTCTTCTCTGCTTTATGTTAACTTTCTAATAGCCGGTGTTGGTGTTGCTGAATGCCTGTATAACTGATGGTATAACTATAACTGGTGCCGGTATAACTGTTGTTGGTAACTTGGTATAAACGTATAATGGTGTATTGGTGTTGCCGATGTTGGAGTTGGACTGTTGGAGTGTTGCTGTGTTGGACAGTTGGAATTTAATTATTAACCTTGTATAGTAATTTGTTTTGTTGTTATTGGTCGCTGTTTGAATGTTTTGGACAAAGAAATATCATCTGCAATTGAATGTTTTAGGCTCTAGACAGTTGGAATTTAATTGTTAACCTTGGACTGTTGGAGTATAAACATATTGTTGATGTTATTTGAATGTTTTAGGCTCTGACTGAGAACAGAGAACTGAGAGGTGAGAATCTGATATTAGTGTTCTGAGCCTCTGAGCGATATATATTTTGCTGTTATTGGGCTCTGAGCTGCAGCTTGCAGCTGCTGAAGTGCAGCTTGCAGCTTGAAGCTGAGTGTGGAATTTTTGCTTGGAAATTGGAATCTGAGCTGCAGCTTGCAGCTGCTAAAGTGTTGAATGGCAGATGTTTATAAATTATAAGGCGATGATGAAGAACTTGGTGAAGTTATGCATCAGTTGCGACACACATTTAGATGCAACCGAGTTATAAATTGGTTTGGTTTGAGCAGATACTATTTAATTGAACAAAACATTACCAATTTGTAACTTTGGATGGCATATTTTCTGTTCTTGTTGCAGATGATGTTTCTTTGCAAGGTTCATCCTGAGCCTACGGCCCTACGGCTTTCGCCTTTCGTTGCTAGCCTTCTAGGGTGCTAGTAGTTAACAAATTGTTGCTTTTATTTGTTTATTCCTTTGCAGCCTTGCAAGTTAAATTATGTAAAGGTAAAGGGTGAAAGACAAAAAGGAGCTCGCCACTCACCAATCACTAGCTTGAGACTTTGACACTTTTAGACTTTTAGTTAATTTGTTAATTGTATTTCTATTTTTATAATCTTGTATTTTATTGTAACTTGTAATCTTGTATTTTAGTAAATGGACACTTTTAAACTTTTAGTTAATTTGTCAATCAGTAACTTGTAATCTTGTATTTTATTGTAACAATTACAATGTATGTATTGAAGACTTTTAGTTAAATTATGTATGCATTTTTCCTTTAACAGCAAAAAAAACATATAAAAACAATTATCGGGTCGGGTTTACTCGGGTCAGGTTAACCCGGCAACCCGTGGAAGGCAAGAAAAATGGGAATTGTTCGGGTCAGCGAGTCGTGTCAGGTCAACCCGTAACCCGCTCGAGTCGGGTCCGGGTTGGAAGGTCTGACCCGTTTGCAAAAACGGGCCGGGTTCGGGTTGACCCATTTAAATTTGGGTCGGGTCGGGTTCGACCCAAACCCGACGGGTTGACCCGAATTGACAGCCCTAATCTTTGGTAATTTTTTGCAAGTAGCTGCTACTACCAATAATAATCTTTTGAGACCTATTTGTTGCCAGAATTTTGGTTGAAATGGATGTTATATTATCATTGAAAAAAGAGGTGGATTGGCTCCAGAGTATTGTGATTATTGATAGAAGATAGTATTCAAAAGCATTACCTTTATTATTTATTTTGTAAATTTTTTTGACACAATTTCACTAAATGATTTTAGGTACATCCGGATCTAAGGCAACCAAACGTTTGGACAAAAGGGTCATTAAAATGTTCAGATCTTTCCCAATCTCACAATAATTTCTACTGCTCCATCATCAGTAAAATGTTGCTCCAGAGTTTAGGATCAATTGACTTTCCTCGAGATCCTAAGACTATTGTGCCAAACCCTACTAGCCCTACATGTATGATGACTTATGCATCTTTTGTAAGTAAGATAATGGAATTTGATTCTCCAATTATGGAAGTTTACCTTCACCCTCTTATCAAGGAAAATCTAGATAATCATGATGCTTAACAAACTAATGATTCTAACAAAAATATTGAGTAATGATCTTCTGGTGGATAAGAGGTTTCAAATCATATTTACCAAATGAGATCGTAATAAAAAAATACCATGATTCTCCAGTTTTCACCAAGCTTCAAACATGATAAATCCAATGAGCTCTTTCCCTCTTTTAGTGTTTTCTCATATCGTTGAGCATATCATCCTTTAGCTTTTAACTTCATATATTTGCTATTTTGTACTTTTCCTTATACTCTAGCAATTCTAGGCAATTGTTGTTATTGTACCTATACCATTTTCCTAGTGTAATATTGTGTTTTATTTAAAATTTGTTCCAGCAAAAGGCATTATAAATAAACTAGGTAATCTTAAAGTGTTTTTCAATGATTAAATTGTGATCGAAGATGATGCTCCTAGACTGACATAGTAGGTCTGCCTAGACTAGGGCAAATGTAAGAACTGGTTGGACAAGTTCAATCAAACAGGTCCTTTCTCAAGCAGCGGGCGAGCATGAGAGGCTGAGTGAGTGCGTGTGGGCCGAGTGAGTGCGTGTGGGCCGAGCGAGCGAGTGGAAAAATCCATTGAACTAGAGAACCAATGCAATTGGAAGTGATTATATGTAACTCCTTGCGTGAGATATCAAATTTTGCTCACTCCAATAGAACCGTCGAAAGAAGGTAGTGACCGAGAGAAGACAATGACTGAGAGTAGAGGAAATTGGAAGAGAGGAGAGATATTGTAAAATAGAAAAATTAAGAGAGAGAGTTATTTATTGTTGAGGGTTTGTCGTCTCAATGCTCGGCGAGAGAGTTCTTGAGCCTCCATTTTTTAGGATGGGGAAAGAGTAAGTCATTTAAAATTTTCTTTCTCGTTCAAATTAATAGGATTGGAGATAGAATTATAGCTTTAAAGATTGTTGTTGATGATAAGATTGTTAATATTATAAGTGCTTATGCTCCTCAAGTAGGTTTGGATATGAGTTTTAAATTAAATTTTTGGAATGACTTAGAAGAATTAATACAAAAGATACCTCTTGAAGAAAGAGTTTTGATTGGAGGAGATTTAAATGGACATGTTGGTAGAGAGGTAGATGATTTTAAAAGCATTCATGGTGGCCATGGATTTGGAACGACGAATGAAGGTGGCAAGACCATATTGGATTTTTGTTTAGCTTATGATTTTTCAATTGTTAATACCTTATTTAAGAAAAGAAATGAGCATCTCATCACTTATAAAAATGGATATAGTACAACACAGATTGACTATTTTCTTATTAGAAAACTAAATCGTTTAGATTGCAAAGATTGTAAAGTTATTCCGAGTGAAAATTTATGTACCCAACATCGATTATTAGTTTTGAATTTTAAGATAAAGGGGCATAAAATAAAAAATAAAGTAAAACGATTTTCTAGGATTAGATGGGGACATTTAAAGAATATTAACAAAAATATTTTTGGAAATAAGATCTTAGACCTTAAGATTTTGTCTGTGCATGAGGATGCTAATATTATGTGGGAAAAAGTGGCTAGTGATATTAAGAATATTGCAAAAGATATCCTTGGAGTATCAAAGGGAAAAGCTCCTAATAGTAAAAGTAGTTGGTGGTGGAATCCAAATATGCAAGAAAAGATTAAAAATAAGAAGCTTTGTTATAAAAATTGGTTTAATTTTAAACATTCTGATAATTGGGAAATTTATAAAGTGGCTCGTAAGGATGCTAAGAAAGCAATATGCGATGCAAAGACATTAGCTTTTAGTGATTTATATAATAGATTAGATACTAAAGAGGAAGAAAGATATATGTATAAGTTAGCCAAACAAAGAGATAGAAATAGTAATGATTTAGTTCAAGTGAAGTGTATTAAAGATGAAGATCAAAAAATACTTTTCTTAGAAGATGATATTCAACAAAGATGGATGAGATATTTTGCTAAACTTTTTAATGAAGATTGTGAATATAAGATTGACTATAATGACCTTAGCACCCTAAATGAAAATAAAGATTTCTGTTTTTATCGGCGTATTAGTAAAACTGAAGTTAGAGAGGCTTTAAAGAAAATGAAGGGTGGAAAAGCTGTTGGACCTGATGATATTCCAATAGAAGTGTGGAAATGCTTAGGAGATGAAGGAATTTCATGGCTTACTAAACTTTTTAATACTATTTTGAAGACTAAAAAGATGCCAGATGAGTGGAGAATGAGTGTGTTAATTCCTATTTTTAAGAATAAAGGTGATGCACAAGATTGTGCGAATTATAGAGGTATTAAGCTAATGTGTCATACTTTAAAACTTTGGGAGCGAGTTATGGAGCATAGGTTGCGGCGTGATACTAATGTTTCTCATAATCAATTTGGATTCATGCCGGGTAGGTCGACTATGAAAGCCATTCATTTATTAAGAGGTTTGATGGAGAAATATAGAGAAAATAAGGAGGATCTACATATGATATTTATTGATTTAGAAAAAGCATATGATAAAGTTCCAAGAGAAGTGCTATGGAGAGTTCTTGAAAAGAAAGGAATCAATAATGCTTATATTCAAATCATTAAAGATATGTATGCAGGAGCTATTACTTGTGTTCAAACACAAGGTGGTTTGACCAAGTATTTCCCTATTTCGGTTGGGTTACATCAAGGATCAGCCTTAAGCCCATATCTTTTTGCTTTAGTCATGGATGTTCTCACTAGACATTTGCAAGAGAATGTACCTTGCTGTATGCTTTTTGCTGATGATATTCTTCTTGTTGATAAGACTAGAAAGGGAGTTGAAGGTAAACTTGAATTATGGAGGTCAACCTTAGAGTCTAAAGGTTTTCGCTTGAGTAGATCTAAAACAGAATATATGGAGTGTAATTTTGGTAGTAATAGACCTAGTGAGGGGATTGTGACTTTGGGCGATCAAGTCATTAATAAGAGTACACGTTTTAGATATCTTGGATCTATTGTTCAGAGTGATGGTGAAATAGATGGGGATATTATCAGCAGAATTCAAGTTGGATGGTTGAAGTGGAGGAATGCATCGGGCTTGTTATGTGATAGAAATGCACCCCTCAAATTTAAGGGAAAGTTCTATAAGATGGTAGTGAGGCCTGCAATGCTTTATGGTGCCGAATGTTGGCCATTAAAAGAGAAGCATAATACTAAGTTAAGTGTGGCAGAGATGAGGATGCTCAGGTGGATGAGTGGCTTTACCCTTAGAGATAGGATACGAAATGAGCATATACGTGAAAAGGTTGGAGTAGCTCCAGTAGAAGATAAGATTAGAGAGAGTCGCCTTAGATGGTTTGGTCACATAAAACGGCGCCCTTCCGATGACCCGGTTAGGAGAGTAGAGGTATTAGATTTGACTTATGTTAAGAAAGGTAGGGGTAGACCTAAAAAGACTTGGTTAGAAAATATTAAGAATGACCTTTCTTTATTAGATTTAAATGAGAATTTGACTTTTAATAGGACACAATGGAGAAAAAGGATTCATGTAGCCGACCCCACATAGTGGGATAAAGGCTTGATGTTGTTGTTGTTGTTGTTGTTCAAATATAAAAATAATATAAATGTATAATTTATAGTTTTGACTAAAACAAAAGTAAATGATCGTTTAATAGGAAGAATCTAATTGATGGAAATCTCAAATCAGCAAGAAAGAAAAAAAAAAGAATAATTGAGGTAAGAACTTACAATTATTTTTAGAATTTAACAGTAGATGTTGTAATTGTAATTATGATATAACAAATTAGAATTATTTAATGTTTTATTAATGAGGTTTGATGCATTTGAAATTATTTTTAACAAAATCCAATTAATTCAATGTTACCTTGATGACAATTGATTTCTTTTAAGTGGATTAATGATAATTAATACAAATGAATATTATTTAGAACAATAAATAATTCAAATCGTTGAGCTGATAGCTGAGGAAAAGTGCTGAAGATGACAAGAGTTCTTAGGAAAAGATTAAATAAGAGATACATATATGTTAATGGAAAATTTAATTGAATTTAATGAAAGTATAGTTTTAAGAGAACTATGCAAATTCATGTAATTGTGTATGCAACCTTAGGTGTTGCATTAAAGAAAATCCGAAATTCAAAAGATTGTCTACACACAAAAGAGAAGAAAATTTGGTGATTACGTTCATTCTATAGCAATTTTATTTTATTTTATTTCATTTCAATTATTGAATATTATATCATGTACATATACTTGTTAATGTTTAATTCTTTGATATGTCTGATATGCATCAAATTGAGGATGACTAAATAATCAAAGTTTACAATATATATATATATATATATATATATATATATATATATATATATATATATATATATATATATGTAATGGAAAAATGAATAAAAAGAATCGTAATATGTAAGCGAAAAATATTGAAAGGGAAAAGATATATTACATGAAAATACAAGAGTTCACCCACTTATGGTATTGGTTGGAGACGCAGCGTACCCGTGCAAGTTAAACGGAAAAGTAAATAAAAATGAAAATGATTATACATTCATTGCTATAAAATTAGGCGGTGCTCCTGTAATAATTGAAATGTTAAAGGAATAAAGTTTATTTAAAGAAATAAAGTTTTGCTATACATTTATACTAAATTTTAAATGAAAAGTTTGACAAATTAACATCATTCTTAATTGTTATATCGCAAATTATAAGTTTTTAACTGAGTTTATTATAAATAACTCAAATTACTAAATTGAAATTCTCAGATAAACCTCTTGTGGATTAGATGACTGAAAGAGAAGTTTGTGTACAAAACAAGGGGATCAACTAAAAATAGATAATAAGTTGTTTGTTATATATTCAAATTGGAAAATTGTTTTAGCGACTCTTTAATTATATTTTGGATATGAGTCTACTAAGTAGTTATTGTTATTGAAAGAACGATAATAATCGTTCGATGTTTATTTCCGCCTCATTAACTTGAACTTTCAAGCCGGGTCGTGACAGCTAACTTGGGCAACCAATAGTGATTTGGAAAATGCAAACACCAACAATGTCTCCAATCAATGATCCGAAAATAACAGATCATAGATATTTATTTTACGAGTGCATTAGCTATGATAGATCCAATTTTTGAATATCGAAGAGCCATAATTCAAGACCTTCCTATTCATATCCCATACATTTGTGATGTCCAGCTAGACCGGTTCAATTAAACCGGTCCCATAATAGCAGTGGTCGAGTAGGTGCAATGATTGAGCAGGCGAACTCAAGAGCAAGTGAGCTGGAGCAGAGCGAAGCTGCCAATTTTGAGGGTGATGCTTTGAACACAACTCCACACGTGGAATAAGGTGAGCTCGTTCGATCTATTAGAGCTGAAGGCAAGGAAGAGAGGAGTTTATATGTGAGGGAAAAAAATTGTGTGAGGGGAAGATTTCGTACTCTTATTGTTAGAGAAAAGGGTGAGTAGTTCGCTATTTTTTTACCTCAGGCAAAGTAGAAGGTTGAAGAAAGAGAAGAAAAATTGGAGCAAGTAAATTTCTAATTGAGAATGAGCTTATAATTTTAGTTTGATTTGACTAATTTAATTATACAATTGTATGTTCTAGGAAAGAAAAAGAAGAAGATAGTATAGTTTGTGTGATCTTGATTCAACAGGAAGAAAAATAAATTGAATTACTTAGCATAATTTATGTATATATATATATATATATTTATCATATGAAATGCAACATAATTTGAACAGGAGTTACTTAACGGAGTAGTCTGACATTCCCCTTGGTAACGTTCAATTTCTTAAGCTTATTAAGATTGCTAACATCATTTTTGAATAGTGGCTGAATCAAATTATTAAATTGAGACAATACCAGAAAAAGCAAAGATTTTTGGGGAATTTTAGGCAATAATATGTAAATACAGGAGTTCACTCCCTTATGACATTGGTTGGGGTCATAATGTACTCATACATGATAAATATAAAAGAAAATGAAAATGGTTGTACCTTCACTAGCACAAAATTTAAATCATGCTCCTATAATGAATGAACCACTAAAAGAGTAAAATTTAAAATGAATTGAAATTTTAAAAAACGTTTTATAAACCAAGAAATTATAGTATTTAAATATATATTAATATTTATATATTTATTAAATGAAAATTTTGATAAATTAATATGATTGTTTACATACATAGTTTTATTGCTATATTATAAACTATAATTAACCATTGATTTATTCTGAAAAACTCAAACTATGAAATTGAAATTTTCAGTTAAATACCTTGTTAATTAAATGGTTGGTCAAGAAAGTTTTGAGTACTGAAGAAGATGATCAATTGAAAAATAGGTAAGAACTATTTTATCGTATGTTTAGACTGAAAATTATTTTAATGGCACTTCAGTTAAAATCAGATATTTCTTTTATTTGGATATTTTTTGTTATGTAAGAGAATTGTGAATGTCGTCCGACTGTCTTTTTCTGCCTCATTAATTTGAACTTTCAAACCAAGTTGTAACAGCCTTCCCTTCTCACCATCTCCATCTTCCACTCTCCAATCAATCCAACCACCTTCCACCCGTTAAATTTCTATATCAATGGGCCATTCCTTCTTTCAAAGCCAATGTAATTTACTAATGTGCATCCACCCTTTATGCTCTTCTATTAGATATATTAAGGAGATATATTAAGGAGTCCTAAGAAGCTCCACCTCTATTCATATTCCTAAAATTATATAGTTTGAAGGGTTGTTGGGTTGCAAAAATATGTAGTTCGAAGTAAACTAAATACAAAAGATTTAATTTTTTTAGCATTTTGTTAGAACAAAAGCAAATACAAAGTAATCTATTGAGGATTTAGAATTACTTACCTAGCTCATTTTCAGGGGGTTTGAAATTCGCTCAATTTTGATGACATAAAAAAGTGAAGCTTCGCCCACCAACACTCGCCATCGACAGCTGACCACCACTAATGATGCCAGCAATTGTCGTTGGGACCATTATCGTCCAACATCCACACTATCGACCACCACCACCGTTATCGAACACAACCAATATCAATTGTTATCATTGCCCATAGTTGGCATATTTCAAAAATTGGTTGTACATTATAAGCAACCAAAGACAAAAAAAAATAAACATCTAAATTGTTTTTACAAGCAACGAAACATTGGCATTTTTTTTCAAATACGTGATTTTACTATATGCTATATTTTAAACTTATACATTATCCTACAATGCTTAACGTAATTCATAAAACAAAGTTATACGAAGTAATAAATAGTTGCATTTGATTTCATAATGAAACAATAACCGCATTAAAAAGATTCATTTAATAGGGGATGGATTGCATAGGGAAATTTTAAGAACACATTAAGAATAAATCAAAGAATCCTAAACATACCTCGTAACAGCACCCATTGAGCGCCCCCATAAACCAATGCAAGAGACATTTGCATCTGTCCTTAAGTGATTTACCACAGCCCTAAGATCATCTTTCTGATATAACACAAATAAGAGTCAAAATTAAGAGTAAAGTAGATAAATAAAAAAATAAAAAAAATATTCATCAAAACCAAAAAAACAACTTGTATATGAATCTTCTAAAACAGAAGTACAACCAAATACAAATTCATGTTCTAATGTGATTTAAAGATCCAAATAGTTAGATTTAGCAAATGTTCGCAATTTCAAAGTGAAACTTACAATTCAATGGTACCTAATGCCTAAAATTCCTTATGGAAACCATCAAAAAAGGAGCAAAATAGAAATAATTGTTATTGAAAACAATAACATATATAACAAGAACAAAAACCAAAAATATCATCATAGTCATCATGACTAGCTCTATCCTTGGCTCGGTTTAATGAATCTTTATTTACCGCTCATTTTTATTAAGTATTATTTGAGGTCTAAGATTTATATTTGAGTAAATCTTTTAGCACTTTTGTAAATGTTGCCTTTAATTTACCCCTTTTCCTACATAGTTCTTACCTGCTTAAATTCTCAAAACTTCTTGATGCATTTTCTACTCTTTATTGTGCATGTACCAACCCAAATAATGTGTTTGTTTTCCACTACTTTATCTTTAGGAGTTATTCTCCCTGTCCCTCTTATCTTTTCATTTCACGATCTCATAGTTCTAATTCTTCCATCCATTCATCTTAACATTCTCATTTCTGTCACATCAAATATCGCCACTATAATAGATCTTCTTCTTAGCATAAATCCCATTATTTCTTCAAACCAGCATGATTTTTGCTAAGCATATGTCTCATAACGCTATCATAAGACTTTATTGTACTATTCATAAATTTGATTCTTATATAATTTTATAAACTTTATACCCAAAGGATTCACCAATAACATAAGACTCTATTGTACTATTCATGTTTTTTTTAATTATGATCTCGCTGAAAATATCTTAAGCATTAACTTTCTCATTTAAATATTCCACAAAATTATTACGTATTTCCTGGGTCTATATAATTAACTAAGATCTTAATATCTTAATTTATGATGCATCTAACTTGATGCATTAGGCCCATAAATGTTGATCTAAATTATAGCACTTAAACTTGTTTTCATGATTCCTGCATGTATTTAACATCCACAAAAAAATAAAAATAAATAAATTAACATTCATAAATAATCAGTCTGGAATATATTAACATTTCTAATAGCATTTTCCTTTTAATTGTTGACATTTAAATCAATCATGCTCATTATTTAAAACCAGAATTATGACAAGTAATGCTGGAGATCAGCTCATTGATAAAGTTCTTTTGTGCACAGGTAAAGTTGAATGCAAATTGTATAATAATAGCTATTCAAGAAATTTCAGTGTGAGCTGAAGAGAAGTTGAGATGCGCAATTGAGAGATCACTTTTTTATCACAAGAACAAACTACACGTTACATCATTAACTGTAGCAAAATTATTGAAAAAAGACAATTTTCAGCTAAAATGTAAAATATAACTATCTATAAAACATTAATATTTACTGCACATTAATCCATAGGCTCACTGTGAGAAAGACACGTAATAGCTTAAAGATAATTGAAATCAGTGCTTAAATAACCTACGACAGTTAACTTTATACTGCACGTCAGTATTGTTTGCAAATACACACCAAATAGGCTATGCAATAAGTACATGGTAGTTAAACAAAGCAACCACATCCAAAATGATCAAGAAGTTGCCCTCATTTACAAGGGAATGAAAAACTCCAAGACAAAGTCTGATATCATCGTTAATGCTCGTTATAAAGAAGATGTATCATGCAAACAACTGTTAATTAAAAATAGAGGCTATACGCCAATAAAGGAGTAATCAATAGAGTCATTCTGCTTCTCCAACTCATCAAACAGATTTTCATCATAAAGTGAATGCTTACTTCATTCCATCCCAAAGAGACATGCTCCCCTTCTGATAGTCCAGATCCTGAAAAATCAAGGGCAAAAACCGAAATGTTTGATGGCAGTAATATAATAGCAGCTTCACTAGCATCCGCCCTGCACCCACTGAAATAAATTTACACTATGTTATCAAAAAAGAATCAGCATCACCAACATGAAGAATTCAAATAGAAACCACTAAAATAATAATCAAAGAGAAATCTATGTTTTCTAAAATTGAAGCCCTTTTTCTTAAAATACACTTAGCGAAACTAAGCATAATATTGTCCGATTCTCTTTGCAATGAACAGCAAAAAAGTGAATTTATGAAGAATTAGGAGATAGAATGAAGAGCTTAATATTTCATCACGGAAGAAGCCAAAAACGAGAAAAAAAAAAGTTTGAAAATGGTTAGCAACTTTCAGGCCAAAGTAAATAGGGCGATGATAGATGGGGTTACCAAGGTGGAGATGATCTTAGAGACTATCCTTTGCCTTTATCTAGTTCAAGTCAGTTTATATCATCAATAAGATGAATCAGAATTTGATTAACTCTTGCATAAACTTAAAGTTTTTTAGCCTATTTTCAGGGCAATGGGTGTTGAAGCAAATGTTGCTGAAGACATTTGGAAATGATAAATATGGAAGAAAAATAAATAAAGAATTTAGAAGAAAATAGAAACAACAAAACTAATGACCAAAAGGCCAAAGAAGAATATTTCCAACGTGATCAGCATAGTTATCGAAAGAGAAACTTTAAAAAAGTATCTTGAAAGCTAAAGCAGAAGAAGAAATATGTTAATTAGAGAGATTTGAGAGCAACTAATCATGTTTGTCGTTCTTGCAGGCACTTAGTTCTTCAAGGGAGCTTGC
Organism: Dendrobium nobile; assembly: GCA_022539455.1. Classification (NCBI taxonomy): domain Eukaryota; kingdom Viridiplantae; phylum Streptophyta; class Magnoliopsida; order Asparagales; family Orchidaceae; genus Dendrobium; species Dendrobium nobile. The sequence goes on along the minus strand of CM039732.1, from coordinate 21,525,364 downwards.
CACTGGGGACTTAATGATGAGAGTGTACAATGGAACTTTGGTTTCAACAACATCACTTGATCTGAAAAATGTTTGTTTTATTCCTGGTTTTGGAAGAAACTTAATTTCTATTTCTAGGTCGTGTGAATACTTGTTTAGAAATTCTTTTAATAATAACTTGATAATTATTTTGAGAAATGGTTTAAATATTTGTTCCGCAAATTTAGTAGATAGTCTTTATTTTTAAATACTTGTTCCTAAATTACTACTAAATGTTGAAATGTTCAAAATTGCTTTGCCAGTGTCCAAAAGACAAAAAGATTCTCATGATGATGATGATATATATCACTGGCATGTTCAGCATGTTCATGTTAACCTAAAATAGAATTGAAAGAGTTAAAAAATATGGTCTAATGAGATCTTAAAATTGACATTCTACCTAGTTGTGAATCCTATCTTGAATGTAAAAACTAAAAAAAAAAACTTCATCTACAAATGATTAAAGAGCCAAACATCTTGAGTTGAAACATTCAGATGAATGTGGACCTCTAAATGTTCACGTAATGGGTGGGTATGAATATTTCATCATCTTTCTTGACAATTTTTTCCGATATGGCCATATGTATCAAATACAAAAGAAATCTAAAACTTTTGGTAAGTTTAAGAAATTCCAAGCTAAGGGTGAAAAGCAATTAGGTAATTCAATTAAGATTCTCAATCTGATTGAGGCAATAAATATTTAAATTCAGAGGTTATTGATTACTTGATTAAGCATGGCATTTTATCACAGCTTACTACATCTATTACGCCTCAACTAAATGTTGTTATTGAGAGAATAAATAGAACATTGCTAGACATGATGAGATATAAATTGAGCGTGTTTAGTGAATGGTAACCGAGAGCAATTAATCCATATTTTTTGCACTATTTTATAAATTCTTTTTGAGTTAAGATTTGTAACATATATTGTAATAAACCATGAACCTCTCTGAACCAGACTAGTAGACCCCTCCCCCTCCATGCAACCCAAACCTCAATTTTAGCTGCTCTACTCCATCACGTAAACACAAGATCACTCCCTCTGTTGCCAATCAGCATGCAAATCTCTGGCTTCTTCAGCTATACTCCCCCTTAAAAAGATCGCAACAGGCTAGGCATCACATACCGTTCCTGTCGCAGCCATCAAGCTTCTTCGAAAAAGCAACCATTCCTCTCTTGTGCCCTTCCTCCCGCCCTCAAAATCAATTTACCTTATCTCCTTCTTCTCCTTCAACAATCGAGAGCAAGCCTCAAGCCATCCTCCTCCCTTTCCCTACCACTAGCATTTGTTTTGATGAAGTTTTAGGATAGATATTATGATTAGGTTATTAGTATGATTTTATTCCAAATAGGTTGAGTAGATTGCAACTATTTCAATTGAATATTATTTGAATGCCATTAATTTCATACTAATAATTAATTGAAAGTTTGTGATGTGTAAGAACTTCGATTTAAGTTTAACTTAACACAGTTGAATCTCAAATAAATTTAAAATTGTGTATAACTCAATTTGAAGTAACTTTATTTATTAGAGAATAAACATATCATTCTTTGTTAGAGCCATTATCCTTGGTGTTTGTAATAGGTTCTTATGTATTTTGTAAGTTGTTAGTCCTACCACCAGTACTCAATTATTTGTAATACACACGTTTGTATATATCGTTTAATTTTCATTTTGAAATATCAAGTAGCATAGATCATTTTGTCTTGATCTATTGCTACACAAATTCATGTATATTGAATTGATTCCACTAGTAATAACATCAGTTTTTCATGCACATTACCTCTATTGAATGTGATATATTATTTACTTCCATTGCCTATTCTTACCTGTTTTACTTAGAATTACTTGTATATAAAATTTTATCTTTTTAGTATAAAACTTGTTCAATCAATCTTAACTTTTGAACTTTACTTCAAGGGTTAAAGTCAATCCCTTCACTATGTCCCATTTTAAAGGGTATACCAACTCCCAAACCATTTTTTCCCCTTACATTGAGTTTCAAACTTTGTTTTAATAACAGGCTTTGAGCTGTTTTCTGATGATAGACAGCAACCCATTGACGGACGGCAGGTTTTGTTTTGTTATTTTTGATGTTTTGAATAGAAGGATTAGAGAGGAAATGTAAGGAAAGGATTTTTGGACACCTTTTATATTTTGTCCATATTTATAGATTAATAAAAGATAACTTAATAAATAAATAAATAAATAATTATAGAATAATGCATAATTGCTCTAATATAATCCTTCCTAAATCAATCACCTATATATGGAAGGAGATCAGTGTGATCCAGGTGAGCCTCCTACGGATTCCATCCTAGCTGTGGGATCAAAATGCCAAGGGTCAGCTAGGATTTAATAGGTGAGGCTCCCATGAATTCTTATCCTAGTTGTGGGATCAAAAAGCCAAGGGATGACTGGCAAATGGCTTTGTGAGGTGCAGAGCATTGGCATGATAGAGACCATCGACAAATTAGTGGGGTTATGTTAACGGTTGTGTGTGGAATTGAATGAATATTAGCAACGCGAACATACACTGAAAAGCATAGGGAAAGCGACGGAATAATGGTTTGTGGGTTGGGATCATAAGTGCAAAGTACTAGAGAAAGGGAGCATGGTTTCCTACACCAGGTTGTTGCACACAAAAAAAAAACAATGGTGCAACACCAAGGTTGATGTAGACAAAGGGGGGGTCAACTCATGTCCAAAATAAGTTGAATTTTGGCTTCCCTTGAGTCTACTATTTGAGCTGGAATTTTAGCTCATTTATGAGCTGGATTTTAGTTCATTAAATGGAACTAAAAGATAGCTCATTATTAGCTAAGTTTTAGCTCATATTTATCTTTTATTTAAATGCATTTTTATTACAGTTTTTAATGTCTTAAAGTTGTCTCTTGGGTTTCCAAAAAGGGCTTTTGGAATCCCAAGTTATTTGTTTAGTCTTCTCATGGTGGCTCCTTGAATTCCACCAAGGCTTTTTGTGCTTTTGCCCCCTTGGATTTCGGCCGGCTGCTGGTTTCCCGTGCCTGGGCTCTGTCCGTGGCCGCGGCCCCTTGGTTCCCGCTCGGCCTCCTTGGCTCCCGCGGCTGCCACTTCAGTTCCTGGTTTGGGTTGATTTCCGTGAGCATGGGGAAGGATTCATATGCTTATGGTGCTTAGTTTCTTGTGTTAGAATTAATGTATGTGTCATTTTGTATTCCCTTTTCAAACCTATAAATATGAGGGGTTGTTTATGTTTGAAGTATGATGTTATGAAAATATGATTTTTGGAAAAGTTATAACCTGCGGTTTTGCTTTGGAAATCCTGCGGGCTCTTTCCACCCTTCTTTCTCATCCCCTCCGGAAATCCTGCGGGCTCTTTCCAACCTTTCTTCTCGGGCTTCTAACCTCTTTCGTCTCTCCGCAAGTGCCACTCCACCTGTATCTTTCTTCCAAGTGCAGCAACTTTAGGGTGCCTTTTTATTTTATTTGGAGTCGTTTGTAAGAGTTTTAAGTTGTTGAAATCATTGTTTGTAGTTTTAATTTCCGCTGCTTAGTCTTATTTAAGTTACCTCTTCTTTTTGAGGTATTTTGTGTCTTCTTTTTTATAAGAAGTCAGTTTTTCTTCTTATGATCAAAAATATAGGGTCCCCTATATTTCTTGCTCGCATCATTTTGGTATCAGAGCAAGTTAGGAAGTCCTAGGTTGTTTGTCAATTTGTAGTTTGTCAAATTTTATTTTGGTTGTCAAGTTGAAGTTGTCAAGTCTGAGTTTGTCGAGTTTATCAAAGCGTTTATTTGTGAGTCTAAGTTTAGGTTGAGTCTTTCTGTGAGTTTTGTAAGTCGTGTTGTGTCGTTAGTCTTGTCTTAAGTTTTTTAGTTCGAGTATTTTGAGTCTTGTAGTTTTTGAGTCTTTTTTGAGTCAGTCAAAAAATGGAAAACAACAAAAAAATAGCTTCATTTATGGAGGAGATCAACCATGACAATCCTGATGTCCCACTTCCATTGGACAGATGGTTACCTACAGAAGGAGATTCAACAGATCCGATTCAAGATCGACTGTACAAACTTCAGTATCACATGTTCCTATGTGATCAAAAATTCGAGAAATACAAAAGATATCTACAACAGCAATTCGAGAAGGAACAGGAAGAAATTTTGAAGAGATTTGGCGAGAAACTCGAAGAGCTGGATGCACAGTATTTACCGCCTCAAGGGAATCGTCAGATAATTCATCAGGAGCTAAATTCGCAAGAAGGAGAATCTGATGTAGATAAAGGGGGGGTCAACTCATGTCCAAAATAAGTTGAATTTTGGCTTCCCTTGAGTCTACTATTTGAGCTGGAATTTTAGCTCATTTATGAGCTGGATTTTAGTTCATTAAATGGAACTAAAAGATAGCTCATTATTAGCTAATTTTAGCTCATATTTATCTTTTATTTAAATACATTTTTATTACAATTTTTAATATCTTAAAGTTGTCTCTTGGGTTTCCAAAAAGGGCTTTTGGAATCCGAAGTTATTTGTTTAGTCTTCCCATGGTGGCTCCTTGAATTCCACCATGGCTTTTTGTGCTTTTGCCCCCTTGGATTCCGGCCGGCTGCTGGTTTCCCGTGCCTGGGCTCTTTCCGTGGCCGTGACCCTTGGTTCCCGCTCAGCCTCCTTGGCTCCCTCGGCTGCCACTTCGGTTCCTGGTTTGGGTTGATTTCCGTGAGCATGGGGAAGGATTCCTATGCTTATGGTGCTTAGTTTCTTGTGTTAGAATTAATGTATGTGTCCTTTTGTATTCCCCTTTCATACCTATAAATATGAGGGGTTGTTTATGTTTGAAGTATGATGTTATGAAAATGTGATTTTTAGAAAAGTTATAACCTGCGGGTTTGCTTTGGAACTGCGGACTCTTTCCACCCTTCTTTCTCATCCCCTCCGAAAATCCTGCGGGCTCTTTCCAACCTTTCTTCTCGGGCTTCTAACCTCTTTCGTCTCTCCGCAAGTGCCACTCCACCTGTATCTTTCTTCCAAGTGCAGCAATTTTAGGGTGCCTTTTTATTTTATTTGGAGTCGTTTGTAAGAGTTTAAGTTGTTGAAATCATCGTTTGTAGTTTTAATTTCCGTTGCTTAGTCTTATTTAAGTTACCTCTTCTTTTTGAGGTATTTTGTGTCTTCTTTTTTATAGGAAGTCAGTTTTTCTTCTTGTGATCAAAAATATAGGGTCCCCTATATTTCTTGCTCGCATCAAAGGTTGAGTGCAAGCGGGGAACAAGAAGTAGGTAACAATGTGAGGAGTAAGCGACAATAATATTAGAGTTCACAAGGGGATGTTCAACAATGATATTCCATTAAACATCGCTTAAGAGCAATGTGAGATGCAACACGTCACACAAGCATGATGGCTATGGGTAAGGAATGCAATGAATGGTCTGTAAGTGCAAGCAAGATGAGTGCAATTGAAGGTTGTGACATTAAAACAAATATAATCAGTTGTGGGCACATGAAGGTGCAACGTTAAAAGGTGCTAATAAGTAATACCAAAATATATCAAGAAGGGCAAAAGAGGAAAAAGAGAAGGGAAATAGCTATTGACAAGGGACCTAAGAAGAGACAGAGAGATGAAAAAGGGGCAACTGCTCAAATAGCAAAAAATCATTCAACCATTAATATGTCTCAGCCTAGCCTTAATGGTCCCTATTTATAATAAAAGCAACCATTGGGATACAAGCAAAAAAAAAAACAATAAGAAAATATGGCAAGAAATAAATACTAATAAAAAAAGAAACATATCCAAATATTTCTCAAATATAAATTTCTCAATAAAGCAAGAAACAATCTGATCAATCACACTGTTGATGCCGAACTTAATTCTGGATTGAATGGTCAACATTCGACACAACCTGAATTCTTTTCCAATCCCCTACAATTCTTCCATTGTCATGGACTTACTTTCGGTATGGTGCCGAGTGCTGCTGGTTGTAGCACAAAGATTGGCACATTCCATCATTTTCATGACTCTTTCCATAATTTGTTCTTCACTCATCTTTCATTGTAATATATGAATCATATCCTTGCTTTCATCTAAAGCATTATACACTTGGTTATGCAAGCATGCTCAATATGTTGAGCTTACCAATGAAGAATGTTTAGCACATGATTAAGACAGGAATTCAAAGACATGTACTTAAAGTTTAAGAAATGTAATCTACAAACCATAAAAGGAAGGAAATGGGGCACTTCCTTAATTATTAATTTACTCTTCTATGTCAGTTGATACACAATGATGAAGAACCCAAGAAAGATTCTCACAGTTAAGAAGATAAATAAGAATCCCATGACCTCAATTAGATTAATCTTACTTATTATCATAAGAAGTCAACGTATCAAATGTATCAAGGCAGTACATATTATATTGAGAACTTCATATTTTTCCAGTAGTTTACCATATCAACATGATGTGAAGAAATAAACCTCACCGATATGAAAAGAAAAAAAAAGTTAGCAAAACGATTTATAACATGTTTCCTAGTGTTACCATATCAGAACATATTTTTTCCAGTTTCCAAATCACCAAGACAAGAAAAATAGACAGGATAAAAATGAAATTTTTTATGGAAAAAAAGGAATCAGTCAGTAAAACGATCTTCTACCTGTTTCCATGGCAATATATGACACAGGGAAGAGCCTTTCCTTCTGGAACCTCAAGGGGTACATAGTGACTGCATTGAAGTACATATCCCCTACTATTTTTGATCTGCAAAAGTTCTATAAATTAGAATTTAGCCTCTTATTGCTAGTTGCTGAACTCATTGACGTGAAACAAAGTACTTTAATGGCAAGAAAGACCCTTAAATCATTCTATGCATGTGAATGTTGAATTAAATACCATCACAATATAATATCAAGGGTCAGGAACTTGACTCAAGGCTTTAACAAATCGATATGTCTGATACCTAAACATGCAGAGAATCTATCGTCCAAGACATTAAATGGACAGAAAGATATGTTCGCTAATCAGACAAATGGACAAGCACAAAAGTAGATACATATTTAAGAATTTAATGGATACAAATTTTCTTAAGAGACAACAACCTGTTCAATGTCATGATTCACAAATGAAATACAGCCACATATGCAATAACATATACACATGAAATGTCTTATAAATGTAACAAACAGGCAAAAAAAAAACATTTTCCCAAGCCAGCCCTCATAGAACCGTGGATAGCCAACTGAAATGATGCTTTACTCCGAATATAACAATTCTCTCTCTCTCTCTTGTAATGTTTGCCACCTCTGAAGTCGTGATAAATAGGAGTTCGGATTTTGGTTGTAGCCAAATTCTCTTCACACATGATTGCAGTCTCGGATGTAAACTCTTGCAACTTTCCCCCTTCGTTCATCACCACAAGCCCTCACCACTGTCTTCTTAAATTAGTGAAGCAACTTAACCGAGACACCACAAGCTTCTCTAACCCTCATCTTCTTCATTATTCTCTACTTCCAGTCGCATGACCATTTCTCAGCTCACCTCATGGAATATGTCCTCTATCGTAGGAATGGTCATAAATAATCTGCATGTCATCCACCTCAACAAGACCTCTAAGCGATACTATTATAAATACCACTTCCACATCCTCTAGGTGAATTCTGAACTCTAAATTATAAGTTCTAACATATTGAGACTAACCTCAATTCATTGTAATTAAGAGAGACTAAGAATGAAGAGTCCCAAGAGCTTGTAATCTTCTTCTTCTTCTTCCTCTAGCATAGTGAATCTCTTTCTTCCCCTCCCTTACAGTGGATGCAAGACAACCGGTCATAACTGGATGACTTCTTGGAGATGTTGTCTCAACACGGTGCAAAAGAACTCAAACCAGCGAAGCCACATAAGGTATATAAGACGACCAATAGCCAAGTAATCAGAGAAGCCCATGAAGTTCCTCTAAATGTTGTAGTGCACTCAAAAGCAGTTCCCATTATTAATTGTGATGGAACACACCTTTCGAACTTAAGAAACTTAGAACCAACTAAGATTTGTTTAGCTATGTAATATCCAAGTTTCATAGCAGGTAAATATAATTTCTTTTAGTGGAATTGTAATTTTTAATAATTAGATTATTATTATGTGATTATTAGTAACTATTTTAAGAATTATAATATAATTCTTGTATTCCTGAATAGATGCTTAAGTTGGGTTGAGAGAGAGAGCAGTTATGCAATTGTGAGTGGGCCCACACAAAAGCTCTTATCCTATTCCTATTGTTTCACATTCGTGGAAGAGAAAGGGAGTCGGCATAGTGCAATAGGCACTGTTTCAAGTTTCGGCAAAATGACCTGTAGGTATAAGGCGTAGGAGAAGGCAGTGTAGTGGAAGTTCTGTTAGAAAAATGGGCTTTCTTTCTTTGTGGACTCGGTACAGATAATAGTAAAAGAAATATTTCTTTAACAGTAATTAAATTATCTTATGATTACGGTTGAATTAAAGTTTCCTCAGCAATCCCTAATATAGCAATCATATAATAAATTATATTATTCCTAAATAGTCACTAATGAAAGCATGCGTTGGCTGATGGCTATTCTAAGAGATGCATTGTTTGAAGCCTTAGCATAGTAGTGGATATCGGGAAACTAGTATGTTACTTAGTATTTCTTAAACAAAAGCCTTGTTTGTGGGTGCTAGTAGTAGAAGAGAAGCAGTTAGCGGAGGAGCGTAAGAAGCGGAGAGGAATTTCTGTGAGAAACAGTGGCAGTGAAGAGGATTTTCTCGGTGAAGTAAGAAGAAATTCAAGTTCTGATGACTTGAAGAGGAGTTCAACGACGGCTTATAAGTGGTGAAAGCAAGTAGCAACTCCACGCCTTACAGAGAACAGAAAATTGCAGATTTCACCATTCACCATTTCGGCACAGTGCAGACAACGGGCAGGAACGGTAGATCGGTTCGGCTCTGTGGTAGAAGGAGGCACTAGGATTTCTGAAACAGCAATTAAAAGGTTTGTGGGAAACTGTTATCAAATTTTGAATGTGATTAATATAGAACTATATGATGAAGGGTGAGTTGATGTAAGTTTGCAAAATAATGATTGAAACAGTAAAGAAAACTAAAAAGTTCAAATTGAAGAATGACTAAATCATAGAAGATAGAAAAAGGTAAGAATCCTAAATTGCCCTATCTTTTATATTATTTCAATTCAATAAAGTTCTTATGCAAATCATAATTTAGGGTGATATAGATTATATAGCCTTATGCAAAGAGGAGGCTTTGGAGTGACTTATAATAGAAGAAGAGTAAGAAGTGAGGGTTTAGAAGAAGCAACCCGTCAAGAAGGTAAGTAATGCAAATTAAAGTTTTAAATGTAATTTTTGTTAATTTTATATGGTATATTGGTATTTGAATGAATGCAAGAGAAATATGCATGACAAGTAATTCTCTTGCTAAAAGATGTTCCTAAACTGGTTTCCATATTTGAAAAACCTCTTATATATTTGCATCATGAGACTTTCAAATAAGAGTTCTTATGTTTCATTAAAGATTTTGCTAGTTGGAAATATCTTGGAAAGAATCTCCATTATTAACATATGATACACTGTTTTATTACACAAATGAGCATATAAAGATCTTTATGAAAGCAACAATACAAGTATGAGTTATGTTATGAAAGTGTATTGAGTATCAATTTAACATAAAGTTTGGCTATACATATGATGTATGATTTACAATGATAGTTGGGATAAAAAGGTTCCCAAATATGTAATTACCTTGTAAGTGGGGCAAAAGAGACCCCAAAAGAAATAATACCTGCATAGCAGGTGGGGCAAAAATGACCCCTAAGGAGGCAAAAGGAAACTCTATGGAATTCAATGGCGATAATGTCAGGTTATCCTGGGCTCCATTGAATTTGTTTATGAAAGAATAGCCAAACCTTTTTATGAGAAAAATTGATATTTAATAGGGATCTAAGATAACAGTTAAAAGGTAATGTCAAATAAGATGTTTTGTAGATTCTAATAGTTTAAATTTTTATTTATGTTTTAATGTTCTAAATTTTTAATAGGTATATTTAATACTAATTACAACTGCATTACTTACTGAGTCTCATAGCTCACCAGTATTTTCATTGCTGGCTGTTGTTACAGGAAAAGGGAAAGAAAAAAATGGTTGCTGACTAGTTCAAGTATTTCAATCATAGATATTAATTTTATTTCTGTTTGTAAAACTAAACTAAAGGTATGTTAATATTCCCATGGAATGTTTGTTTCAAATTTTTATGGCTCTATAATTATAATTTATGATTACTTAAAATTTTTTAGTACTTCCGTTGATTACTTAAAATTTTTAGTACTTCCGTTGATGTACTAGTAAAGGTTTATGATATGTTAATATGCAAACATGCAAATGATGGATTGTTTTAAATGGTGATAAGATGAAAAATGTTATGTTTTATTTGTTACACTCTACAGTACTGTTTAAGGGTACCGTAGGGTGTTACAAAAGTGGTATCAGAGCAAAGATTTAAGGTTCTGAGGATTCAATTACGAAAGCATAAGCAAAGTGAATTGTCTAAGCGGATACAAATTGGATCTAATGAAATTATCACAGAGCCTAAGAGAGTGTAGTAGTTCTAAGATAGTAATGAGTCTAATTTCAATTGATGTATACATGTTTAATTTCAATCTGGCTTGCATGTAAGCATATGAAAATAATACCTAAATAGAAGTACATGAATATGAGCATACATAACTCCTAATGTCATGCATTGCAAATATAATTGTTGATAGAATAAATGAAAGAGATAAGGGTCAGTCATCTCATCCTATTAGGATCTCTGAAGATCCTGAAAATGAAATACTAGGGTAAGGCAATGTACCTAGAGTAGATAGTGCACCAGTCATGCCTGATTCTACCAATTTGATGTTAAGAAATATGATACAACTACAAATGATGATTATGATGATGTAGATGATAAAAAAGATGCAATCGATAGTGGGATCTGCAACACCTGGTGTTCTGCCTGTTGTTACACCTGTCACAACTAACACTCCAGGTAGTAGTGCAAATGTTGAGGCATGTGATATGGTGGGGGTCGAAGTGGATAAACATCTAAAGATCTTCAAGATTTTAAAACCTCCATTGTTTAAAGGAGTTATGCCAGAAGTGCTGAAGACTGGATCATCAGGATAAAGAAGATTTTAAATGGAATGAGGTGCCCTGAAAATTGACGTGTATCTCTAGCAACCTTTATGCTAGAAGGTGAAGCTAAAAGGTGGTGGAGGGGATATCAACTGGAGAAATTCAGAAGTAAATCTGAGAAGCAAATTATGTGGGAGGAATTTGAGCAAGTTTTCAGGGAGTGGTATGTTCCTCCATCAACAAGACAAGCAATGCATGAGAGCTTTGTTAATCTAAAGCAAGGAGCAAAAATTGTTATTCAGTATGAAGCAAAATTCACAGCTCTGTCAAGGTATGCTCCCCAGCTTATCAGTACTTCTGAAGAAAAGTATTGTGGATTTTTAAAAGGATTGAGTGATTCATTGAGGCAACCATTAATTCCTCTTCAAATAAATGAATTTGCTGAACTGGTAAAAAGTTTCAAGCTAACTTAATAGTACTTCCATTAGTGGAGTTTGATGTAATCTTGAGAATGAATTGGTTAATCAAATACTTAGCCACCATTGAATGTTCGAAGAAAAGGGTTAAATTTGACTAGCCTGGGGATGATGTATTTTACTATCAGTGTGAAAGGGGAGTAATTTCTTCATTGATTGCTTCTAGTCAAGTACTTAAAAGTCTAAAGATGGGTGAGTTGGTTTTCTTAGCAAAGTTAGAAGCAACCAAAGAAACTAATGATAATATCAATTCCATTCTGGTGGTGAATGAATTTGTGGATGTATTCTCTGAGGAATGGAAGGATTTACCTCCAGAAAGAAAAGTTGAATTTTCAATAAATCTTCAACCTGGAACAAATCCTATTAAGAAATCACCTTACAGAATGACAATCAAAGAATTACAAGAGTTGAAAAGTCAGTTGGATGAACTAATTAAAAAGGATTTTATCAGACCTAGTTCATCTCCTTGGAGTGCACCAGTGTTATTTGTTAAAAAGAAGGATGGTTCTATGTGACTCGGTATAGATTATAGAGAATTAAATAAGGTGATTATAAAAAAAAATAATAGTATCTTCTTCCAAGAATTGACGATCTATGTGATCAATTAGATGCTTATGTATTTTCCAGGGTTGACTTGAGACCAGGTTATCATCAGGTTAGGGTGAAAGAATGTGATATTGAGAAGACTGCTTTTGGCATCAGATTTGGGCACTACAAATTTTTTGTTATGACATTTGGCTTAACCAATGCCCCTGCATTATTCATAGATATGATGAACAGAATTTTTAGATCTTAACTAGATCAATTTGTAATTGTGTTTATCGATGACATTTTAATATATTCCAAGAATGATAAGGATCATGTATATTATTTGAAGATTGTGCTAGAATTACTGAGACACCATAAATTGTTTGTCAAATATTTTAAATGTGAATTTTGGCTGAAGAAAATTTTATTTTTGGGACACATTGTCAGTAGAGAAGGAATATATGTGAATCCAGAAAAGATTAAAGTAGTAGTAGACTAGCTAAGACCCACTAATGTGACATAGGTCAAAAGTTTCTTGGGATTAGCAAGATATTAAAGAAGATTTGTTAAAGGATTTTCTCAAATTGCTTTACATTTGTCTAAGTTAACCATGAAGGACATTAAATTTGAGTGGGCTGATGATTGTGAATGAGTTTTTAAGAGTTGAAACAGTATTTAACAGCTACACTTGTGTTGACAATTCCTTCTGGATCTAAGAGATTACAGTTATTCAGTAATGCTTCTTTAAAAGGATTGGGGTGTGTGTTGATGCAAAACAAAAAGGTTATTGTCTATGCTTCTAGACAGTTGAAACCTCATGAAAAGAATTATCCAACTCATAATTTAGAATTGGCTGCAGTGTATTTGCATTTAAAATTTGGATACACTACTTGTACGGGGTAAGATGTGAGTTATTTATAGATCATTAGAGTTTGAAATATATATTCACTCAAAAGGAATTAAATTTGAGGCAAAGAAGAAGGTTAAAATTGATAAAAGATTATGATCTTGACATCTAGTACTGTCAAAGCTAATGTAATAGCTGATGCATTGAGCAGAAATTTCAGAACATAATTGCATTATATTTTAACTATGGAAGAAGGATTTATTAGAGAAATGAAAAACTTACAATTGGAAGTCAGAGTGCAAGGAGATCAAAATGTTGTTAACATTCAGCGGATGTCAGTTCATCCTTCTTTAAAAGAAAGAATCATTGAAGTTCAAAAGGCTAGTACTAAATATCAGAAGCTATTGGAGCAAGGACAATCAAGAACAAAAAAAGATATTAGTATTGATGACAAGGAAAGAGTCAAGAGCAATGAACATTCATGGATATGAAATGAATCAAATTTGGTTCAAGAAATTCTATTTGAAGCAAATAATTCAGGTTATTCAATTCATCCAGGAAATACAAAGATGTATAAGAATTTGAAGACCTTACTTTGGTGGCCAGGAATAAAAATAGATGTAGCAGAATATGTGGCTAAGTGTAAAAAAAAATGTCAAGTTGTTAAGGTTGAACATCAGAAACTCAGTGGCATGTTATAATCTCTATCAATTCCACAATGGAATTGAGAAGAAATAGCTATGGATTTTATTACAGGATTTCCTAGGTCAAGGCAAGGACATGATAGTATATGGGTTGTGGTTGACAGACTAATAAAGTCAGCTCATTTTCTACCTATTCGTTAGACTGATTCAATGAAAAAAAAAATTGTGAAGGAAATCATTAGATTGCATGGAATCCCTAAAGTTATTATTTCTGATAGAGATTGAAGATTTACATCTAAGTTATGGAAGAGTACACATGCAAGTTTGGGCACAAAAAATTAAAGTTCAGTACTGCTTTTCATCCACAGGCAGATGGCCAATCAGAAAGACTAATTCAAGTGTTGGAAGATATGTTAAGATTATGTATTATGGATTTTGGAAGTAACTGGAAAGATCATGTTCCATTGATAGAATTTACCTATAATAATAGCTACCAATCCAGAATAAAAATGGCTCCATATGAAGCATTACATAGCAGAAAGTGTAGAACTCCATTAAGTTGGTTTGAAGTTGGTGAGAGACAAATATTGGGTCCACAATTAGTGGATTAGACTACTGAAAAAGTCAGACTCATTAGAGACAGGTTAAAAGAAGCTCAAGACCGCCAACATAAATATTTTGATTCCAAGCATAAAATGGTAGAATTTGAAGTGGGAGATTTTGTATTTCTTAAGGTAAGACCAATGAAAGGTGTTTCTAGATTTGGCCAAGGTGGAAAACTCAATCCTAGATATAATGGTCCATTCAAAATCATTGAAAGAGTGGGACAAGTATCTTACAAGCTGGCATTGCCTACAGACATGTATGATGTTCATAATATTTTTTCATATATCAATGCTCAGGAAATGGGTCACAGATGAAACTCAGAGAGTTTCTCATAAAGACATTGAACTTCAGAAGGATTTGACATATGTGGAAGAACCTGAAAAGATATTGAAAAGGGATGTTCATAGATTGAGAAACAGAATTATTCTTTTTGTTAAAGTAAAATGGAAACACATATCAGTAAAAGATGCTACAGGGTAAAATGAAGCAGAATTGAAACAGAGGTTTCCAAACCTATTGAAAAAGTATGAAATGCTAAATTTCAAGGACGAAATTCTATTAAGGGAAGATTTGTAATATCCAAGTTTCATAGCAGGTAAATATAATTTATTTTAGTGGAATTGTAATTTTTAATAATTAGATTATTATTATGTAATTATTAGTAACTATTTTAAGAATTATAATATAATTCTTGTATTCCTGAATAGATGCTTAAGTTGGGTTGAGAGAGAGAGCAGTTATGCAATTGTGAGTGGGCCCTCACAAAAGCTCTTATCTTATTCCTATTGTTTCACATACGTGGAAGAGAAAGGGAGTCGGCATAGTGCAATAGGCACTGTTTCAAGTTTCGGCAAAGTGACCTGTAGGTATAAGGCGTAGGAGAAGGCAGTATAGTGGAAGTTCTGTAAGAAAAATTGGCTTTCTTTCTTTGTGGACTTGGTACAGATAATAGTAAAAGAAATATTTCTTTAACAGTAATTAAATTATCTTATGATTACGGTTGAATTAAAGTTTCCTTAGCAATCCACTAATATAGCAATCATATAATAAATTATATTATTCCTGAATAGTCACTAATGAAAGCATGCGTTGGCTGATGGCTAATCTAAGAGATGCATTGTTTGAAGTCTTAGCACAGTAGTGGATATCGGGAAACTAGTATGTTACTCAGTATTTCTTAAACAAAAGCCTTGTTTGTGGGTGCTAGTAGTAGAAGAGAAGCAGTTAGCGGGGGAGCGTAAGAAGCGGAGAGGAATTTCTGTGAGAAACAGTGGCAGTGAAGAGGATTTTCTCGGTGAAGTAAGAAGAAAATTCAAGTTCTGATGAATTGAAGAGGAGTTCAACGACGGCTTATAAGTGGTGAAAGCAAGTAGCAACTCCACGCCTTACAGAGAACAGAAAATCGCAGATTTCACCATTCACCATTTCGGCACAGTGCAGACAACGGGCAGGAACTATAGATCGGTTAGGCTCTGTGGTAAAAGGCGGCACTAGGATTACTGAGCAGCAATTAAAATGTTTGTGGGAAACTGTTATCAAAATTTGAATGTGATTAATATAGAACTATATGACGAAGCGTGAGTTGATGTAAGTTTGCAAAATAATGATTGAAACAGTAAAGGAAAACTAAGAAGTTCAAATTGAAGAATGACTAAATCATAGAAGATAGAAAAAGGTAAGAATCCTAAATTGCACTATCTTTTATACTAGTTCAATTCAATAAAGTTCTTATGCAAATCATAATTTAGAGTGATATAGATTATATAGCCTTATGCAAAGAGGAGGCTTTGGAGTGACTTATAATAGAAGAAGAGTAAGAAGTGAAGGTTTAGAAGAAGCAACCCGTCAAGAAGGTAAGTAATGCAAATTAAAGTTTTAAATGTAATTATTGTTAATTTTACATGGTATATTGGTATTTGAATGAATGCAAGAGAAATATTCATTACAAGTAATTCTCTGGCTAAAGAATGTTCATAAACTAGTTCCCATATTTGAAAGACCTCTTATGTATTTGCATCATGAGACTTTCAAATAAGAGTTCTTATGTTTCATTAAAGATTTTGCTAGTTGGAAATATCTTAGAAGGAATCTCCATTATTAACATATGATACACTGTTTCATTACACAAATGAGTAGCATATAAAGATCTTTATGAAAGCAACAATACAAGTATGAATTATGTTATAAAAGTGTATTGAGTATCAATTTAACATAAAGTTTGGCTATATATATGATATATGATTTACAATAATAGTTGGGACAAAAGGGTTCTCAAATATGTAACTATCTTGTAAGTGGGGCAAAAGGGACCCCAAAATAAATGATACCTACATAGCAGGTGGGGCAAAAGGGACCCCTAAGGAAGCAAAAGGGACCTCTATAAAATTCAATGACAATAATGTCAGGTTATCCTGGGCTCCATTGAATTTGTTTATGAAAGAATAGCCAAACCTTTTTATGAGAAAAATTGATATTTAATATGGATCTAAGATAACAGTTAAAGGTAATGTCAAATAAGATGTTTTGTAGTTTCTAATAGTTTAAATTTTTATTTATGCTTTAATGTTCTAAATTTTTAATAGGCATATTTAATACTAATTACAACTGCATTACTTACTGAGTCTCATAGCTCACCAGTATTTTCATTACTGGCTGTTGTTACAAGAAAAGGGAAAGAAAAAAATGGTTGCTGACTAGTTCAAGTATTTCAATCATAGATATTAATTTTATTTCTGTTTGTAAAACTAAACTAAAGGTATGTTAATATTCCCATGGAATGTTTGTTTCAAATTTTTATGGCTTTGTAATTATAATTTATGATTTCTTAAAATTCTTAAGTACTTCCGTTCATGTACTGGTAAAGGTTTATGATATGTTAATATGTAAACATGCAAATGATGGATTGTTTCAAATGGTTATAAGATGAAAAATGTTATGTTTTATTTGTTACACTCTACAGTACTGTTTAAGGGTACCGTAGGGTGTTACAAGCTAGGAGCCATCCGATATGTTTTTCGTCAGTATAGATATCACCAACTATCATCTCCATATCCGATTTAAAATAGGGCTAATCAATGGAAAAAATAGAACCAGTTCATCAAGATCAAGGTTGCAATTCAAGAACAAGTATCAAAGCTACTCGTTAGATTTATCAGGGAAGCCAAGCACCATGAATGGGTCCTGAACATTGTAATGGTCAAAAAAGCTAATAATAAATGAAAGTCGTGGGTAAACTTAAAAAAAGTCAAGGAGTCTGCACAAGTAACTCGTACTTATTGGTAAGGATGGATATATAGGTGTACTCAGTACTCAAAAGTTCTTTAATTTGTTAAACGACTTCTCAGGCTACCACCAAATATGGATCATCCAACGATGAGAAAAACACCACGGTTATTATTAATAAAGGGACTTCTTGTTACACGGTGTGATCATTCGATTTGAAGAATGTAGGCACCACATACCAATGGCTGTAGATAATATCTTCCAACAATAGAAAGAAAGGGAAATTAAGATTTAAGTCAACGGCTTGTTTATAAAGAGCAAGTCGTTGACCAAATATGAAGATTTATAAGAAACATTTGTAACATTAAAGAGGTATAATATGAAATTGAATCATTCCAGGAGCTTGTTTGGCACAAATTCAAACAAATTCTTAGGAATAATGATTACGTCGGCCAATATATCTCCAAATTATGACAATGTATAAATGGTCTAGAGGCTGCATCACCATGTTTAGTCAAGGGTGCCTTGCAGCTAACTAATCAACTTGTCAAACTACGTTGATTTATCTTGCGCTTGAGAAAGCGAAACAAAGTACTCTTTAAAGTTACAAGAACTAAAATAAATTTGAGTGAATGACCAAGTATGAGGAGGCTTTCACTGAAGCTAAGCAACTCTAAAAATCATCACCCATTCTCGTGAGCCCTCAACTAAAGATGTTATTCCATACTTGGGATACCACAACATGGGGGCAACTATGTCCTTACGCAAGAGGAGGCAATAGTAGGTTGTGTTCAATGTTAATCACACCCTCAATGGTTCAGTACAAAGATGCCCTCTAAGAAATTGGTGCTAGCCCTGACCATTTTTACTTCCAAATATAACCTATTGGATTGATTCGAAAACTATTAGGCTAGGAGTAAATTTGTCAACAATATATATTCTTTGAATTCAGGTACTATTATTTCAATAGTAGCTTATTTATTTTAACATGGCCTTTGTTTAATTTCAATTATTTGTGGTAATTATCTTTTTTTTTCATTGATTTGATGTTTTAATTTCTCCTGATGATAGAGTGTTAGTATTTTCATTAATTCAAAAAATTACATTTTATATATTTTATTGTTATAAATTTTTATTTATTTCTATATGTGAATCTTACTTTGGAATACAAAATTGTTTCATTTTGCCTTAACTCCAGGGATGTAACTAGCAAGTTAATGTTATGTTCTTTTATCATATTCAAATTGCCAAACTTGCACCTTCATTCACATCTAGACCATGACAATAGATGACACACCACCCATTCCTTGTTATAGTTGAATTCATGTTGATAAACAAGCCATATATTACATTTCACAAGAAAAAAAAATGTATGCAACAAAGTCACCATCTGACATAGATGCGGATCTAAATCACACTCCTTAATCAATTTTAATATAAGAGAAAAACACAAAGAAAGTAACTATAAAATGACTCAGAAAAAACTAATAATTCACACGATGCATTTGAGATACTAAGCAATTAATGTTGTTAGAAAAGCAATTCCCAACCTCCCACTTTAAAAATAATCAACAAGCTTCATGAAGAGACATATTATTATTACCTCCAAGTCCTTTCTCATGAACCATCTCCCTTTCAACATGAATTCTTGATCCAGCAAATCATTTTTTGGATTATAATCAGCTCTGTGGTAGGTCAAAGAAGAAATAGTTAAACTCTGTACAAGAATAACAAGCTAAGAAAAGAAACAAAAATCTAGAAAAGACTATGAGAGGGACTCTAAATTAAAAGACAGAAATTTTCATTGTATCATTTGAAAAATGCATAATTTATAAATCCTAGCACGTAGAAGTCATAAGTTTTCAAAACTCTTGATATTCATGAAAAAAAATTAAATAACGTTTCATTATGCCTGTCCAATAACAGAAAGCATTACAAATAGTCATTTGCCCCAAAAAAAAAGTTATATTCCTTGTGGAAGCCTTCAAGATGTTGGCCAAGGTTGTTAAAATGTGGATAAAGAGGTTAATGAAGATGGTAAGGGATTAGGGTATTTTTAGAGTTAGAAGGATGTATTGGAGATATGTAGAATAAGGTATTTGTGGAGATAGAACAAGTGGAACACCATAATAAGTCCTTAAAACAGAATTTTGTGGATGAAAAAAAGGAAGGTTCTCATAGCTATTTGTTCTCAAGGGATAGGAGGAAGGGCTTAGAATACTTCTGGAGATTGGTAGATAGAGTTGATAAGTGTAGAGTCTTAAGGAGACAATGGGGTTGAGCTAAGGTTTGATTGAAGAGGGCAAACCGAGAGGTGTTATTTTTAGGAATTTCTTTTACACTGTGGAAATAAGGCTAGAGAGGATGTTAATAGGTTATAGGATGAGACTTAAAGTGCATAACAATTGTAGCAATTAAATTAACCTTATTCCAAACAACTGGTGCTCACAATGACCAAGCTAAGGAGAGGTAAAAGTGCTTGAAGGCACCACTAAATTTTCATTCCAATAATAATTAAACTTCAATTCACATCCCTATTATATCATATACTCCCTCTTACATAATGGAAACTCAAATTAAAAAACCCTTGTATGCAAGAGATAACTACTTGAATGTAGGGAGTGTGTGTGGTTATAAAATGAGGTGGGGCAAGGTCAGCCTATGCCTTGTGGGGAGCGGAGCAATATGGCACCATGGATGTAGGAGGATGATTTTGAAGCATCATTAGACATCTCCTTGTTGTGGGGATGAGTTGTATGAGTAATCCTTGTAAAACTACCATCATTTGAATTTCAAGCCCTACGTTGGCCACCCTTGCCTTGATTTTTGCTTGAATTCTTTTGATACCACCTTGCTTCTTTTTCATAAATGATCCTTCTATTGTGCTTGAGGAACTCACAATACACCCTTGTATACATTTGCATGTCAGTACTTACACTGACACGATGATGCAAGCAATGCTAATAAAATAGAACACAAATTGTCTATTTGTTAAAAACATTAAAAGACAACATATAAAATAAATAGCTATCAATCTGCCTGAACCTTGACCATTCTAATTTGCATGTCACCTCTTTTGATGAAACCTTAGAACGGGAGCTTGCAGCAATGGTTCGTAGCCTCATTCACCAATGAAGGTAGCGATCTTTCACCTCTGTCATATTTTGAAATAATTGCTAAAGGAAGCTTATTTGCGCTCTTCGAAGCCACTGTGCCTGTCACCTTCTTCAAAAGCCAAAGCACTACGGACCAAGAGTGTTGCTAAACTCCTCTTCCCACTTTACAAGAGTCGTCGTTGTCGCATGGGATTTCCATAGGGTGAGGTCGGCTTTGTTTCCTGGCAAGGAAACTGCTTTGACACTACAGGACATGTTGGAAAATTGAAGTCGTTGTGCCTATCGTGTTCTTAAACAAGCATTTTGCTTATGTTAAGAAGTTCTTTTTCTTTCATTTATTATAAAACCTATGGTTTTAAATTATGTAATTTTTTTTCTTAACTCATTTTATTGCCTTACTGGTTTACCTTTTATTTTCAGAATGTGTGAGGCTCTTATGCCTGTAAGTTTGTTTTGGTGTATCTTCTACCTTTTAAGTTTCTTAATTTTGGCAATTTTCATAAGTGATGAAGCTATAAGTGTATATGCTATCTTCCAATTGTGATAGAGGTAAATGAGCTTCCCAACCAATTTTGTATCAACCTTCATCTACAAGAGGACCTCCTCTTTTGTCGCATTTTTATTATTGGATTCATAGAAGTGGGAACTAATTTGTAACCAAGCATATTTATTTATTTTAATAGTACTTTCATTGTCTTTTTTAGTGTTATCCTTTCATGAGATCCAATTTGTATTGTGAAATGTTGCTATTCTATTTAATATTGATTGATGATATCATTATGTTCACTAACCAAAATCAATCATCTTTTAATACTTTCATGAATTTATTTTAAGAATTAAGAATAAATTTTCATGCAAATGATTAGTGAAGTGAACTTTAATTTGGTTGCCAATTCTACATGTTCTAAGTATTTTAATTTCGCAAAAGAGTTATGGAAAAAAATGTCAATGCCGGTCCCAACTACGGATGAAAAAAAAAGTTGAGATAAATTTTTTAAGAAATTAATTCAGGCCCTTATATAAGAAATTTCTGATTCCGCCACTAAACATATTTAAATTACTATGCATATTCATTATAGCCACTATATGGTAAGTGATACAAATCTTAATCATCCATGGGAATTTGTTTGGAAAAATGTTTCATAGCTGAAATAAAGATATTACATTAAAGAAGGGAGACAAAAAAACAGTTGGCGAGAGAGGATTCTAAATGTCTAACTGTATGCTCAGTTCTTCTTGAGGCATGAATACGGCCCTGTCCCTTTTGTTTTCAAGTTTCACCAACTTCGCTATTGTGATTCTTTCAAAGCTACTTGCTATGACTGAACCACTTCTACGGTCCCACACTCTACCCATACGATGATTTACGCGGATTCCTACTCAATTTCGGTCTTCCTAATCAGGAAATCTCATCAAGCTTTACACCCTAAACCAGTCCAATATACACAAAGCCAACCGAAACCGACCTACCCCACAAACAATAAAATAAGACATTTTAAGAACCGGTTATGTAGGAGGAGAAACAAGGCTCATATATTGAACAATCCTCACAGGATCAACCAAGGCATAAAACATAAGAAAATAAACAAAGGGGTAGAAGAAGAACACAAAGTGCAAAATAGGAAGCAATAAAAAAGCCTAATACCCATACCTCGGGGGACGGATAATGAAATTTACAAGCTGCTCCATTAGAAACAAAGATTAGTACACCCAATCGGCAGACAGTTCGCAGGATCTCCAGCCAATTTGAGAGAAAAGAAGGCGCAAGAGGAGGAAAACGAAGAAGATCCAGAGGAGAGAGAGAGAGAGGTAAGGAGAGGGAGAGCAAAAAGCTGAGGGTGTTGTTCCCCTTTTCTTGTGATTCTCTCTCCCTTGTTTCTTCCCCTGTCAAAAGCCGTCCCTTCCCAAGAAAAACATAAATAAAGAATTCGGAAACAGGGAAGAACTTACAGCTCAGGCATCCGGATGTGTTCGCACGTGTAACTGTGGCTTGGCCCCGATTCGCACGTGTCCAACCGGAGCACGTTAGAGCCGAAGCCATCTACCTGAAGCTGGAGGTCGCTTTTGCTTGTGGGGCCCACTTTAAGCTGTTATTGCCCATCCTGCAAGATTCTTCGCGAAGGACGGACGAGCGTCGTCGTTTTGTCACTAACACATAACCGCTATTGTTTTTTAGCAAAATAGAACATTTTGTCCCACAAAAATATCCTCTCTTTATTCGTATTTTCGATTTAATTGATTTGATTTATAAATTCGTTAAATATTTTCTAAGTCGAATAGGTTCAACTCAATTCTAAACTAATCGATTTTTTTTTTTTTTGAAAGTTGAGGCGCTTCGAACATGGGGTCGCAGGGAGGAACGAATACGCGTCAAGCAATGAGCTGCGACGCATTAAACAGCAATATTGATTATGTGTACCATGAAGAATATTAAATAATTTTAGTAATTTTTAGAATTTTGGCATATTATAAAGTTGTTGATCCTTTTTACTTTTATTTATTATCTATTAATTTAATTTATTTGATTTTTGAATAAACTGATATAGTTAATTTGATGTTTTGATTGATTTTCCATAAATAAAAAATTGTATTAATGCAACATCAAACCTTTATCTCAGTATGTAGGGTCAGTGAATTCTTTTTCTCCTTTGTGTCATGTTAATGTTCAAATTCTCATTTAAATCTAACAAAAAAATGTCATTTTTAATATTTTCTAAACAATTTTTTAGGTCTACCTCTACTTTTCTTAACATAAGACAAATCTAATACATCTACTTTCCTAACTAGGTCATTGAAAGGCCTTCGTTTTATGTGGCCAAACCATCGAAGGTGTCTCTCTCTAATCTTTTCTTCCCCTGAAGCTAGTCCAATCTTTGCACGTATAAGCTCATTTCATAGCATGTCTCTAAGAGTAAAGCCACTTATCCACATGAGCATCCTCATCTCCACAACATTTAACTTAATATTATGCTTCTCTTTAAATGGCCAACATTCTAAATCATAAAACATTGCAGGTCTGACCACCATCTTATAGAATTTTTCCTTAAGTTTGTGGGGGCCCGTTGTGGTCTCAATTCCTGGATGAGAAAAAAGAAGGGTTGCATTAGGTAGTTGATAGTTAGCATAAAATTTGTCGAATAATCATGGTACTAATCCTTTAATACATTGTGTTAAAAATTTGTATTAATAATAAAAAATTTTAAGAAAGTCAAAATCATAATAATTATTTATATTTTAAAAATCAAATCAAACTTAATAAATAAAATCCATTCGATTCAATTTTTAATTTTATCCAAACAATGCAAACTCATTGACTCAAAAAAGTAAATTGTTCTTTCCTTATTTGAAGAATTATCTATGCTAATTTTTGTCTCATTCCACCATGATAACCCAAGACCCTTAGAAAGTTGTATTGGTGTAAAACCTCATTTAGCTTCCCTCTCATCTAAAATCTAAACCCCCCTTCTTAGAACACCTATTTTATAAATCTAAAATGTTCTATGCTAATATGTCATTAATCTTATATTTTTCTATCATTTTTGTTTTATAAAATGATGTTGAGTTCTCATTCAGGATTGTTCAGTTTGAAGATCAGAACCTTGTTTATGTAGGTTATTCAATTGGAATGCATTTTATCTTAGGGCACATCAGAAAGTTGTTAAAAAAAAAATAGAAACTGAAGTGTTTCATTGATATGATAATGATTAAATATAGTTTTTTCATCTTTAAATCTTCTTGTAGGGGAGATTCTTATTTGGCTTGGACAAGAAGCTTATGGTACATCAGGGGAAAATGCTTCATTCAATAACAAAAAAAAAAGTCTTATGAGTTTAAACCTAAATTAAATGAATTCTCTTTAATTCTCCTGTAATTAAGATTCTTGGCCTTCTCTTCTATTGTTAAAATTTTGCAAGTATCTTAAATATAATATGTGCATACTCATATTTGCCTTTATATGTATTTAGCAAGTAGCTAGCAGGTCAAGACAGAGAAACTCACCTTCCTAGAGGGGGCACTTGGGGAAGTCAGTCGGAACTCACAAGTGAACTCTCCTGTAACGACCAACACGCGTCAATTGCTAAGGCCTTCCCAAGAGCTCTCTTTACCAGGGGAAAATTAAGGATTTCTCTTTAGAGTTGGTAGCTCAGCACTTGCCACATACCAAAACCACATTTTAATCACCCGCTCACTCCCAGGGTGAATATTTTCATCAAACTCGGCTACATGAAGGTGTCTATTCATGAGACCCTTAGTTTGACTTGCCCCAACCATTCGGGCTAAAGCTCTCCTTTCCTATAACAATATCTCACTCGCCTATCTCTTTTTAGGTGATCTTTGAGATTTCAAACCAATCATCAACAATGTTAACCAATATGGAAGCGTCGATCCCCTCTCATATCAAGCTCTCACCCTAGCACACTCGTTATTGTCCACTTTACACTATTGCAGACTGTATTCAAGCAATGTAATTTTGATGATATCAAATGTTATTATCTCTGTTATTGCTTTCTCTTATTTCTGTGATACTTTATTTTATGTTTATGCATACTAATATTCAGGAAATAAGTCCACCATTCACTTGTAATTCTGATCAGCTCAACACTAGGTAGATTAGAGTTACAGTCGATTTTAATTTTATTCTGTATTTTCTCTTTTCTTGTGTCATGTCATGTAATTGGGTGGATGACTTTGCTGAGTAACCTAGCATGCACATAGGGGGAGAGATGAAAATGTTTTTGAGAGAGTTATTTTTTTGGTAATTCGTATTGTATAAAATTGGTTTCATACTGTACAAAGTATTTCATACTGTATGAAGTATCTCGTACTGTACGATTTCAATTCGTACTATTCAAACTTTTGTGCTCTATCAAAACCCTATCAATCAAAGGATAAGAAATATATTAATTTTGTACAGATCGTACTATACTATTTGGATCGTACTGTACGACATAATTAAAATCTTTCTTAATTAATCTCACAATATCAGGCAATCAAATCATGAATAATTATTAGGATTGATCATACTATATGAAATATTTCATATTGAATGATTACCCGTGTATGAAATTGGTCATCCCTTGGATCATACAAAAGAAAATCCATGATTTTTATAATGATCATACTATACGATGTTCATAATGCTGGATGATCACTCGTGAACGAAGTTGGCCTTCCCAAGGATCATCCTAAATGAATAGAAGTAATTTATGCATATCGTACCATACAATGTTTGATCATAATGTATGATGTATTATAAATTTTGAACATTTAATTTAAAAGATCTTGCTGGATAAGTTTGAATTGAATTGATCATACCGTACGATACGTGTATCATACTATATGAACAGAAGTCAGATGGCTTGAAATTTAGAATTTTTTCAAGCTCGCTATTTAAAGGTTTCAGATATTCTTTTGAGATAACTTTTGATGTTTAGTCTTCTTGAGAGAGAGCTTGAGGAAGAGAAGAAGGAGATATTGGTGAGAGAAGAGAGGGAGATTTTGTGAGGGAGAAGTTGCAAGGGGGTTCACAAGGTTGCTCCAAGCAATAATCTTGCCTAGTACTTACAAGCATCTAATTAGAATCTCTATCGCTCCGGAGAAGAAGTTCTTCATCAAAGATTGTGGTTCTCTGACCGTCACCTGGAGGGTGAAAATAGAGTTGTGGTTCTCTGACCATCACCAGAAGGGTGAAAATAGAGTTGATATTCTCTGCCTGTAAAAGGGTCACGGTTCTCTACCACACCGGGGATATAAAATAACATTTGTACAGGCTTCTCCATCTTGCTACGGGAGAAAAAGGAGAGTCACTTTTGTTTAGTGTAATACTTGGAGAGGGAGTCTTCAAGGAATGGACGTAGGTCGGGTTGACTGAACCACTATAAATTTTGGTGTGTTCTTTCTGTTTATTTTTTATATTTTATTTTCCACTTTTATTTTTATGATTTGATTTGTGTTTGAAATATCTGATTGTTATTATTGTAAAATTAGTTCTACTTCCGTATCAAGGGGTTTTAAATTTTTATTCGTTAAAGAAATTTTTAAATTACCAATTCACCCCCTCTTGGTTAGCCTCAGGACTAGTTCTTTAGGGTTTCACAACTCATGAATTTTCACACACTACTTGACTCATTTTGATGAAACTCACTGAAGCCTTCCGACATATCCATCCTTCACCCAATTAGGAGATGCAAGAGTCTAGGATGGTGTATAGTATTGTACGGGTATTATGTGTAGCATTATGTCTGTTAACATTTGTTTTATAGTCTAATATTCTGCAACTTTTGGACTAATATTGTGGATACTCTACTTATTTTTAAACTCATAGTTTATTAAGTATTTTACAACTTTTCTCTCTCTCTCTCTCTCTCTCTCTCTCTCTCTCTCTCTCTCTCTCTCTCTCTCTCTCTCTCTCTCTCCATTCTCTCATAGATTTCATGTTACTCGCCCACTCTTTATTTCGATCTGCTAACAAGGTTGGGTGTCTTCCATGGATAAATTTAGATTCAATAGTATACAAATTTGGTACCATTATCTGTGGACTCTCTTATTACTAACAAGTCCAAATTGTTTTTTTCAAAAGCTTAAGTTTCAAACGTCCCCTTTCTCCCAAATGAGATCCCCATCAATTTGGCTAGTAAGAAGCTTCGGTTTAAAGTCCACTATGATTGAAACCCACCAATGTGTAATAGTTGTGGCTCAATTTCTCACATCAATATTCACAGTCTTAGCACTACCAAAATTGTTTATGTCCTTAATGCTCAAATCAAAAGAGGTAGAAGTTGCAGTCAAATGTATGAGAGATAGAGTTCTCCTTCCCCTTCCTTTTCAATCATTAACATGGCTAAGATTTCTAAACTCTCTCATAGTAATAATAAGCAAACCCAGAACCATCAACTCCATTACCCAATCCTCACTTCAAAAAATACATAATTAAAATTAATTCTCTGAGCAACATAGACATCCCTTCTCTTATTTACCCCTCTCTTTAAGAGCTTTCAAAACCCGCATTAAAAGCCTTCAAATAATTATAATAATCCTAAAACTCGCCCTTTATCAAGATCACTTGTTATGTGTTCAAATGCTATTTAGATGCCATCTTTATCACCCATTAAAAACTCACCTCCATGGGATTCCCATTACTATGTATATTGAATGTATGAGGTTTCAATTGGATGGATTAGCGAGCCCATGTGTGCTATAGATTTTGATGATTTTAAATATGCTAAAGAATCTAGATTGATTGTTTCATTTAAGCTTGTGGAAGAAATAGGTACACTACCAAAAAAAGACTTAAAGTACATGAGGACAAAGCTATTAGACTATGAAAATTTTGTGATTAATCACTCAAGTATAAGGACAATTTAAACATATTATTAAAGTCAATTAGTAGGCATGTAACCAAGTGAGCAAGATGTACTTTTAAATAGCTAAGATTAAGTTTTTTATCACATAAATATTTTGAAATTATTTTTCATCAAGCTGACTTATTTTCTAAAAATTATATAATGTTTTATTATGAATTAACTAAATAGAGTTTTCAAAATTAGGCCTTATTAAAAAAATATGAAGCATGGCTTGATTTATACAAGCCTTAGCAAGGTTAAGGTTTCTTTGAAAATATTTATGTGCACTTCGTTACTATATAAAGAGTTTAGCCTAAGAACTTAATTATTTTTAGGCCTTCACAAACTCCTTACATGTCAAAACCCAACCCAATATAGCCCACTATCCTGAAGTGAGTCGAATTATGTCAAGATCCTGACAACCGAACTAATACTTCATGAGACTTAATTGGAAGGATTTTTTTCAACATTTACAATAAAGAGACAACTAATACATCAAATATAAACATAAATAAAACATTAATTTCATTTTATTTCATTGAATTGTACTTTCAAAAGAATAATATATATCAATCGTGATTTAACTTCTCTTTTTCATCAAGACATAAATATGCTCATGACTGATAAAAGAATACATGTACTAAATATTCTTAGATTCAAAACTTGACCAAGTTAATAGTCAGTATCAATAGAATATGCTCAAACTAGGGCTTTACCTTTCCTAAAAAAACATACAAATACGTAGGATGAGCTAACCACTTGCTCAGTAGATTATCTAAAATATACTACTATAGAGTTTAATATACTTTTATAAAATAGCTTTTATACTTTTTAACAGTATATAAATAATAATTTATATTCAAAGTTAATTATCATAATGTTTGTATTGAATAGTGTGATTAATAGTTTTGTATCAAAATGAAATAAGGGTAAAATAATATGCACACTGTTGACCTTGTTTTTCTCCAAACCCCTGGTCAAGGGGGTTGACCTAGTCAAAGTAACCAGGCCAGGCCTCAAGACCTCTCCCATTCAATTCCGTGGGTCAAACCAAATCTGTTGAGCCCTAACCCAAGCCCTGGGTCAACCTGGGTTGACCCAAATTGACTTAAAGCTCTCTACTTGGTTTCAAATCCAATTCAGATCTTTTCAAGCGGAATTCCCACAACCCTTGGACTCAGTGGGTTAAACCCAATATACTAGGCCCAGACTTGTGCCCTGGGTCAACCCAGATTGACCCAATTAGCTTTAATGAGTCAAATCAAGCTCAAACCTAATCCAAACTCATCCTGGCTCAATCCTTTTACCCAATGGATTTAATTGACTAGGTTGACCAAGTCAACCCTTGACTTGGTCAACCCAAGTCTTCTTTGGTCCAAATTGACCTATTTAGGTAAATTTGAGCCCTTTAAAGCCATTAAATCTTTCCTATTCCTCCCCCAATTCAAAACCACGGCTAGAATAGCCTAATAACCCTCCTAATTAACCCTAGTATCAATCCAAACTATCAATCATAGGGTTAGAGCTATAAATAGGGTGTTTAGGGTTTCATAACGCTCTCTCTTGCTTTTACTCTCTCTCTAGTGGCTCTCAACCCGAGTCTTCTCGTGTGTGAGATCCTCTAGCATCCCTTCACCTTCTTTTACTCAAACTCGCCACCCAAACCTCGCCAGCGGCAAGATCTCCGGCCAACCGAAGCTATTCCACTTCCAAGGCGATTTCTGCTCGATCCAAGACGTTTCAAAACTTGAGATCAACTAGGAACTTGTACAAGGACATTCTACAAGCTCAACTGTGCCAAAGATTTTAAGATCTAATGTGAAATTCTCTAAAAACTATAAATCTGTGTCACAACACTTAGAATTAAATAGCTTTTCATATAGAGCTTTTTAGAACTTAAAACCACATCCCCATGAATGATCTCCATTCATAGAGCATGTGTTTAAAATTTCATCAAATTTCGTTCAATGGATCAAGAGAACGAGTCAAAAAAATATTCAAGGGTTCGGGTTACACTCCCATTCGCTGGAGAGCGATCCTGGCCGTTGATCCCGTGATAAATGGCCGTGATCTAGTAGTTTTGCAGTTCAGATTAACCGCGGATCTCGATCCCGCGGTTCCACAAACCGTCCAGTGAGTTCAGGGCCACCCATTTCAAATCGCGAAGCATCAGACGATCTCGCGTCCGTGCCGCTGGGGTTAAGTGACCGGGCCCTGGTTCTAACGCCGTGACAATCATTGCCAATGATTACGCGATGGTGCAATCATTGGCAGTGATTGCTAAACCGCGTTCGTAGTTTAATCTACCTAATCAGAGCGCCACGTAGCCCTAGCCGCCGCCATTATAGAAAATTGATTTATTTTAAAAATTATTTTAAATGTGATTTTAAAATTAAAAAATTTTAAAAGATGTTTTTAAATTATTTTTAAAATTAAATATATTATTATAATATATCAATTTCTTAAGAAAAACTATTTTATTTAATTTAAAAATAAAAATAGTTTAAAATATTAATTATATTATAAATAATTATTATTATTATAAAGTTTCCTTTATATACTTAGTTAATAAATAATTATATATATGTATATTTTGTTAATTTAAAATAAAATATATACATATATTTTTTTAAGAAATAATTTCATAATTATTTTAAATATAATAAATTTATATTATATTATATTATTATTATTTTAAATCATTATTTTAAATTAGTATTGTCATTATCATTATTATTTCTTTAAATTACTATTATTTATAAAATATAGTCATTTATTTTAAAATCATTAAAATTATTATTCTTTTTATTATCATTATTATTATTATTTATAATTTTATTATCATTATCATTTTCTTTTAGATTATTAAAAAAAATCATTATTATATTATTATTATTACTTTAAAATAAAAAAATGTTTATTTATTTCAAAATCAGAAAACTATTCTAAATTATTATTATTTCAATCCTTTTTAATTATTTTAATATTATTATTTTAAATATTTTATAATTATTTAAGTAATTAAATATTTAGGGTATTTCATTAAACCTAATTTTAAAATATTTTATAAATAATTAGATAATTATTAATTTGAAGTTGTTTTCACAAACCATGCTTTTTTAATTAAATATAATTTAATAACTTTTTTTAAAATATTTATTATCTTAAATTATTGTAAAATCCCATTTAATCATTTTTAAATTTGAAAATTCATAGTAATTTCATTGTAAATAGGATTTATGCGTATAATACCTTGCAATTTCAGAAAAATATGTATTTTACTTTAAAAATATTTTCATATATTAAAACTTATTTTTCTATCATATTTTTTTGTATTATTTAATTAATTGCTTATTTAACTATTATTTAAATAATTAGTATCTTAATTATTTTGAAATTAAAAAAACTATTTTCAAAAATATTTTAATTGCCTCGTTTGGGTGACCAGCGGATCTCTCAAACACATCTAAATTGAATTACTTTTAATTATACTATTTTCTTAAATTTATATTTATATACTTAATTTTTACGTATTTTAAACTATTTTAAAATTATGTATATTTTAAATCCATTAATTTCGGGAGATCTATTCTTAGAATTTTAAACATAAGTTATACATGTGAATGAAATTCATGAAGAGGTAGATTAGTAAATGATTGAGCCCCAATCATTCACAAATTACACCGCTAAATGCGCTTAATCTTACTTTTCATTATCTTTTACATGTGTAGGATGCACGAGCACTTATGCTAGGCCCTCCTAGATCCTAGGATTTGGTATGTTTACTATTTTTTAAATATTCAATGCATATTTCCCTAAGGGTTATAGTGACACTCTAAGGACAATAATTAAGGACACATCTGGCAATTTTAGAAAAATTCTAGGAGCTAGGATAGATCTCTGAATGACTTAAAACTTTTAACAATTAAACTTAGTGACATCTTAAACCTCCTATAATTTTCTAGAATTTTTTAGGAGCCTCTAGACCGCTTAATTAACCAATCCTAATTTACTTGTTAATTAGGTCCCGATAACTTACGAAAATTCTAATAAATCAATTTCAAATCAAAA
The DNA here is from genome assembly GCA_022539455.1 of Dendrobium nobile. NCBI lineage: Eukaryota > Viridiplantae > Streptophyta > Magnoliopsida > Asparagales > Orchidaceae > Dendrobium > Dendrobium nobile. The sequence continues at coordinate 21,493,391 of CM039732.1, read as the reverse complement.
AATTATCAATAATAGCTTGAACTGTTTAAAATTCAGCCCTTAACCATAGATAATTAGGGCCTTTTAATTGGACCTCAATCTGATCCCTAATTTGACTTTAATTAAACATTACTATTTTGCCCTTAATAAATTATTAAAAATTCCAAAAATTTCTTCAAACATTTGGGAACATCTTCTTAGATCATTTATGACCTTTGGGGGTAATTCCAATTAGTTTGGAGCTGATTTGGATCAAAACTATAAAATCACTCATAATTAGACAATTTTAATAATCCTTTAATGGCCAAAATCTTCTAAAATTTATATCTTGACCTATAAAACTCCAAATCCAGCAAACTCAAAGCCTAACTACTCCCCTTAAGGCCTAATATTTAACTAAAATGCTAGAACCCCCAAACTTAGTCTATTTCCTAAGTGACCTTTTGAACCCCCTTAGCCTAGCATATAGGAGGACCCGGGATTTTTCAAAATTATCTATTGCAATTTGAAATTCAAATATCACTACCCTAAACATTAAAATGGATTAACAAACTAAAATAATTTAAAACTGATACCAATTCATTAATATTTAAACTTCAATTAAAGCTTCCCCTTTTAGCCTTAAACAAATTCGAACTCTAGAAAACTTAAACTAATTACCTTGTATAGGACCTATCTAAAGCCACATAAGCTTACCACACACATAGAGTTATTTGCTAAGAAACCACTTCCAGCTCTAAGATTAGGGCTGATGGTTTATTTACTTTTTTTGCTTCTATGATGTGATGCAATTGTATGTGACACGTGTGTTGTTTGCCTTGATTGATTAGTTGTGTTGATTATTTATTTTATTGATGTGTTTTTCATATATTGATTATGCTGTGATTTATGCAATAAACTGCCCATGAGCTAGGGCCGCCTTTATACTAATCCAGTCTTGTGCAGGTGATCATGCTCAAGTAACTCTAATAAAGGGGGGCAATCATAATTAGAGCTTTAAATACTATTGTTGTTTTATGCATATGCTCCGGAGACTGCTTAGCACCCTTAAAATTAAAATAGTGTGGCCAAGCATGTTTATTTTTCTATAAATATTAACTGCTTGGGATGTTGTGTGTTATTGCTTGTGATTTTTATTAGGATAACCTTGCAGGGGTATGAGTCTAGATTTCCTTTTTCAAAAATATATTGTAATTTATAAAACATTGAGTTGTGAAAGTCTTTAAAAGTTTGGCATTTTAAATACTCGGTATCCAAAAAGAATAAAAAAGGCTCCTTCTTGAGGAATTTCTTAGTCATTTGGGTACCCTTCTAGAGGACGAACAAGACGGAGCACGAAGGAAACGATCCGAAGAAAGATGATATGAAGAAGGACGATCCACTTGAAGAAAAAGCCTTGAAGATGAAATGCCCAACTTTTAAGGCTTGCATTATTTATTAGGATTAGAATCCAGGTTATTGTCGATGGAGCTTGGCCACCATTACTTTTTTGCAGACCCTGTATTATACTTATATGACACTTGTCGTAAACTTTACTTTACTGTGTTTTATATATTTATATTGATGTGTTTATTTTTTATGCACAGTAAAAATTGTCTATTTTTCTTAGGTTTCTTTCTTGCATGTGTGTGGCCAGATTTTTGTTAGGCTCTCTAGGATAAAATATTTTCTACTCGTAATTAAAAATTAATATTTTAAGGTTTAAATAACTTAGAAACTTAATGATATAGGGAATAGCCGAAGCCGTCCGAGGTCGCATGCATATTATTACATCTCTCTTTCTTCTTCTAATAAGACACCTCCCCGCCTGCGGGTAGAGTCCGGATAATCTGACATATGAGGATGAAGTGCTGGACCTGAGGAGGTCTAGTCTTTTCTAAAAAAAACTATTTTCTATAAGCCTATTTTTAAAATCTTATGCATATCTGATTTGGAGACTTCAACCATCATGCATTGCATTAGAAACTAATTTAATTAAAATGTAATTGCATTAGCTCTAGGAGCATTCACCCTATATAAGTTCAGGGCCAATTAGAAAACTTTCTAGATGTTAGCCATACTCCCAAAATACTAAAACTACCTACTCATCTTTCATAAAGACTGGACAGCATGAATTTTATACGCTTAGGTGGTTAGTTGGCTTCCCTCTTCATGTAGGGTATAAGCCCAGGTGCATTAGCTAAGACACGAGCGTTAATATTAGGTAAAACACTAATCCCATCTTAAATTTAAGATTTGAGGCTATTACACCGGGTTTCTCATAGAATGCCTAAATAGTATGTAAGTTCCCTTTCTTCATGAACTATAAATCATACTTATCCGCGTCACATAGATAGCATAACTTTTATCCTTTCTCTCTACGTGCTCTGAGTGTTTGAGTTTCTTTCTCTCCTCAATTGCCTTAGTCCCTCCGGATGCTGAGATGAACCGTGCATGGTGACTAAGCCCACTTGAGACCATTCTTTCCTTTTGAATAGGATTTTCCTAGTCTCCCCTTTCGTACCAATCCCTTATTTTGGAAGAATAATATTGTATCCTTAATCGAGAGTTTTCTCGGGTCCTAGGCTCGAGATGTAATTAATCACGGGGGCTTGCACCCGTGGGAAACGGAACTCCACCATCAAATAAACTCCACTTGAGTTGATGTATCGGGTGGGGGAAACCCATTGTTATGATCAGATAATATATATTACTACCCATTGGGGTGAATTGGCGAGAGCCGCTATCCTCAATGGTTAGTCGTATGTACGATTTAATATGCCCTTCCATCGACCCGTTTGCGAGGAGCACGGAGGCCTGTGATCGTCTTTATCCCTCAGGGTGGTGTGGTCGTATACCCCTCTGCACTCTGGTAGCTGGAGGTGTACTTTTGAAGGTCCACACACACCAACAATAACAGCATATACATTACCTAAACATAACTTCAAAATAGAAATAGCATTATATAATATAACATAAATATTTACTTGAGTATGATATTTGAATATAAGTAGCATAATTTGAATAACATATAACATAACATTCATATTTCTTGATGCATTCTTTTACATCCACTCTCACTTATACCTCCACTTGTCAGCTCACATCTGCTCAGGCATATCATATGCATAGATGGAAGAATATATGAACATATGCACAAATGAGTGCATAACCACCAATATTTCCACTTTTATTACATACATAACATCTGCCACATTCATAATATTTGCCACATTATCTAACACTCCTTTTCCCCACATATTTTAAGAACATAAATATAGAAGCATTGACATTTTCAACATGTATTATCAACATTAGAAGATTAATATTTTCAACATATATGAACAATAACATTAACACGTAAATATTAGTATTTTTAATATATATTAGCAACATATGAAATCAACCTACTCAACATGTATGACCATCACCAAAAAACTTTCCGGCATATATGAATAGTAACATTAACACTTTTAGCATATAAAAATAGTATTTAACATGACACATGAGTATATAAACTTTTACATGTAGGGAAAACTTAGTGGTTTTGGAGAAATACTTGTGCGTATACTTAACATTTGCAAACTATATAAACATTCATAAACAACATTTTTAACATAATTTTGGAGCTTTTATTGTTCTATAAAACTTCATGTACATGTCATTATTTTCATCAACATACATGAAATGCCGTATATTCAAAACTAACTGGTGAAATTAGATTTTTTTTTTTGTTAACATGCTTAGAATACTCTATACTACAACATGCTAAAAGTTACACAGCAAAAAGTTTTCTAAACTTTATAAAATTGAGTTTGTATAAAATTTAACTAAATAAAATAAACCTGAAATTAGAAACTAATGTAGGGTAACGGTAACCTACCTCATAACTTTCTCAACTAGCCCAATGGGTAAATTTGGATCTAAAATCCCAAAATGTAACTTTCTCTCTCAAGAACTCTTCTCCTTCTCTCTCTAATTTGTTGCCTCCCAAAGAATTTTATGTTTAAAAATACAGCACTGTAGCACTAACATTCACAATTTTATGGTGATCCCTAATAGATAGCCTAGCATCAAAATTCTGCTTCTCAGTGCCACATTGCTTCAAAGAAAATTTTTAGGCAATCAAATTAGGGATCTTGACATGATAGTTCTACTTCAAAGCATAGCAAGGGGTTATTTTTATAATTTCTTCAAAGACGGCATTTGTTATAATTTCTTCCTGCTTGGATCAAAGATCGACGGGGCAAGGTCTTCAAAATTTAAAATCATCATACCCGGATCAAAGATCGACAACATATGGTTTTCAAAATTTTAAATCATCCGCTCAGATTAAAAATCAAGACACGAGTTTTCACATTTTAAACCATCCGCCTAGATTAAAAATCACGGCGCGGGTCTTCGCATTTTAAACCATCCGCCCAAATTAAAAATCGTGACGCAAGACTTGAAATTAAAATAAATGGTTGGAAGTATCAGACAACAAAGAATTGCCGATTGGTTGGCCCTTCGGTGGAGTGGAGGAGAAGGAAATTTATGCGAGCGGCTTGAGTATGACGTCAGGAAGATAGTGCGTAAGTTTTTTTTCTTCTTTGTTTCTTCCCCTTTTTATCTATTTGCTTGTTGACGGTAGTTATTGTGCAGAAAGGATGCATCCATTGCTGACAATTATCTCTTCGCTCTTTATTTTATGCTTTTTTTTTTTATTCTCAGTCAACGATTCTCATATGCATTGCTTGCATATTGTATCCTTCTCGCTGTTATTGTGCAGAAAGATGTGGGTTTTCTTGATATCAGTGAAATTTTAGAACCACTATAAAGTTTCCACATCCATTACCAAAAATCAAGCAAGAGTTGTGTAAGCACTATCATTTCTTTATGAAATTTTCTATTACTCATTAAATTATTGATCTCTTTTTTTTACTTCAATCTTGACATTCGAGAGTGCATTTAGGCTCGGTTGTCACTTTTGTTTGTAATAATAAAAAAAAAATTACATCCACACCATAGGATGTAATTTCAAGCCAATGAGTTAATGGATGTATCAAGATAACTTTCGTGTCAATTGAAACAATTCTAGGCTTTATATGTTGGCCATTTTTTTATGTATTATGGTTAAAAAAATGGATTTTGTCAATCCATCTGAAATATCAGTCAACAGTATAGAAAGCATTCTAGGAGACAAAAAGCAACAATGGTTTATTCGAAATGATATGTTTCATAAGAACAGCGAGAAGGATACAATATGCAAGCAATAGTTAAAAAAGTAAGGGCTAATTCTCACCCATACATTAGCAGACAGAGAAGCCATGGCCATGGTAATTCCAACCCTGAAGAACAACCCTTGGCGTGACACCTTGAGGAACCTCAAATGAGATGTTAATGGTCGTCGATTCACCTGGAACCAGCGAGAAATAGTTATCAGAATAATGCACAGGAAGGATGCGAGTGTCTCCATTAGTTGCTTCGTCCACCGCCGTTCCATCATGAACAGAGAAATGGAGGAAGAAAGCTACTCCAGTATCAGATCCAGCAACTTCAAACACCCTTGAGCCATGCTCTGATCTCGAGACTTGCAGGCCACTAAATATCCTGCTTAATACACCACTTTTGAACCTCGCTGCTTCAGGTTCTTTAACTTGATCCAATGAGTTCGAATTCTTAGTTATATTAAGAACACTCATCTGTATTTTATACGAGGAGCCAGTGATAAATGTTTGAGAAGTAATCTTCAGTGGCACTTTCTTGGCACGATAAGGCTCCAAAATGTTGTAATTAGTATCTGGCTGATGCAACCAGTAGAAGTTTCTTGATATGATGCTTGTATCAGACAGTCTGAAGAGTTTGAGCAAAAGAAAATAGACAGGTTTTGCATTCTTTGATGTAGGATATTTCATTTCAACAACCGGGAATACTTTCTTTGATGGTATGAAAAGCTTCTCTGTAACATTGTAATAGGGGCATTTACCATCAAGATCCCAAACTGAAGCTTCTACAGATACATCTGACAGTTCATCTGATGTAGTATTCACTACCTGATAAACAACCACCAAATGTTCTCTCATACAGCTCAAGGTGAAACTTAGGCTTCGTTTGGACGGCTTTCTTACTGTTTTTTAAAGCAGCTTTCTAGTACAAAAATTTACTAGAAAGCTGCTTTAAGTAGTAAGAAAGCTGTCCCAAACGAAACCTTAAAATGCATATCAGAAAGCTGTGCATGAATAGTAAGTATATTTTCTAACCTCAATATAGTAAGTAACGAGATTGAGCTGTACATGAATAGGCTCAGAAGCACTGCGGCAACCATAGAAACCTGCTGTTTGGTCATGGAGATGATCATAAAACTGACCTCTTAGACCAGTCCATGGATTCTGCGTCTTCCAGATATTAACACCGGTATACTTGGTCCACATTCGAGAAGTCCAACCCTCAAGGAGCGCTTTATATTGTACATAATTTACAAGTTGTGCCTGAAACACAACAAGGATTAGAAGAGAAGATGGCATATTAACCAAAATTAACATATCCAAGTTAAGAATCAGTTGATATTTCAGCTCGCCTTTTCACAAAAATCATCAAGATTCTTTGGGTGACCATATGATTCGATCTGGTCATGGACTTTCCCTGGGTTTGAGTATGGGATGTATTTATGGTACTTCCATATTGGATTTGGAATTTCTTCTATGTAACCATTGGAGAGCTTTCTAAACAATGGGATTTGCCATCCTTCTGGTGGCATTGTAGCCCTAATAGTAGCCGCAACTGGCATCCCCACAGAGCCAACCTCAGGATTGAATCCATATTGATAGAAATCATCCTTGAAGAAATCTTCTGGATTTTGGATTTCATATGGGCCATCGGTAAAATCACCTTTCCCGTCTGCAAAACCATCCCACATTGATGCTTGAACATAAGAACGGGTTCCATCCAGATATTGACTAGGATCAGTTGATTCTTGTGACAAATCTTCACCAGCAACAGAATTTTCTTCATTGGACTTGAAAAGAGGGTGGAGCTTTAGATAATTCATAAGAGTGGTATTGATGTCTTTCGGAGGAGTTTGTTCATTGCCACCAACCCAAAGAGCAAGACTTGCATGATTCCTAAGAAGCTTAATAGTGTCTTGTGCACAAAAAAGGAATAGGTCATGGTCCAATGGACCATTGGGGTTTGATACAGGTATGCCTCTTCCATCACAGTCACCTGTTATCCAGAACTCTTGCCAAACCTGCAACAAGGAGAAATCACTAATAAATTTTGACACAAAGATTAGATCTGCCTGAATATTTAAGAATACATGTTAAAAAACTCAATAGCGCAGCAAGGGCGGATTAAAGATGGGGCAAACTCAATCTCTATGCGTCGTGACGAAATTTAAGTAAAATTTCAAAGTCGTCGGAATTCGACGAAATTAATTTTATAAAATTCTACACAAAATTTCGAGCAAATTGATAAAAATAATCTATATTCAATTTTGCTTAATTTAAGTTAAAAATGTTAGAAGTTTCATAATACCAAACTACCTTAATAATTATTAAAACGAATTATAGCATGCAAGGAGTATTTTAGTCTTTTGGACTATTCTCATTTACTCAAGGGACTGAAATTCCCTACTCATTTCCGTCCAAACATCTATTCCCGCCTCGTTAATTCAAAACTCCGGGCGGGTCATGACAAAGCAAGCCTTCATGCAACTAATTTAAGAATCATTTTCCTATAACTCTCCCCTTCCAATAGTAAACTTTTGGATACACAAATGAATAGGAGGATCGGATAGAGTATGCATTGCAGGATGCAACATAGTGGAAAGAAAACTGTAGGTCAGATCTCCGTGGAACTGTTATGTGTCACTACAGATTTTCACTGCATAGAAGACCTCATTCATTTCACGCCACTAGAATTGGCACCATCTGATCATAAAAGAACCAGAAGGCATCTTCATATAAGGAAGCTATCAAAGGTAGTGTTTGTCTGTATAGTACAACCGTATTTAGCTATAGAAGAAGCATTTCACTTGTACTTAAAAAATATTGGCGATCATGTGATACAATCCTATAGGATTGTAAGGGATAAATAGTGGATTTGAGTTTGCTGGCAACTCCATCTAACGGGAAATTCGAGTTTGCCAGAAACTCCAAAAGAGGATAGATATTGAGAAGAACTCACATCATTCTTTCATTCATCCAAATGTCTCCAAATAAAAATAGATGTGCAAGACTAAATCATCACCACTAACTTCTAACTAGTTAATTAGTTTTATTAACCTAATATAAGAATTAATTATCTCACATTACCCTATCATTACCTACCCCTTCGAAATGACCGTGCCCTCAAGGTCGAGCAAAGTATGTGTGAGGTGTCATCAAATGATAGGAACTAGAAGAATTGAATTGAACGCTGTCAACCTAGATGACGTTCGTACAAGATCTTGAAAGTTGTGGAACGTTGCAAGTGAAAGTTAGCGGAGATGCAGTTGTGAGTCTCTGAAAGGATGCTGCTTATGAGGTGCGAATGTAAAGAGTACAACCGCACTATCCCGTAGGACAAAACGGTCGTATGCATTTACATTCGAACCCCATAAGCAGCATCCTTTCGGAGACTCACAGATTTCTGGCGACCACGGTGGGACAGGTTTCTCTCCCCATCTTCGGATATTATATTATCTTCTTTTGTGTGCACTCCGGGTTTGGTAGTCCTTAGATTAGGTTTGTATTACTCTTAGATAGGGTCATTTTCTTAGTTAGGTTCCCTTCTTGGCTAGGCTTTCGCCTAGCTCTGGTCCCTTCCCTTCCGGCCTTTTAGGCTATTTCATATCTTATCAAATTTTCTTCTTCCTGTCGGGTTTCTGTGTTTGCTCGGTTCTCTCACCCTGACACTGCCGAGTAGACCCCGGCGCCTTCCTACCTTTCGTAAGTACTTGATACCTAAGGGTGGATTAGTTGTTGATAGTAGCTCAGATGAGAAAAGAGACTTCCAACGTCAGACTACTAGCAAACAACCTATTCCACATCAAATGTGTGGAACGAGAGTCGAGGATTCCCGTAAAAAATCTTCCGACACTCCTTTCACTAGTACTGATTGTTCGCTATAGACTAGCGAACATTCCTACCTCCTGTAAATATCCTTATGTATTCGTATTCCTTGAAAGGATTCTTTTTACTTTTCGGCAGTTTGTGTGGCCACGACAATTTGTTCTCTATCACACGATGTTCACTTCGAAGAGTATAAGGCTATCTTTAAAGGGGATACGCTAATATGTCGTAGGAATATTTGTACTTATATTTATGCACATCAATCATATTGGTGCTAACGCATAAAACCCTTGATTTGTTCCCCCCTTTATGAGAGGTTGTTTTACCTAGTTTCACTTGTTACTCTAAGTGTGCTCTGTGATACCAAAACTAATAATTCAAATCTCTTTTCCAGAGGTGATACTGGGCATACCCACCTAGGTTAATCAGGTGTGATGAGTTTGATCCCATATCCCTAATTTCAATCCACTTTCTAGAGGTGATACTAGGTCCACACCCACCTAGGTTAATCAGGTGTGATGTGGTAGATCCAATATCCCTAATTCCAGCCCACTTTCTATAGGTGATACTGAGTCCATGCCTACCTGTGTTAGTCAGGTATGACGATATTGTTCCAATGTCCCTATGTATATTTCATCATCATATCGGTCGTGATACGATAGTTGTTCTTCCCCGACCACTTGTACATATCCCTCTGTATATATATAACTCCAAAGGATCTCTTCTACTTTTCGGCAGTCCGTGGCCACGACGATTTGTCCTCTACCACGTGATGTTCGTCATGCAAAGTATGAGATTATCCTTAGTTGTTGTATGTAAATATGCCGTAGGGGTGTTTGTACTTGCACTCATGCCCACCAATCGCTCCGGTGTTGTAGCATGAAATCTCCTTTTCAGTCCCTTTCGAGGGTTGACTTTCCTCAGTTTCACTTGTCACATTCAAGTGTGGTCTGGGATACCAAAACTACTGACTCGAATATCTATGAAATGTGATACTGGGTCCATCCTTGATCTATATTAGTCGAATGTAGTGATGTTGACCCATTGTCATTGTATGAATTTCTCTACAAATTTTGTTATGATGTTTGTGCTCCCCAGTTCATTCATACAAGTTGAATATGGCCTGGGTTATCAAAGCCAATGTCTCATTCCTGTGCATATCCTATATATAATATTTATCTCTCCACAGTTTTATTCATATGGCGAATATGACCTAAGTTATCAAAGTCAACAATATCTCTCTCTCTTTATGTTCTGGTTATTAGAAGATATTTCATACTAGGGGTAACGCATTGATATGATAAATGTTCCCTCTACGTGTGTTATTTTTGACAGTGTGAGATATACTTAATCTATAACTGTGAATATAATATGAAAATAAATAAAATATGATGTTAAAAGAGAGGAAAGCTCTTAGTTGAGTAGAATCGGTTGCTCTTGTCACAGGAGGAACCCAGTTCTATGCTCCAAGAGCCCAAAATCCCTCCAAATTCTCTTCCTTTCCTTTTCTCTCCTTAAAGCATTTTATTGATTGCTTAGGAGATGACTATATATTCATTTCTTCTATTATGGTTGTTCACTTATAACGGAGATGTTTTTTCTCTCCTATAATATGATACATCTTACTCTAGATGTTAGTGGATTTTGATCTTCTAGTAGAAAGTCAATCAATTTCTTCCTTTAGCAACATAATTTTCCATTGAGAGCTTGCTTTTAGCTGTAAGAATAGTCTCTTTGAATGCATAAATGTTGCTTGCACTTCTCACAGGGTCCCATCAGTTAATATGGGTGTTACAACTGTGATTCCTTTAGTAATCATTGATCTTTGATATAGTTATTATTTTTAGTGGCAAGCGTGTTCCCTTGCCACTTCTATTATCCCTTCTTTAGTATGAGATTATTCTTTTCACTTAGCTGTTTGTATGTTCCTCCTTGTTTAGAGAGATATACATCAGTCGGTTACTTCATGTTGTACATGATTTCATTTTACCTAAGGAATTCTACTTATATTTTGATTACTCATGGCCACGACGATTTGTCCTCTACCATGTGGTAACTAAAATATGAGTTTGAGATTTCTTAAATGATGAATTACTCATCTCTTTGTTTTTATCATAGCACCAAGCACATGTGTGATGGGGGTTGTTGAGCTCTGGTACTCTTCTCATCACCTCGGCAGATGCGCCAGGTAATAGTAGAGTGTTTTTTGTCCTCTTCTTATCGCCACGGCATACGCCCGGATGGTAGTAGAGTGTTTCTTGTCCTCTCCTTATCATCCCGGCAGACGCCCTGGACGGTAGTAGAGTGTTTCTTGTCCTCTCCTTATCGCTTCGGCAGATGCGCCAGGTGATAGTAGAGTGTTTCTTGTCCTCTTCTTATCGCCCCGACAGACGCCCCGGGCGATAGTAGAGTATTTCTTGTCCTCTCCTTATTGCCTCGGCAGATGCGCTAGGTGATAGTAGAGTATTTCTTTTCCTCTTCGTATCACCTTGGCAGATGCGCCAGGTGGTAGTTGAGTGTTCCTTTAGTAATCATTGATCCTTGATATGGTTGTTATTTTTAGTGGCAAGTGTATTCCCTCGCCACTTCTGTTGCTCCTTCTTTAATATGAGATTATCCTTTCTACTCGGTTGTTTGTATGTTCCTCTTCTTAGAGAGATATACATCAGTCGATTGCTTCATGTTGTGTGATTTCAATTTTATCTAAAGAAATTCTACTTATATTTTGATTACTCATGGCCACGACGATTTGTCCTCTACCATGTTGTGACTAAAATTTAAGTTTGAGATTTTTTATATGATGGATTGCTTACTTCTCTTTCCCTCACAGCACTATGCACATGTGCGTTGGGTGGTTGTAGAGGTGACTTTCACTCTTTGTCTCACTGTTGCGAATATGATCAGACAGACATTGAGTGGTTCTCATTCACTGTTGCGAATATGGTCAGGTGGATGTAGGCCCCTTCTTTTCTCTTTTGCTTTGCCGTTGTGAATATAGTCAGAAAGACATTAGATTTTTGGGAAGCTCTTTATTCATTGTTGCGAATATGGTCAGATGAAAATTGAGCTGTTCTCATTCGCCATTGCGAATATGATCAGGCGAATGCTGAACTCCCTTTCTTTTTCACCATTTGTCTCGCTATTGCGAATATGGTCAGGCAGACATTGGGCTGTCCTCATTCACTGTTGCGATCTGGTGAGGTGAATGTTGGACTTGTTTCTTTTATCCCACTATTGCGAATATGATCAGGTGAACATTAGACTTTCAGGAGGGCTCATTATTCGCTATTGTGAATATGATCAGGTGAATTTTGAGTTATTCGCATTTGCTGTTGCAATCTGGTCAGGCGAATGTTGACTCCCCTTTCTTGTTAGGTGCCCGACAGAGTCCCTAGAAGGCATACTTCACCACCTCTTCATTCCCCCTGTTTTATTTCCAGTTCGGGGGTTGTTGAATTTTCTTCTGATTCTTTGTTTCGCCATTTCGAATAAGGTCAGGCAAACATTGAGTCATCCTCATTCACTGTTGCGAATATGGTCAGGTGAATGTTGGATTTTATCTTTTGTCCTGCTGTTGCGATCTGGTCAGACAGACATTAGACTTTTGAGAAGCTATTTATTCATTGTTGCGAATATGGTCAGATGAATATTGAGTTGTTCTCATTCGCTGTTGCGAATATGGTCAGGCGAATGCTGAACTCCCTTTCTCTTTCACCCTTTGTCTCGCTACTGTGAATATGGTCAGGCAGACATCGGGTTGTCCTCATTCACTGTTGTGATCTGGTCAGGTGAATGTTTGACTTGTTTCTTTTGTCTCACTGTTGCAAATATGGTCAGGTGGACATTAGACCTTTTGGGAAGCTCTTTATTTGTTGTTGCGAATATGGTCAAGTGGATATTGAGCTGTTCTCATTCGCTGTTGCGAATATGGTCAGGCGAATGTAGAATTCCCTTTCTTTTACTCCTTGTTTTGCTATTTCGAATATGATTAAATAAACCTGGAATTATCCCCATTCGCTGTTGCGAATATGGTCAGGTGGATGTGGGACCCCCTTTCTTTTCTCTATTCTGCTGTTGCGATGTGGTCAGGCAGATAGATGATTTCCTTACTTTTGACTTTAATTATTTTCCTATAATTGTTACTTTGCCATTTGATATGATTTTCAAGTTATCGTTGAATTCCTTCCCCGCATCATCTTTGTTGTGTGTTCTAGATGATTGTTGAATTTCCTTTGGACTCTTTATGAGCTTGTTTCAATTCTACCCATGTGAGCATGAGTTCTCCTTCTCACATTCTGCCACTGTGGTTGGGAAGATAAGTTGAGCTGCTTTCTTTGATTCTCTCTCATTGTTGATCTAGTTCTGTTATTTGACCCTAGGGTTGCATCTTCCTAGAAATAGGGAGGTAAACGCCAACATACACGGTTCACTTGTTGTTCTCTGTATATGTTGGGGGTCCGTTTGTTGACCTTGATTTTCTTCTGAGTGCCCTCGAGGGGATTCGATCGCATTGATTCAACCTCGTCAAGCCCAATTCGAGCTCGAATCGACTCTAATTGAGTTGGATTATACTCAACCACGTTCGATTAGGTTCAATTAATTTATTCTGTTGCGCTTTTGATTTAAATTGGTGTTAATTGTGAGTTCAATTTCATATAATTAATTTTATTGAACCGGCTCGGACCCAAATTGATTCGAATTGAGTCAAATTCGAACTCGAGTCTAATCTGGTCTTAGCCAATTTGATTGGACTCAGACTAATTTAATTCTACTAAAATCCATTTGACTTTCTAAGCAATTTGAATCTATTTACTAGTTCAGGCAATGACTTCAACGACTCCGATTTCCCAAAAGCCAGAAATCTGTCGTTGCCAGTGCCTCGACTACGTAACATATTCAATTTGGGGAGGTATTCGGGTGCTTCTTTTATGAAGCAGGGTGAGTAGAACCTATTTTCGCATTCCGAAGGGGCATGAGATCGTCCTTCATGCTGAAAAAGGCGGATTTCCCTCGCCTTTTACCTGGATCGATCCGCCTGGGAGGGGGAATGGAAGAGACTTCAAGCAAGAAGTCTAGAGCATTAGCGATAATCTCCCGATCCGCTCAGACAAGGAGTCCCGTCGCGTCCGCCCTCTCTCAGTCTCACTTTCTCCCTCACGGTTCTGCATATCCAAAAAAAACTCCCCTACTCCCTCCGTCTCTCCTCTATTTTGGACCGAACCAAGAGCAGAGCTCCCCCGGCCTCGTGTCTCTCTTGCTCACGCAACCCGCCTGAAGCCCTTCTCGTCCCTCTGTGTTCACGAGCTTCAGGCGAAACAGAAGCTCCTGCCCGTTCTTCCGTTCCGAACCTGAAGCCAGGTCCGAGATCAACGTGGGCCTCCCTCGCGCGACCCGACTCCTTTCCTCCACTCCCGATTTCTTGTGCCCGGACCGAGCCCGTCGCCTCCCCTGTCTTGGCCGACTGACCTCCTTCAAGGCTGCAAGGTAAGCTTCCCCTTCTCCTTTCCTTCTTCCTTCATTTCTTCTTCTCCACTGTTGTTTTCTTTTCCTTCTCCCTCTATTCCTTCTTTCCTTCTTCTTCAATCTTTCTCATTGCCAAGATGAAATAAACCTGATTAGCTTAAAGTAAGACTTGTCTTGCATAAATGCTCATGATTCGTACAGATTTGTTTGGGGTATTAATTACTTTATGGAGATGATTGTTTGAGCCATGGTGTCTTGTAAGGATCTGTATACTATTGTTGCTTATGATAAATTGCCATGCCTTGAAACTGTTAGACGAATGCTAGGCCAACTCAAAATGTCATGTTTTTCTTTCGAAAGTTTGTTTGAAAGGTTATGATTTGATAACATTCTCTTTCATTTTAAGGGTCCTAGTATGCTTTGGGTAAATTACATTGTGATAAGTCTAAACAAGTATATACGTGAATCTACCTTTCTCTGAAGTATAAAGCATGATCCTTACAGTGATTAATTCTATGGACCCTAGTTGTATTGTATGCTAGTTGTTCAATGGAATGTCTCAAAGGAGTTCCGGTTATATTGAAACTTTGTATTAAGATGAATCGTCGGTTTCGCATTTGTCGAAATAGCCATTTAACTACTTTGTTTCTTGCAAGTGTGGTCATTTTCTTACATGATTAAAGAGGTGATATGTTTTTTTTTTATGTTGGAAATTTGGCCCCATGTGTAGCATTGTTCTCTAACAAAAAAATGATATTTTAACGCTCTCGAATATTGATAATAATTATTTCTAAGCCATGAATAATTTCTTATGAAATAGTTGAGATTCACGTGTTGGCTTATATTACTTAGAGAATAATTCTTCACATATAAAATCTGCATTCAGTTATGATTTGAATAGCATGATATTTATATTCAAGTAAAGGTCATGAGAGATCATAAAGGGTGAAATTATTTGCTGTTAAGGTATACTCATGAGGTATTCGTGGCAATGCCTATCGAGAGGTAATTTAAGTCTGAACTAAATAAATGAAGAACTTCTACATTTAGATGATATTTTGTTAATGCTCCTAAGATCCTTCACGAATTCTGAAGAAAGTTAAGAGTTCGTTCATTTATTTAAAAGGTAGCTATATATAAACCTATCGCATAGCTTGTTTATATGGTTGATTTAGTTAAGAAAAAAAAAAGTGAAATCACTTCTTAGCATGTGAATATTTATGGAATTGAAATCACTTCTTAGTATTTTTATGAACCATTTTGTAGATGAATTTTAGAGCATATTTATGTGTATTTCTTCTTTGAAAGAGATCCTTGAGCTTATTGGAATTATGGAGGTGAATATTCTTTGAATATATGCGTTGTTCTTGGAGTAAGATTTAGACTTATGTTCCTCTTATGTTAATGCATCAAATTGTTTCTTTGGCTTCTTTTTATGATTGGTTGGAAGAACCTCACATGTGTTTCTATAATTAAATGGTTTCATCAGTGGAATTTGGAGATAGTATTAAATAAGCATGAGTTTTACATCTTTTCCGTTACCGGTGCAAGGATAACATTGGCATCGAACCTTGGCAAAAATCATTGTTATGAAAATATGAACTTTATCACATAAAAAAGTAGCCTAATGCATAAATTGTTATAAAATTTCTTGTCCTTTGAATTACACATTTACAAGCTTTCTTAAATGACACATAGCATGAAAGTGGACGGTTGTTGTAGAGCAACCATGAATTCCTTAGTCATGCAATTTATATTGTTAGTAACATATTTAGCTATGAGGGTTCATGGATAATGAAATATCACAATGCTTTCTTCTCTATTTGATTAAGTTTTGCCTAAAAAGTGATATTAGCAATTGTGTTGGATAGTTCTAATATATCTTTTGTTTCAAATATGGACTTTGCATGGAATCGATTTAACACTGATTGAATGGTTAAAGGGGAAGTTTATGAGTATTATCGCAAATACTTCACATGCTTCATGTTTTGACTTAGATAATATATAGTTAAAATTCAAACTTGTTTGCTTTACGTTAAGAGTTTTTTTATAAATCATGTAGAGAAATACATGAATATTAGGGAATGTCATGTTTATTCGTATATCTTTGATGAATTTTCACAAGTCTAGAAGTGTTGGAGAGCTTTTTTATGTGCTTCAAAATCAGAAAAAATATTTTCTTTGCACCAAACCTCTCTTCTTTTGATTATATTTTAGTAAAGTATCAAAATCAAATAAATTGATCATTTATTGCTTGATTTAGAGAAATGTAATTTTTATTCTCATCTTTGAATATATATGATTTTATTATGAAGATTTTGGTTGAAGTGTAAGAAGTGATTTTGCATATATCTTCATTTGTAGCATTCAAAATCATCACTTTTATAACCTTTTTAGTTACTTGTGTTTATGAATAGTTTTGTAGAGAAGTATGCTACATTGAAAGGTCTCTTTGCATGAGTAGAAGTGTTTCTTCGGAATGCTGGGAAGTTTTGTGAGTTTCTTTATGATTGGGAAGTTTTAGGAAATATTTTTGTATTAAAATATTTTATGAATGGCTCTATGGTTGGAAGATTTGTGAAAGTTTTGTGAATGGCTTTTGTATTGAGAAATTTTGTGACGAGTTTCACGAATTGTTTTATGATAAGAAATTTTGTAATATGTCTTGTGAATGTTTCTTGATGTAGGGCTTTATAATGCTTATTCATCGAGAAACTTCCACAAATCTATCCCACTTCAAATAAAAAGAAAAGCACTTGGTTCGTTTTGTGTCCAAAAAGAGTTTCTTTTTGTTTTTTGGGTATTTTGTTTTTTTTTCGATAAGGGGTTTCATATATTGTTTCATTTGGGGATTTCGTAAGTAGATTTTGGGGTTTAGAGCTTTATGGTTGTTTTTGGATTGAAAGACTCTTTGATATCTTTATTTTAGAACGGATGATCTTATTTATGTAGGAAATTGTCTTTCTTTTAGTTTGCACTTGCTTCCAAAGTGGTTTTGGATTAATGTGTAGTAAGAGCATGTTTTGGGTTCTAGGTGAAAAGTCCATGTTGGTTTTATTTTTGGGGATTTGTTCCCCTTTGTCATTTGGAGTTTTATTTAGAGGATAGTTAATTTTATTTGAGTTGGGTATTTATTCAAGTTCTTTATTTGAAATGTAGGGACATTAAAGGGCATTGAAAATACCTTCTTCCATATTCGTATCACATCGAATTGGGGAGAAGGTTGTTTTAGAGACACACTTGGCTTCAAAGAAGTATGCCTAACAACAACAATGCCTAGATCCCTTTTATGTTTGATTTTTATTCTTTTCTTTCTATTGCATTTAATCATCTTTCTCTTTACTTCTCATCTTCCTACTACTTTGCTACTTATTATCGTACTTTCATGCATAAATCTCTAAGCTTATTGGTACATGTACGAAAGTCTTAAGGGTTAGAAAATAAACATCTTTTAGTCCTACAACTTTAGTGACACCTAAGGACAAAAATTAAAGACTGTGTCTTAGATAACATAGACATAAGGTGCATGCTCACTATAGGATAGAGACATCAAAATAAAAACTTAGTAACACGTTTTCCTATATTTAGTTTTATCAACAAATTATTTGTAATCTAACTCTTAAAATGTATTAAAAAAATATTCAATTCTTAATCAAGTTATTATTAATATTTATAATCATTAAATTGCAAACCTAAAACATACACTTAAAATCAGATTTAACAAATCTAATTATAAACTCCTAACCAATTTTAAAATTTAAAAGATATAGACTTAAATTAGGAGATCGAACCTAAAACTAAATCATTAGGATAAAAGACTTCTACAGATCAAATCTTAGATTAATATTTTAAAATCAATAAATAAACCCCTCAATACATAACTACTCTAAAGATGAAGTTTATTGGATGAACTATTCCGGTCTGCGGGCTAAGTGTCCTAAGGAGACCTGGTTCCAAGAGCCTGGTGGCACATCACCACGAATGGATTTAATGGAGTGTTAAACTTTAAAATTAATTTTTTAATTGGTTTAAGTCAAATCTTAATTGATAATAAATTGCTTAATTCATAATTTTTTTTTAATTTATAACCAACTGAATAGTTCAACAAAATTGGTTGTCACTAGGTAACCAAGGCCTACGAGGCTATTAAGTTAGCCCCAAATATGGTGAAATAAACATCACGGCCTCGGTGTGAATTAAAGGAGGTAATCAATTAAATACTAAAATAAAAAAATTTAAAAAATCAATACTAAAATACTAATATTTAAACTTCAATTAAAATTTTTATTTCGTCCTTTAACAAATCAAATGCAAACAACTATAACTAAATTATCCTAAATCACACAACCTTTTACACACACCTTAAACTTGTTTGGTTATGACCGACTTCTAGCTCTTGATTAGGCCGATGTTTTGTTTTTTTATTCAATGTTAATTATTCTTACTAAGTTAGAGAATCATTCCATTATTTTATGTTCTAGCAATAATATGTACATATTTCATAAATGTTAATGTTAAATTTCATTTACCTGCATTTATTTTCTGAATGACATCTACGCTCATTTGTGTATTTTCCTTTTATTTTGTCTTGCAAAGTACATTGGGATGACTTGCTTACTTGAAGCTCTTAAGTGGCTGTGCCATAGGCTTTGCGTGGTCAAGAATAATTTGCTTGCTTGAAGCTATTAAGTGGCAGCGCCACAGTCAGGTATAATTTCTGCAACTTATAAAGTAAAATCTTAATTACATATCAGAACTGTTACACTTCACACACATATTGTTAATAGGTATTCTAGCATGTTTATGTAGCCACCCATAGGTCAGTGCACTAACGAAGCTTTGACCCTATAGGTTAAAGCTTGCCCCCTTCTGTGAGCCCTAGAGACTATTAAGGACATATAGGCCTGTAGTGTAAGCCTCCTATTGTACTATTGGCATCGTTGTTTTCCCACACGAAGTGGACATCATTGTTTTTCCCACACGAAGTGGGCATCGCTAAGATGTTACATTTTTCTGATTTTGGATATAATACCCCCCCATCTTCTGTGGGCCCTAGAGACCATTAGAGTCATTTAAGCCTGTAGTGTAGGCCGCCTATTGTGCCATTGACATCGTTGTTTTCCCACACGAAGTGGGCATCGCTAGGATGGTTTTCTGTTGTGATGTGATGCGGGTATTTTACCTGGATGGTACCTTAGTGTGTTTATTTATTTTTTCTGTACTCTGGATGTCATACATGCATTTTTTTACACACTTTGTTTCACGTTGCACTTTACTTACATGCATGCATTACGTTAGTAGACATAAACATATTTTTATTTTGCATCCATTTCATGCATCATACACAGCGCTAGGCATATTCGTTTGCATATTGTAGAGTCCCTGATTTAAACCTTTTGAACTATAAATCCTTAATTTCTCAGAATAGAGCCTTCCTATATTGTACGAATATAGGACGATTGGTTGTGTTTAGGATGTTAATTGGCTTCCTTTTTCAAGCAAGATATAAGTCCAGATTGCATTAGCTAGGTCGTAGGTGTTAATATCGTATGTATGATATTACATCTCTTATACGTTTAGAATATAAGGCTAGTGGTATGAGTGTACCACTATATGCTTTATCGGTGGGTAAACCTTCTTTTCTTTTGAAGGTTATAAATACTACTCATCTGCGTAACATAAATGACGCCACCTCCTTCTTTCCCTCATGCATGTTTGAGGTGCATTGTCGTTTCTTTTTCTTCAGTTTTCTCTTCCTCAAATTGGCCGAGTGATGATTGAACCACGTGTGGATGATTAAACTAAATTGAGCATACCAGTTTAATCATCACTCGACCGGTTTGAGAAAGAGAAAACTGGAGAAAAAAAAAACGATACTATACCTCAAACATGCATGAGGGAAAGAGGGAGTTGGTGTCATCTATGTGACGCAGATAGGTAGGATTTATAACCTTCGAAAGAAAAGAAGGTTTACCCACCGATAAGACATACAGTGGTAAACTTATACCACTAGCCTTAGATTATAAATCTATAAGAGATGTAATATCATACATACAATATTAACACCTACGACCTAGCTGATGCAATCTGCACTTATACATTGTCTGAAAAAGGAAGCCAGCTAACATCCTAAATACAATCAATCGTCCTATATGCGTACAAGATAGGAAGGCTCTATCCTGAGGAATCAAGGATTTATAGTTCAAAAGGCTTAAATCAGGGACTCTACAATATACAAGCGAATATACCTAGCGTTATCTATGATGCATGAAATGAATGCAAAATAAAAATATCTTTAGGTCTACTGATATAATACATGCATGTAAGTAAAGTGCAATGTGAAACAAAATGTGTAAAAAAATGCATGCATGACATTCATAGTACAGAAAAAATAAATAAACACACTAAGGGTACCGTCCAGGCAAGATACCCGCATCACATCACAACATAAAACCATCCTAACAGTACCCACTTCGTGTGGGAAAACAACGATGACAATAGCACAATAGGCGGCTTACACTATAGGCTTAAATGACCCTAATGGTCTCTAGGGCTTACAGAAGGTGGGGGGGAATTATATCCAAAATCAGAAAAAGGTAACATCTTAGCGATGCCCACTTCGTGTGGGAAAAACAACGATGCCCACTTCATGTGGGAAAACAACGATGTTAATGGCACAATAGGAGGCCTACACTACAGGCCTAAATGACCCTAATGGTCTCTAGGGCTCACAGAAGCGGGGCAAGTTTTGACCTATAGGGTCAAAGCTTCGTTAGTGCACTGACTTATGGCTGGATACCAAAACATGCTAGAATACCTATTAACAATATGTGTGTGAATTGTAGCAGTTCCGATATGTAAATAAGAGTTTACTTTATAAGTTGTAGAAATTATACCTAACTGTGGCGCTGCTACTTAATAGCTCCAAGCAAGCAAATTATTCTTAACCACGCAAAGCCTGTGGCGCAGCCACTTGAGAGCTTCAAACGAGAAAGTCATCCTAATGTACCTCGCAAGACAAAAAAAAGGAAAGTACACAAATGAGCGTACATGCCATTAAAAAAATAAATACAGGTAAATAAAATTTAACATTAGCATTTATGAAACATGTACATATTATTACTAGAACATAAAATAATGGAATGATTCTCTAACTTAGCAAGAATAATTGACATTGAATAACAAAACAAAACATCGGCTTAACCTAGAGCTAAAAGTCGGTCCTAACCAAATAAGTCTAAGGTGTGTGTAAAAGGCCGTGTGGTTTAGGATATGTCTTATGTAGGATAATTTAGTTATAGTTGTTTGCATTTGATTTGTTAAAAGACAAAAGAAAAATTTTAATTAAAGTTTAAATATTAGTATTTTAGCATTAATATTTAAAAATTTTTAATTTTAGTATTTAATTGATTATCACCTTTATTTCACATCGAGGCCGTGAGGTTTATTTCATCCTATTTGGGACTAACTCAATAGCCTCGTAAGCCTGGATTACCTAGTGGCAACCAATTTTGTTGAACTATTCAGTTGGTTATAAATTAAAAAAAGTGATGAATTAAGCAATTTATTATCAATTAAGGTTTGACTTAAACAATTAAAAAATTAATTTTAAAGTTTAACACTCCATTAAATCCATTCGTGATAATGTGCCACCAGGCTCGAGGAATCAGGTCTCCTTAGGACACTTAGCCCCATAGACCGGAGTAGTCCATCCAATAAACTTCATCTTTGGAGTAGTTGTTATGTATTAAGGGGTTTGTTTATTGATTTTAAAATATTAATCTAAGGTTTGATCTTTAGAAGTCTTTTATCCTAATGAATTTAGTTTTAGGTTCGATCTCCTAATTTAAGTCTATATCTTTTAAACTTTAAGATTGGTTAGGAGTTTATTATTAGATTTGTTAAATCTGATTTTAGGTGTATATTTTAGGTTTGCAATTTAATGATTATAAATGTTAATAATAACTTGATTAAGAATTGAATATTTTTTTAATATATTTTAAGAGTTAGATTACAAATGATTTGTTGATTTTTAATGAATTAGAGAAAACTAAAGCTAAAAAAACGTGTCACTAAGTTTTTATTTTGATGTCTCTATCCTATAGGAAGCACGCACCCTAAGTCTATGTTATTTAAGACAGTCCTTAATTTTTGTCCTTAGGTGTCACTAAAGTTGTAGGACTAAAAGATGTTTTGTTTTCTAACCCTTAAGACTTTCGTACATGTACCAATAAGCTTAGAGATTTATGCATGAAAGTACGATAATAAGTAGAAAAGTAGTAGGAAGACAAGAAGTAAAGAGAAAGATGACTAAATGCAATAAAAAAAAGAATAAAAATCAAACATAAAAGGGATGTAGGCATTGTTGTTATTAGACACACTTCTTTGAAGCCAAGTGTGCCTCTAAAATAACCTTCTCCCCAATTCGATGTGATACGAATAAGGAAGAAGGTATTTTTAATGCCCTTTAAGGTCCCTACATTTCAAACAAAGCACTTGAATAAATACTCAACTCAAACAAACTTAACTATCCTCTAAATAAAACTCCAAATGACAAAGGGGAACAAATCCCCAAAAATAAAACCAACATGAACTTTTCACTTAGAACCCAAAACATGCTCTTACTACACATTAATCCAAAACCACTTTAAAAGCAAGTGCAAACTAAAAGAAAGACAATTTCCTACATAAACAAGATCATCCGTTCCAAAATAAAGACATCAAAGAGTCTTTCAATCCAAAACCAACCATAAAGCTCTAAACCCCAAAATCTACTCACGAAATCCCCAAATGAAACAACATATGAAACCCCTTATCGAAAAGAAAATAAAACACCCAAAAAACAAAAAGAAACTCTTTTTGGACACAAAACGAACCAAGTGCTTTTCTTTTTATTTGGAGTGGGGTAGATTTGTGGAAGTTTCTCGATGAATAGGCATTATGAAGCCCTACATCAAGAAACATTCACAAGACACATTACAAAATTTTTTATCATAAAACAATTCGTGAAACTCGTCACAAAACTTCTCAATACAAAAACCACTCACAAAACTTTCATAAAGCTTTCAACGATAGAGCCATTCATAAAATATTTCAATACAAAAATATTTTCTAAAACTTCCCAATCATAAATAAACTCACAAAACTTCCCAGCATTCCAAAGAAACACTTCTACTCATGCAAAGAGACCTTTCAATGTAGCATATTTCTCTATAAAAATATTCATAATCACAAGTAACTAAAAGGGTATAAAAGAGATGATTTTGAATGCTACAAATGAAAATATATGCAAAATCACTTCTTACACTTCAACCAAAATCTTCATAATAAAATCATATATATTCAAAGATGAGAATCAAAATTATATTTCTCTAAATCGAGCAATAAACGATCAACTTATTTGATTTTGATACTTGACTAAAATATAATCAAAAGAAGAGAGGTTTGGTGCAAAGAAAATATTTTTTCTGATTTTGAAGCACATAAAAAAGCTCTTTAACACTTCTAGACTTGTGAAAATTTATCAAAGATATACGAATAAATATGACATTCCCCAATATTCATGTATTTCTCTACATAATTTATAAAAAAAACTCTTAACATAAAAAAACATGTTTGAATTTTAACTATATATATTCTCTAAGTCAAAACATGAAGCATGCGAAATATTTACGATAATACTCATAGACTTCTCCTTTAACCATTCATGAGCATACCTTAACAGAAAATAATTTCACCCTTTATGATCTCTCATGACCTTTACTTGAATACAAATATCATGCTATTCAAATCATAACTGAATGGAGATTTTATATGTGAGGAATTATTCTCCAAACAATATAAGCCAACATGTGAATCTCAACTATATCATAAGAAACTATCCATGGCATAGAAATAATTATCATCAATATTCGAGAGCGTTAAAATATCATTTTTTTTTGTTAGAGAATAAATCTACACATGGGGCCAAATTTCCAACATAAAAAAAAACATATCACCTCTTTGCCCATCAAATAATCATGTAAGAAAATGACCACACTTGCAAGAAACAAAGTAGTTAAATGGCTATTTCGACAAATGCGAAACCGACTGTTCATCTTAATACAATGTTTCAATATAACCGGAACTCCTTTGAGACATTCCAACGAACAACTAGCATACAATACAACAAGGGTCCATAGAATTAATCACTGTAAGGATCATGCTTTATACTTCAGAGAAAGGTAGATTCACCTATATACTTGTTTAGACTTATCACAATATAATTTACCCAAAGCACACTAGGACCCTTAAAATGAAAGAGAATGTTATCAAATCATAACCTTTCAAACAAACTTTAGAAAGAAAAACATGACATTTTGAGTTGGCCTAGCATTCGTCTAACAGTTTCAAGGCATGATAATTTATCATAAGCAACAATAGTATACAGATCCTTACAAGACACCATGGCTCAAACAATCATCTCCATAAAGTAATTAATACCCCAAACAAATCAGTACGAATCATTACCATTTATGCAAGACAAGTCTTACTTTGAGCTAATCATGTTTATTTCATCTTGGCAATGAGAAAGATTGAAGAAAAAGGAAAGAAGGAATAGAGGGAGAAGGAAAAGAAAACAACGGTGGAGAAGAAGAAATGAAGGAAGAAGTAAAGGAGAAGGGGAAGCTTACCTTGCAACCTTGAAGGAGGTCAGTCGGCTAAGACAGGGGAGGCGACGGGCTCGGTCCGGGCACGAGAAATCGGGAGCGGAGGAAAGGGTTCGGGTCGCACGAGGGAGGCCCACGTTGAGCTTGGACTTGGCTTCGGGTTCGAAACGAAAGAACGGGCAGGAGCTTCAGTTTCGCCTGACGCTCGCGAACACAAAGAGACGAGAAGGGCTTCAGGCGGGTCGCGTGAGCAAGAGAGACACGAGGCCGGGGGAGCTCTGCTCTTTGTTCGGTCCAAAACAGAGGAGAGACGGAGGGAGTAGGGGAGTTTTTTTTTTTTTGATGTGCAGAACCAAGAGGGAGAAAGCGAGACTAAGAGATGGTGGGCGCGACGGGACTCCTTGTCTGAGCGGATCGGGAGATTATTGCTAATGCCCTAGACTTCTTGCTTGAAGTCTCTTCCATTCCCCCTCCCAGGCGGACCGATCCAGGTAAAAGGCGAGGGAAATCCGCCTTTTTCAGCTTGAAGGACGATCTCATGCCCCTTCCGAATGCGAAAATATGTTCTATTCACCCTGCTTCATAAAAGAAACGCTCGAACACCTCCCCAAATTAAATATGTTACGTAGTCGAGGCATTGGCAACGACAGATTTTAGGCTTTAGGGAAATCGGAGCCGTTGAAGCCATTGCCTGAACTAGTAAATAGATTTAAATTGCTTAGTAAGTCAAATGGATTTTAGTAGAATTAAATTAGGCTGAGTCCAGTCAAATTGGCTAATAAGACCAGATTAGACTCGAGTTCGAATTTGACTCAATTCGAATCAATTTGGGTCCGAGCCGATTCAATAAAATTAATTATATGAAATTGAACTCAAAATCAACACCAATTTAAATCGAACCAAGCTCAGCGCAACATAATAAATTAATTGAGCCTAATCGAACGTGGTCGTGTCTAATTCGACTCAATTCGAGTCGATTCGAGCTCGAATTGGGCTCGACGAGGTTGAATCAAAGCGATCGAATCCCCTCGAGGGCACTCAGACGAAAAACGAGGTCAACAGCAGTATCTACTAAGGGTGTTGGATAGAGACTCCAATGATGAACAAAATATGGATGGTAGCTAGCAGTATTTGTGACCAACAATAATTATACTAGGTTCATGATGAGATTGATAAGATTCAATAGATTTTGCTGAATCGACAAAATTTTAAACCTTGAGTCCAATCTTAAATGAATTTATCAGACAACTCCTAAAATGGAGCAATAAGCCTCACCCTTACTAAATCTATCAGGCAACTCCTAAAAGGGGCAATAAATGTCATGACCCGGCCCGGCTAGCCCGAAATAACGAGCGAGATCAGATGGTCGCACGAAAAAACACATATAACATAATTAAAAGATAACAATTTATTTCAGAAAAGAACAAACTTAAATGTCATCCAAACAACTTATGAAAGAGTCACTAAACCATCAACATAAAATTTTCCAATAATTTCTTCTAAACCACAACCACTAAAAACATAAATATAAATATAAACATAAACTCCAATAAACTCCTCATTACAATTCATTGACTCATACACATAATAGAAAAAATATAAAACCTTTCTTCCTAAGGCCCTCTACGACGGTAGGTGTACTGTCGTCTCGTTGTCATCACTTATTAAATGATTCTCCTGAAAAATATTCCCACAACCAGGGGTGAGCTTACTCGCTCAGCGGGTAATTCATTTTTTTCATAAAAATTTACATAAAACAACAATAAAACATCTTTTTTTATATGAAAACTTTAAACAACAATCAATATTGCATAATTTCAAAACCTCTCTGTAAAAAAAATATTTTCATAATATTTCCTCAAACATAAACTTTCATTTAACCTTTCCTCAAACATCAATGTTCATATTGCATAGAAAATATATACAAATCATATTATGCATAATGTTTACTATATCACCAGTCTCGGAGTTGCCCATAAAGTTTGTACTGATTATGTATACATTTTCATTTATTTTATTCATTCCTTTACAATTTATTTCTGATGAGTCTCTTTTACCATTTGGCTCTATTGAGCCCCTTTACCATTTTGGACATTTCGCATCAATATGCATAGTTTCATATCTATTTTTTAGTCAATCGTATGCTTAAAAAAAACAATCATGATTCTATTATCATTTGCTTAAAACATGAAAACCACGAGTAACATGTAAGTTTACTAATCTATTGAAATAAAAAGATTATGCTAATATGTCATTTGCAAAATAGAATTCATAAATCATATAAAATTTAAAAACTCTCAAGATTTACATTTAATAAAAAAATAAACAAAGCAATATACATGATATTTTTACAATGGATATGAATACCTATCTTAGCACAAGTACAACATTTCTTTAGTGTCGCTTTGACACGTTTCACTCCCTTTAATGATCACAATCTAATAATCACATAAAATAAATGCCAACTAAAATTCTTCTATAAAGCTTTAATCAAATTCAAAATTATTCCAAATTGTCTAAACCCTTTGTTTTTTATTATTCGATCCTTACGAAACTTAAAAAAATTTACACAATTTCAATTGAATTTTTGGATTTATTAAAATTCCTAATTTTTGAAAACTCTAAATCATCAATTTCATCAAATCATTATGCCAAATATTCTCCTAAACCTATTTTAATAATTACCTTAATTATTTCAGAATTATTTAATTAGAAATTATGAAAAATGCAATTTCTCAAGAAAATTAATTTTTTTTTATTTAGAAACATTTCTAATACTCATAAAAATCACTTTTATGAAAGCACTTTAAGAAATTTTAATTTTAGGTAAAAATCCTAATTTTCAATTCTCAAAATTTCTTGAAGAAAACTTTGTTTCTACTGTTAAATCATCTCCCTAAATCTTTCCTATTGATTTCATAAAAGAATTTTGGAAGAAACTAACATTTTTGAAATAACCCTAAATTTTTCCTTTCCAAAAATCTTGAAAATGAGAGAGTTTTACTTCAAATAAAACATACCTTGTTCCTCTCTCAACCTTCCTCTTCGATTTCCACTAATTTTCTCGCCGGAAAAACTTCGCCGGAGCCACCCGTCCCTTGTCTCCTATCCACCTACCGTCCGCTCCCTCTCAATTTGGCCGAACACACAATGAACAAATGAGGGGAGGGTTTCGATTTTCCTTATTTTAGGATATATGTATTTCCAAAAGACCGCTATGCCCTCACTTAAACAATACATGCTTCAATAATCACTAAGGGTATTCTAGGTATTTAGAGGCTTCTATTAAATTTAATTTCTAAATTAAGCAAAATTAGATATAGATTTTATATATCAAATCGTTCAGAATTTTGCGCAGAATTTTATAAAATTATTTCTGTCGAAATCCATTAACTTTGACTTTTTCACTTAAATCTCGTCATGGTGCATCGAAATACGTGTGACATTTATGATCATCAAATTTCGGGTTTTACAATAAACTCAAAACTCAAACCACACCAAGCCAAAATTAAACATCCAACCACCACAATCTACTCAAGATCCCTAAGAGGAGATGACCCATGGTTATTAAACAAATTCCTTGAATGTTACAATCTATAGGACGTTAACACTGGTAGACTGAGAATTATTGGTATACCCAGGATGACGGAACTGAGATCTTGATCAGGGCTATCTCCATCCTCAAAAGCTTTCCCTCAATAAAAATAAATCTTCGATTTTCAAGTTAAATCTAAAGTTATATCAAAATGACTCATCTTTAATCGAAAGTGCTCTCCAAAGAATTGGAGGGGTAATTAATTATGAGAACTTGCGCTTATAAAAAGTTGAGACGCCATATCTAAAAAACTCTGATATAAGCATCAGAGGATATCTAGTTATTTAAAGATCAAGCTACCTTAAGAAAAATGAAACCCTAAGCTTGAAAGATGCGATTCATATGAAATCTTTTTTCTTAAGCGAACAATGTTCATCAACTACATATAAGGGAAATTTGAGAACATATAATCAAGTTCACATGTGTAAAACCTGAAAACGATGATCGTAGGGCGCCGCACGCATTTTGATGCATCGTGTCGTGATTTTAATGAAAAAATTCAAATTAACGGAATTCGAAAGAAATAAATTTATTAAATTATGTGCAAAATTATGAACGATTTGATATATAAAACTTATAGCCAATTTCGCTTAAATTGGGAGATCAAAATTTTAGAAGTTTAAAATTACCCAAACTACCCCTAATTTTTTTTTAAGTCGAGATGTTTTAAATGAGAGCATAGCGGTCAATTCACAATCTCTATCTCCCTAAGCAAGGAAAATCAAAACCCCTCCCCTCATATTTTAATTCGGCCGAAACCGACAGAAGGGAGCGGACGGACGACATGGGCGACGGGGAGCGTTCGAACTGTGACTCCAGCGATGTTTTTCCGACGAGAAAATTTGAAGAAATCGTAGAGGAGACTAAGGGGAAGAAGAAGGAATGTTTAATTAAAGCATTTCCCTTTTCATTCTTTAGATTTTTGGAAAGGAAAATTTTTGGGTTTCTCCAAAAATGTATTTTTCTTCCAAAACTTCTTTACGAAATCAATAGGGAAGATTTAGGGAGGTGTTTTAACTGTAGAAAAAAAGTTTTCTTCAAGAATTTTTGAAAATCGAAAATTAAGGTATTTACCTAAAATTGAAATTTCTTAAAGTGTTTTCATAAAAGTGATTTCTATGGGTATTAGGAATGTTCTAAATCAAAATTTTGAATTTTTTTAAGAATTTGCATTTTTCATAATATTCTAATTAAATAAATCCGAAAATAATTAGGGTAATTATTAAAATAGATTTATGAGAATGTTTGGCGTAATAATTTGATGAAATTAATGATTTAGGATTTCCAAATTAGGGCTTTTAATAAATCTGAAAATTCAATTTAAATAATGTAAATTTTCTTAAGTGTTGTAAGGATCGAATAATGAGAAGCAAAGGGTTTAGACAATCGAAAATTTGATTAAAGCTTTAAGAAAAATTTTAAATGACACTTATTTATATATGATTATTAGGTTGTGATCATTAACGGGAGTGAAGCGTGTCAAAGCGACACTAAGGAAGTGTTGTGCTTGTGCTAAAGTAGGTATTCATATCTATTTTAAAAATTTTCATATATATTTTTTGCTATTTTTTTATTCAATGCAAATCTTGAGAGTTTTTAAAATTTATATGATTTATGAATTTTATTTTGCAAAAGTCATGTTAGTATAATCTTTTTATTTCAATAAATTAGTAAATTTACAAGTTACTTGTAATTTTCATATTTTAAGTAAATGATAATTGAATCATGACTATTTTTCATTAAGCATATGATTAACTGAAAAATAGATATGAAATTGTACATGTTGATGCGGAGTGCTCAAAATGATAAAGGGACTCAACAAAGCCAAATGATAAAGGGGCTCATCAGAGCCAATGATAAATGAATGACCAGATGAATGAAAATATATACGTGATCAGTACAAACTCTATGGGCACCTCCGAGACAGGTGATATATTAAATATTATGCATATTATGGTTCATATATGTTTTCTATATAAAATAAAAGTTTATGTTTGAGGAAAGATTATATGAAAGTTTATGTTTAAGGAAAGATTTTGAAAATGCTTCTTATCTAGAAAGGTTTTGAAATTTATGTAAAATTGACTGTCATTTAAAGTTTTCATATAAAAAAGATGTTTTATGTAAATTTTTATGAGAAATATGAATTATCTGTTGAGCGAGTAAGCTTACCCCTGGTTGTGGGATTCTTTTTCAGGAGAATCATCTGGGAAGTGATGGAAACGAGACAACAGTACACATACCATCGTAGAGGGCCTCAGGAAAAAAACTTTTATATTTTCTGTTATGTGTATGAGTCAGTAGATTGTAATGAGGAGTTTATTGGAGTTTCTGTTTATGTCTATATTTTTAGTAGTTATGATTTAGAAAAAATTATTGGAACACTTTTAATTTGATGTTTTAGTTGCTCTTTCTTACTTTGTATGGATGATGATTAAGTTTATATCCTTTTATTAAAACTGGATGAAATTGTTATGATTTTTATGTTATATGTGTTTTCCGTACGACTTTCTATTTCCGCCCCGTTAATTCAGGCTAGCCGAGCCGGGTCGTGACAACATGGAAAGGAGAAATTATCTGACTACCTTAACAATGAACTCTTTGGTGTACATTATATACAACAAGAGTTTGAAGGAAATTTTTTTGAAGGAAAAAAGGGTTTGAAGGATGACAAGAATCTCTTTGTAACAATATTTGTTATATTCTTAATCAAATGTTGGAAAATAAGAGTAGGAGAAATTTATTGAGCTAAAATCTTAATTTGATTTGAAATCTTACATTTTTTTAATTGCTATCTTATGTTATTTTGATATTTGCATTGAACTTCTACTTCGTGCAATTTGTTACTTAATATACTTCTAATTTGTTACTTCTTATTATGTTAGAATATTAATATGCTATTTTTTAACATATTGACTGGTTATAATGCTAATATATTACATCATATTTGCAATTTGACTTCACCCAATCTTTTTATTGTGCCTTAAGGTTTTATGCTTTGTCCCATTGATGAAAAAAGCTTAATACCCAATTGCACAATTTTAAATCATGCATGATAGAGTAGTGGGTAGAGAAGAAAGTGAAAGCTAAGAAGACTTTCTCAAAAGAGGTGAGGACATGAGCGGAAAAAATTTGGAGCACGGAAAAGCGACCATTATTCCAATGGGAGAGTGTCAGTCAGAGAGTGAAAAGGTGAGCCAAGCTGCAACTCTAGAAGACTCATCAACCTTTAAAGGAAGGAGCTGGCACAAAAACATCCAGTCTAGAGGCACAATACAAAGACCCCATGGGTGCAAACTGCGAGCGAAGAAGCAAAGGAGAGCAACAGAGCCACGTGCATAAATAGGAGAGCAAACCATAGCTAGTGGAAGGAGAATGAGCATGCTCACGAAAGGTCACAAAATCGTAGCAATAGAAACAACAAAGGTGAGCTACGGAGCTGCACATGAGATGAAGCTGAGGGAGCGTGCTAGCAAGGAGTGTACTTGCAGGATGAAGTTTAGTAAGCGCGCGCAAAAAACTTGCTTGCAGAGATGAAGTTAAGGGTTCCTTGTTGGGTGCGCACTCACACCCTGCATAAAAAATGTTTGAATGACTAAAATACATGACCTCAAATTAACAATAGAGTCAACTTAACCATTAATCTAGACATGTCATCAAATGAATGAATAAATATTTGATCATATTTACCTAACAAATATGTTTGTACAAAATATACGTACCAACAAACCATAAACGTCACAATAATGATAAAATTCTGGTCTCTCAGCTAATCCACCTCCCCAGCAACGAAGCATATTGAAGTTCATATCAGCATGAAACTTTATGTCTGCCATGTATCGTTTGGCTGAAAGCCTCAACAGCCCATCAGATAATATCCAATTTCCTCCACGGATGAAAATTCGTTGGCCATTTACCCTGAATAATCTGCAAAACTGAGATATGCAACTCAGATATCTATTACTAAATACATGGCCCATTCGTAAATCTCTTAACAGCAAGGAAAGGATTCATGAAAGGATAAAAATGATGACATGAATATACATACCTTCCTCCAGTGGCCTTATCTATTGTACTCTCAATCTTCCGAAATCCAAACTGATGAGACCATGAATCAGACTCGCCAAATCCTTTCACATCAACACTTATTTCAATACTATAAAGTGACTGCTTACCCATGCCATTGGGCCACCACAAATTTGGCTTGTAAAAGAATAACTGGAAAGTAGTTATTAAGCAATTGTATTAGAGTAAAATTTTCATGCTGTTTATGGTAGAAAAAATAGTCCTCCATGGAGATAAAGTAGTAAATACATTGCTGATAACGTAAATGACATTCAGAATATTCATTTGGTATAAATTTAAGTAATCAAAAGAAGAATACAAGCAAACACGTCAGGTAATCAGAAGATTATGAAAATTTTCAATCTAGAAAACATCTACGGTAAAGTATTCCCCATATGAAGAGGTCTTAAACTTAGGTTTCATTTGGTTCAGCCATTTTATTGCTCAATAGTCCTGGTAAATATGGGAAGTATTCTTCGAAAATCATTATTTTGCATGTGTGATTTCTCTAAAATTTCATGAACATCTGAGCTAACTAAGGGAGCATATCTCATATTTCTACGAGACAATGATTTTATTTCTTAAACCACAATAAAACACAACATCAACATAACCTAGATGCTTAAATGACATTGATGGCCAAACGTTTCAGAATTGAGCTGATTTAAAGATTTGGGTGCAAAGGAGAACTTGAATCATGAAAGAAATAGGCATCTAAAGCATGATGATGATGAATGTTTAAATTATTTCATGGACATGAAAGGAATAGGTGTTTAAAGCATGATGAAGGCAAATGTGTTAAAAATTATTTCATGTAAATCATCCGTTTGATGAGTCTTCATAGAAACATAACTTTCATGGTCGACCTCTTTAACATTACATCATATGTTTCTAGGACATACTAAGGTAAAACAACGGAATTCATTCTCATATAAACTTCCCTAACAAGTAGAACTTGAAAATTTCAGCAACCAACTTGTGATGACCACTTTACAGAAAATGCTCCATGCTTGACATATGAAGGCAAATCTTGCTACAACCTTCAAAACAAAAAAAATCCTTTGTTTTCAATTAGCCACAACAAAATAGAAAACTATTCATTAAATTATAAGAAAATCTTTAGGAACTCTATCTTTAAAACCCATCTCAACACAGCAAAAGCATAACCCAGACTGGTTGCTCAACTTTTTCCCAAAAAGTTTTCTGTCCAACTGCCAGCCATTCACGACAATAGCAGATGAACTGCACTGATTTCTACTGAAGTATCCAAGATCCCCAAAATCACATCCAAATGTATGCTGAAGTTAAGTTAGATCTCATATTCTCTGTACAAGATCGAAGAACACCAACTAAAAGGAGAGATTTGCCTGGGAGAAAAGGTATAGTATTTTAACTTCCAGAATATGCATATACCATCATAGATTGAGGTGCAATCAGGTCAAACCTCACAGTTAAGTGCCAAAAGGAGCAGAAACTCCTCACTTTAATTCTGACAATACTAGGTAGCATAATGTTCTGACGTTCTAACCATCTTAATCTTGTGAAGTAAAATATCAAACTCACCAATAAGAACAACACCGCTCATGAATAAAAAGAATAAATAAGGAAAACTCTGACAAAGTGGTAAAATAAATCAAATAAACGGATCAGAATCCCTTCTTAGAAAAGCATCATAACAAATTATAAGACAACAGGTTATATCAGGTGATATTCAGCAGTAAGATAACTCACTGGAGGAAGCGTGTAATGCACAAGGGACCCAGGAGGGATTGACAGCTCATATGACTGGAGATGCTCTAGCAGAAAAACGTCTTCAGCTAATCCTGCTGTCACTTGGATAGTTAATGAGCACTCTGCACGCCAAGAACTTTTGTTTTCCAAATCAACCGTGGTATGTAGATATGATCTCTTATAGTTATCAAAGAATGATGAGACCAGGTGTGGATCGGCTAGCTTGACAGGCTAGATTCAAAAGCCAAAGCATAATATAAGAATTTAAAACAGCATCATATGTCGGTCAAGATTTAAGGAACAACTTTATGGTAGTAGTAGTGATGAAAGTAATAAAGTGATAAAACAACGATCTGGAAATTTACCACTTGCAGAGAATGATTTTGAGAAATTTTTGGTCTATTCTGATCATGATAACACTAGTGTGGCAGTTTTAGGTGCTTGAAATGCACAATAATAGATGATGAAAATGGAAGCTATAATACAAATTTATGGAGTACAAGGTAAATTTTGATAACTTACACCAGTAATTGAAAGTGATACTTCATCCCAGATCCCAGTATTCCTATCCCTGCAGTATGTTTAACAAGAAAATCAAGGAGATACTTTTTCCAAAAAATGCAAATGGAAAGTGGCTTGCACTACAAGCAATAAGAAGACAAGAATGTTATTGTAAGAACTCAAGGTAATAACTCTTCGTGGATGAAGAATTTTGGCATTTGACCCAGACAAAGAACTTAACAAAATAAAGAAAATATATATAGCATTAAAAATTGGTTGCAAAATTATGCGCATTTCTGAAAAGAACCTTATTGGGGCCATCCAATCCCAGCCTTCAACATATTGAGCAGCGACATCCTTTCCAATCTGATATCAATAAGATATAAGTCTAACAGGAAAAATTCTCAAGGAGCAGCATACTTTCAAGCAATTTACATCCTTATAAAAATGGAGGACTTCAAGCGAATCAAGAAAAATAAAAGAAACAACTGATTGGGTTAACTGAACAATGCAGTCCATCATCAGATTTAAAACAATTCCTTTCATTATGGTTCACTGTTGATCCCCAAAATTAATCATATTTCCTCCAAAATTTTCATCACAAGGCACAACATGCAAAATTAGCATTCGTCGTTTTTTTTTTATAAGCTACAAGTCAAGCATGTATGACAGCAAAAGGGCAGACAATGAAGTATGTAGGAGAGCAAATGGTAGTAAAATCCTGATTCATCAATGATATTTGAAATTTTACATAAATAAAATCAGGCATTGCTAATAAAGAAAATCTTAAGGTAACTCAATGCGGATGTGAAGCATATTTTCCCATTTGCCATTATCAAGAAATTATAAACGGATTTTTTTAAGGGAAAATCAATGAGAAATGAAACATATTTTCCTACTAGCAATTATCAAGAAGATAAAAATGGCAGTAAAGATTACATTATGTTCCCCTTTATTCTCTTCCTCTAGCAATTTTTAGTGTAATTGCTCAGGGTTGATTACTTGATTCATTGTTTGCATTACTTCATAATATAAACTAGGAATCCATACTAAGGCCAATGAAGAAATGGATTTCAATGGTTTTAGCCCCCAGGTATCCGATAAAGTGATGCCAATTAACAGGGGTAAGACTAATGAAACAAATATCTACAATGTGAGTGTCATTTGGTCATTTACACAAAACTATACATAGTTTCGTGCCGTAGTATGTACAATATCATAAAATGTTGGAAGATGGAAGAAAAATGTTGGGAGGAAAGGCATTAAAGTTGAAGAGAAGTACTATGATAATGGAAAGGATATTTTACTGTAAGTGTTTGGAAGTATTTTGATCTCACCTCCCTGTTATATAAATGAGAATATGGTAAATATATCTTTCAAATGCCTTGAATTGAAAACACTAGTAATTTTTTGGAAAGCACAAAATCCCATATAAAATAATAAATCAACTTCAATGCATTTAGTATTGTTGACCTATATGCCTAAAACAAAAAAAAGAGTATAGCGTACCTGCCCCACATCGTTCTTCACACGTCGTCGCCGCTCAATTCCCGTAAATCTAGCGACCCGGACATCCGAACATCAATCCCGCACGTCGTCGCCTCTCCCACACTGATCTAGACAAAGGGGAGGTCAACCCATGTCCAAAATAATATGAATTTTGGCTTCCCATGAGTCTACTAGCTCAAATAAATTTGAGCTGAAATTTTAGCTCATTTATGAGCGGGTCTTTAGTTCACTTATTGAACTAAGGGTTAGCTCATTATTAGCTAACATTTTAGTTCATTTATTATCTTTAATTAATAGTATCAGAGCAAGTTAGGAAGTCCTAGGTTATGTTTGTCAATTTGTAGTTTGTCAAAGTTTTGTTTTGTCAAGTCTAAGTTTAGTCAAGTTGAGTTTTGAGTCTTAAGTTGAGTCTAAGTTTTTTTTTTTTTTTTTGTTAGGAGAAATCTTTTGAGTCTTTTTTGAGTCGTCAAAAAAATGAAAAAAAGACAAAAAGATAGAAGAAAACAAACCTGAAGAAATTGAAGATTCTATGGATAGGTGGATTCCATCAAAGTCAACACATCCTCTGGAATATGAATTATACAAGCTTCAATCATGGATGCACATTCGGACAGAAAGGTACTTCAAGAAAAAGCAGCGCTTACAAGATAAATTCTAAAGAGAGCGAGACGAGATCATGCAGAAATATGAAGATCTGATCAGTGAAATGGAAGCGTCGTCTTCACCTCGTCGAAACAAATCGAACTCATCGGGAGATGAGTTTCTCAAGAAGGGGAGTCTGATGTAGACAAAGGGGGGGTCAATCCATTTCCAAAATAATATGAATTTTGGCTTCCTTTGAGTCTACTAGCTCAAATAAATTTGAGCTAAAATTTTAGCTCATTTATGAGCTGGTCTTTAGTTCACTTATTGAACGAAGGGTTAGCTCATTATTAGCTAACATTTTAGTTCATTTATTATCTTTAATTAATGTACTTTTTATGCTTTTTATGTTTTTAAATATGTAGGTCTCTTAGAATTCCAAACTGGCTTTTGGAATTCCAAGAAATGTCTTTTCCCATGCGGTGGCTCCTTGGCTTCCTCCCTTGGGTTGCCGTTTTCCGTGTCTTGCCTCTTGGATCTCCGGCCGGCTGCTGGTTTTCCGCGCCTGGCCTCTTTCCCGTGGCCATGGCTCCTTGGTTCCGTGCGGCTTCCTCGTCTCCCGTGGATGTCCCTTCAGTTCCTTGGGCTTGGGATGTTTTTCCATGCAAAGCATTAGTGTTTTAATAAATTGTAATGTTTAGAATTCCTATGGGAATTTAATGTTATGTGTCTCTTGGTATTCCTCTTTCATACCTATATATATGGGAGGATTTGTTATGTATTATTTTAAAAAGTTGAATGATAAGTTATTTTTGGAAGCTTTAACCTGCGGGTTTGCTTTGGAAATCATGCGGGCTCTTTCCACCCTTCTTTCTCATCCCCTCCGGAAATCCTGCGGGCTCTTTCCACCCTTTCTTCTCGGGCTTCTAACCTCTTTCGTCTCTCCGCAAATGCCACTCCACCTTTATCCTTCTTCTCTAAGTGAAGCAACTTTAGGGTGTCATCTTTTAATTTTAAGTTTGCAAGTCGTCGTCATTGTAATTTCTTCTTTTTAGTTTTATTTTAAATGTAAGAGTTTGTTCTTTTCTCTTCTAGTCTTTGCTTTGTCGGTGTTGTTTCGTTTTATTTCTTGTGATAAAAAAATATAGGGTCCCCTATATTTTTTGATCGCATAACACACGATCTCTCTTGCCGTTAAAAGGAGACCGAAGCCCCTGCTCTTCGGTTTGACTACCACGACTTTGCTCCCTCGACGACATTCCCTCTCTGTTGGATCGGAAGTTATGACGACTTGATCGGAAGCAGGAATCGGAGCTCACCCGCAGTTAGGGGTGTAAGTGAGCCGAGCCGGCTCGCGAGCCGGCTCGAGCTCGACTCGTTTATGGGCTCGCGAGCCGAGCTTATCGAGCTCACGAGTCGAGCTCGAGCTCGAGTTCGAGCTCGTTTAGTAAACGAGCTCGAGCTCGAGCTCGAGCCGGCTTGGCTCGTGAGCTCGCGAGCCAGCTCGATTAAATATTAATATTTTTAAAAATAATTTTATTTTATTTATTAAATTTAAATATTAAAAAATTATAATAATAAACACCTAAATTTAATTTAAAAGTGAAATATTTCATATTTTTATAAAAGTTTTGTTTAAGTTTTAAAAATCTCGCTTAAAGTTTAAAAATCCCGCCTAATTTTAAAATTTTTTAAAAATCCCGCCTAAATTTAAAAATTCCCGCCCATGGCTGGCGAGCCGGCTCGCGAGCCGGCTCGAGCTCGTTAACAGTGACACGAGCTCGAGTTCGAGCTCGACTGTCGAGCTCGACTCGAGCTCGAGCTCGAGCTCGGTTTCTATCTAACGAGCCGAGCTCGATAAGGACCAAAACTCGACTCGACTCGACTCGTTTACACCCCTACCCGCAGTCAAAATAACTTTCATCCTTTCGTCCTCCTCTCTGCCTCC
The DNA here is from genome assembly GCA_022539455.1 of Dendrobium nobile. NCBI lineage: Eukaryota > Viridiplantae > Streptophyta > Magnoliopsida > Asparagales > Orchidaceae > Dendrobium > Dendrobium nobile. Next base: position 21,454,358 of record CM039732.1, on the reverse strand, counting down.
TTCGACGACTTCCTTCCCATTGGAGAGGAAGTTACGATATTCTGATTAGAGGCAACGACAAGAGGTAGCTCATTGTGAAGGTAACTTCTCCCTTCCGTGAGCTTCTGCGGCCAAATCCAATAAATCCGTCAAAACAGAGAGAAAATAATGTTTTTTTAATTCATTATAATTATTATTAATTATGTTTAATTATAATTATAATTAATTTATTAATTATAATTAATTAGTACTTATTAATTAATTACTAATTATAATTGTTTGATTAATTATAATTAAATTCAATTAATTGTAGTTAATCATTAATTAATTATAATTATAATTAATTTACTACTTATAATTAATTAATGATTAGTAATTAATTATTAATTATAATTACTTACTTATTATTATAATTAATAAAAAAACCTCTCTTACCTCGGTATGCGTGACGCGCCGATCAACCACCTATACATGCTTTTCTCTAACGTGGTGGGGAGGAAACCCGGTGGGGCACATACGAAGAGGTAAGTGAGCGGCCCTTGAACCCAAAATTCTGTCCACGGCGTTCGCATCGAACCGGCAAACCGCTCATACACGTTTTTCTCTAGCATGGTGAGAATGGAACCTGGTGTGACACCTATGACGAGGCATATAGGACCGGTGCACACTTTTCTTAGCATGGCTGGGACAACTTTAAGTACCCGTACGCGGCTCTGTACCTGAGAGGAAACAACTATTTTTCTTTTATAACAGGTACCAAAAACCCATACACGCCTTGCTCTGGCGTGGTGGGATTGAAGATTTCACAGTCGCGATGTCCAAGGACACCTACCATATACGCTTTGCTCTTCTATAGGAGAGGAGGGGAGAGAGCAGTTCATCATAATGATGATTCAAATGAAGAACCCCTTAGTGATAACAGTGCTGATGACTTATGAGTTCTTATGTGATATGTCATTGCTATTTATTTTTGGAAATTTGAATTATATGTTAATGAAAAGAATACTGGGATTTGGAAAAGATAGAATTTTGAGTTGAACTATATTTCATGTTGTCTTATTATTGGGATATTTTGATTTCACTGTATATCTTATACTTTTTTATGTTTTATATTATTCACTCATTAGTATATAAAAAATTTATCATTTTCTGTTTACGCAATCTTTGATTTTGAGGCTTACGCCTCAAAACGCCTTGAGGCTTACGCCTCGCCTCACGAGTGAAAAACGCCTCAATACTCGAATATACAATTTTAAACATTGACTGGACTTGCAAATGAAATTAAAATGAGGACCTGAACCTTAATGTAACATGTCTTGAATGTAAAATCAAACTCAAAACAAGCTTGAGCAAATGATGTTGAACTGGACTCGGATGCAAATAACAAATGACTTGAACTCAAGTCCGATCGCAATAGACTTTAACAACATGAACTATAGGGAACCTGAATGAAATACACATGACTGGCTTTGGATGAATGAACAAATCAAAGTCTAAATGCATGGTCGTCCAAGTGAACAACAAGTTGCAAGTGGAAGATAAAATCTCAATACATGCGAAAGATGATCAAGGAAACCTAAGTGATTTAGAATATGCAACCAAAGCAACAATGCTTCTTACAAGCATACACAATGCAACACATTTGAAGCACAAACCTGTCCCTACGAGGTCAAATGCACCATACTTGCAAGGACAACAGATGGTTGCAGAATGCATGTCTCCTATATGCGCTATTGGAATCTCCAATACAAGCAACAATGCCTGTTGATTGAAGAAGGCGACACTGGAGATCAATAGTGGAGGACCCCATCGCCGCAAATAAGTTGTGAATGAAAAAGATGGACATGATGCAGATGCTACAACAATCCCTATAAGATCAAATGCACTATACTTACAAACAATAATAATAAGTTGCAGAGTTTATATGTGACTGCCACATCTACTAATATAATCTCCAATACAAGCAAGTGTCTGTATATTGAGATGGAAACACTGGCAATTGATAGTGGAAGACCCGTCCCTACAAATAAGTACAATCATCATACCACCTGAGATTGATGAAAGGTGGATGATGCAGGAACAATGGCTCTTCTACGAACACTTCTAGGATGTCGTAGTGAGTACAACGGGTCCCTGTAAACAAACACGAGCCACTTGTGGATAACAACAATGGGTATATTATAAGTACAACGAACCCTTGTGGACACAGTACAGATATCACCTACAACAACGGTGATTGAGATTTGTGAGTATGTCGGGTATGAAGACAATTCAATGTATGGAGAAGGACACCTCCCGATAGAATAGAAGAGATGTTTGAACAAATTCGAACTAAACTTCCTAGTGTTCCAAAATTTCTTCTTGGCCATTTACTTAGGAAGAAAAAAGTTCTTGCATCCACAAACACTGAAAATGACAAGTGCGCTCAGATACATCTATTTATTTTGAAGGAAGGCCAACTATGTAGTTATGGATGTTACATCTTGTAGAGGTCTACTACATTATAGATCTTGAAAAGAGTTCTTTTTAAGGCAGCAGTCACGAATTTCAAGGACCTTCCGGTGAACAAGAAAAGGGAAGTCAACATCAGGATGATGAGGTACCACATGACATCCAGATAATAATGTAATCGGATATGCAACCTATATACAAGCAGACAGAAGGCGTGTACAAGCTTCCAAATAGAACGCTGCATTCAAATGAGGGGTTTCCCACATAACTAAGCAGCATCAAATATCTCAAAATACCCTTACACATGCATCATAGTTTGTATACACATAGGTACACAAGGGATAAATATATGATACATCGGCACGAGTTCCGACGAGTATGTTATTGGTACACACGTGACGTTTAGGGATGCTATGCGAGTCAATAAATTTGAATATGATCTTCCTAAGCATGTAGATAGGAGTCAACAAGGTTCAGCAAATAATTATAAAATGCCCCAAACACCCGCATGGGCCCCGGCGAGCGTGTTATTGATACATGCGTGACGCCTAGGGATGATGCGCGGGTCAAATGGTGATTCTATTTCCGAACCCGATCCTCCTATGCGATTAGATAGGAGTCGACACAGTTTGACCATTAAATAAATATGCGGCCACAAGGACGATCGGGATATTTATTTTATATATTCATATTAGGCTAAACTTTTAATGAAGAATGTGAAAATACGATTGACTTTTAGTGACTTTATCATCATAAATGAAAATAAAGATTTTTGTTTTTATCGGCGTATAAGTAAAATCAAAGTTAGAGAAGCTTTAAAGAAAATGAAGTGTGGAAAAGCTGTTGGACCTGATAATATTCTAATAGAGATGTGAAAATGCTTAGGAGAAGAAAGAATTTCTTGGCTTACTAAACTTTTTAATATTATTTTGAAGACTAAAAAGATGTCAGATAAGTGGAGAATGAGTGTGTTAATTCATATTTTAAGAATAAAGGTGATGCACAGGATTGTGCGAATTATAGAGGAATTAAGTTAATGTGTCATACTTTAAAACTATGGGAGCGAGTTATGGAGTGTAGGTTGCGGAGTAATACTAATGTTTCTCAAAATCAATTTGGATTCATACGGGGTAAATCTACTATGGAAGCCATACATTTATTGAGAGGTTTGATGGAGAAATATAGAGAGAATAAGGAGGATATATATATGATATTTATTGATTTAGAGAAAGCATATGATAAAGTTCCAAGAGAAGTGCTATGGAGAGTTCTTGAAAAGAAAAGAGTTAATAATGATTATATTCAAATCATTAAAGATATGTCTGCAGGAGCTATTACTTGTGTTCAAACACAAGGTGGTTTGACCAAGTATTTTCCTATTTCGGTTGGATTACATTAAGGATTAGCCTTAAGTCCATATCTTTTTGCTTTAGTCATGGATGTTCTCAATAGACATTTGCAAGAGGATGTACCTTGGTGTATGCTTTTTGCTGATGATATTCTTCTTGTTGATAAGACTAGAGAGGGAGTTGAAGGTAAACTTGAATTATGGAGATCAACTCTAGAGTCTAAAGCTTTTCGCTTGAGTAGATCTAAAACTGATGTAATCAACAGATCTAAGGAGTCTATACCCCTCGCCCACAAAAAGACACGATGGACTTCTAACGACGAAGGAGAGAAAAGTGACGAACAAAGGGACGAAAACAAACAATAGGGAAGAACAAACTCTTATATTTCAATTAAAAAAATAAACAAAAGAAAACTTACAACGACTCTTACAAACAACACGACAGACACCCTAAAGTTGCTGCACTTTGAGAAGAAGGATACAGGTGGAGTGGCACTTGCGGAGAGACGAAAGAGATTAGGAAACGAGACGAGGGTTGGAAAGAGCCCGCAGGATTTCCATAGAAGGAGGAAGAGAGAATGGACAAAGCTCGCAAGCTTTTCCAAACAAAAAACCCGCAGGTTTTTAAGCACTTAGCTCTCCAAAAATTCACCTCTCATTTCTACACAAAATACCTCATATATATAGGCCAAAGAGGGGGAACATAACAGCCAAAGTTCCCAAGTTTCCAAGAAGAAATGAAGAGCCAAAAGTCATTCCCGTTGAAGCCCAAGAGGCAGCATTAAAACAATCCAGAGAACAAAGCCACGGTTCCAGCCAGAATATCACAGACCGAGGAATCAGCACAGGAAGCCAGGCGGAATGTAGCTCCCAGTCAACAAAAACATGCCGTTTCAGAAAAGAAAACAGCACCCGAAGAGGCACACCACACCCGAAGCAGCAGCAGCCGTGAGAGGCTTATCCAGAGGAGAAAAAGGGCTGCAGCAACTCAACTTCAAGGGGAATGTGAAAGGACAAGTTCCACCCACCAAATCTTGTTCCCAACCTTAAATTTTATAGCAAGACATCAGCTCATAATGAGCTACTTCCCCACTAGAAATTAATGAGCTTGGCACAACTAAAGTTTAACTTCTTAAGTTCAAACCAAAACAGCCATTATTCTCATGAAACTAGCAACAAGAAAACTCAACGTGTGTTGACCCCCCCTTTGCATACATCAAACTCCCCTACTTGAAGAACTCATCTCCCGATGAGTTGGCTTTTGTTTTCTTCCGAGGAGGCGAAACCTGAGCATCCGGCTCTTGATGAATTATCTGCTGTTGATTTCCTTGAGGCGGTGCGTACAGATCATCCAGTTCTTCAAGTTTTTTGCCAAATCTTTTTAGAATCTCTTCTTGTTCTTTTTCAAATTGCTGTTGTAGATACTTTTTGTATTTTTCGAATTTTTGATCACATAAGAACATGTTGTATTGTAGTTTATAGAGTCGATCCTGAAGTGGATCCGTTGAGTCACCTTCAGAAGGAATCCACCTGTCCAACGGGAGTGGGACATTAGGATCATGTTGCTCGCATTCTTCCAGAAATGATGCCATATTTTTTGGATTTTCCATTTTTGACTCAATAAAAAAAATTACAAGACTCAAACTAAAAACTTAAGACACAAAATAAGACTCTTTGACAAACTCGACAAACTCGATCTAAAGAAAACTCTAGACTCACAAGACTTGACTTGACAAATTCTGACTTGACAACTTAAACAAAATTTGTCAAACTAAAACAAAACCTAGGACTACCTAAACTTGCTCTGATACCAAATTGATGTAATCAACAGATCTAAGGAGTCTATACCCCTCGCCCACAAAAAGACACGATGGACTTCTAACGACGAAGGAGAGAAAAGTGACGAACAAAGGGACGAAAACAAACAATAGGGAAGAACAAACTCTTATATTTCAATTAAAAAAATAAACAAAAGAAAACTTACAACGACTCTTACAAACAACACGACAGACACCCTAAAGTTGCTGCACTTTGAGAAGAAGGATACAGGTGGAGTGGCACTTGCGGAGAGACGAAAGAGATTAGGAAACGAGACGAGGGTTGGAAAGAGCCCGCAGGATTTCCATAGAAGGAGGAAGAGAGAATGGACAAAGCTCGCAAGCTTTTCCAAACAAAAAACCCGCAGGTTTTTAAGCACTTAGCTCTCCAAAAATTCACCTCTCATTTCTACACAAAATACCTCATATATATAGGCCAAAGAGGGGGAACATAACAGCCAAAGTTCCCAAGTTTCCAAGAAGAAATAAAGAGCCAAAAGTCATTCCCGTTGAAGCCCAAGAGGCAGCATTAAAACAATCCAGAGAACAAAGCCACGGTTCCAGCCAGAATATCACAGACCGAGGAATCAGCACAGGAAGCCAGGCGGAATGTAGCTCCCAGTCAACAAAAACATGCCGTTTCAGAAAAGAAAACAGCACCCGAAGAGGCACACCACACCCGAAGCAGCAGCAGCCGTGAGAGGCTTATCCAGAGGAGAAAAAGGGCTGCAGCAACTCAACTTCAAGGGGAATGTGAAAGGACAAGTTCAACCCACCAAATCTTGTTCCCAACCTTAAATTTTATAGCAAGACATCAGCTCATAATGAGCTACTTCCCCACTAGAAATTAATGAGCTTGGCACAACTAAAGTTTAACTTCTTAAGTTCAAACCAAAACAGCCATTATTCTCATGAAACTAGCAACAAGAAAACTCAACTTGTGTTGACCCCCCCTTTGCATACATCAAAAACTGAATATATGGAGTGTAATTTTAGTAGCAATAGACCTAGTGAGGGGATTGTGACTTTGGGCGATCAAGTCATTAATAAGAGTACACGTTTTAGATATCTTGGATCTATTATTCAAAGTGATGGTGAAATTGATGGGGATATTATCAGCAGAATTCAAGTTGGATGGTTGAAGTGGAGGAATGCATCGGGCTTATTGTGTGATAGAAAAGTCCCCCTCAAACTTAAGGCAAAATTCTATAAGATGGTGGTGAGACCTGCAATGCTTTATGGTGCCGAATGTTGGCCATTAAAAGAGAAGCATAATACTAAGTTAAGTGTTGCAGAGATGAGGATGCTTAGGTGGATGAGTGACTTGACCCTTCGAGATAGGAAACGAAATGAATATATACGTGAAAAGGTTGGAGTAGCTCCAGTGGAAGATAAGATTAGAGAGAGCCGCCTTAGATGGTTTGGTCACATCAAATGGAGGCCTTCCAATGACCCGGCTAGGAAAGTTGAGGTGTTAGATTTGACTATAGCTTTCGGTGCTAAGGTGAGGGAATGAAGATGTCCAACATATGGATTTTGTGCTAAATGTTGGAGAGCTCTCATTAGCCTTGGAGCCAAAAAGAAGAGGAAATTCTCCCACAACCTTGGAGTTTGAGGAAGAATATAAAATTTCCTATGGCTTTTAAGTTAAGAGAGATATATATATGATACAGACATCGGTACGAAGATTTGGCACATCTATCACAGGAGGCATCGTAAATCGATGGCTACCATTTAAACCTTCAATTATGATTTATTTTTCTGAATTTTAGTTCTAAATTAATGTATTTCCTGTTTTACCCCTAGGATAGTTTATTTGAGTGTTGTGGCCCAAGGGGTAATTTTGTAATTTTGATTTTTCTCATATTGGGACCTATAAATAAGGGTCTTAAGCTATTGTAAGGGGATGATGAATTATTGATATGAATTATTGTTTTTCACACTTGTGTTCTTCTTATGAGAGAGCGTTAGTGAGATTCCTATGAGAGGAATCGAAGTCTTCACCAGCCCTTCACCAGCCGCAGGATGGGTCCGGGCTCATGAATTGAAGTCCCTTAAAGAAGGGCAAAGCACTACCCGTCAGTCTTCGGAAGAGTCCAAGGCTCGCGGTTTTGATTTTTATTTTTCGTTTTATGTTTGTTTTGATTTCTTCTTTCTTATCTCTCCCCATCGTCGTTTTCATATTCTTCCTCCTCCATCAACCCCACGGGTCAAACATTCATACCAAGCTCCTTACCGAGCTCTCCAAAAGCCACCAGCCACCTCACCCATCAAGCCACCGGCTCCACCTCATTAGCCACGACCGAAACTTCCTCTCCACCCCCTTTTGGATTTCCTAATTTGGTTGGGTTAATTTAGGGATTAATTTGCATTTGAAATTATTCAAATTCAAATTTCAAATTCTTTCCTAATTTGGTTCATCTATTTTAGGAAAGTACTTAATTTAAATCAATTTAAATTTCAAATTCAAATTGGATTTATTTCATTACTTTCCCAACTCATTAAACCAAATTATGAAGCCTTGAATACTCTCATCAAAACCTCCTTTGCCCATGCATGCCGCCGGCCCCCATGTGAGCCACGTAGGATCTATTTCCTAAGTGTTTCATAAACCCATTTAGAAATATTTCAAATTATTTCTTCCTTTTGTCTGTGGCCGAATTCCCCAAGACCAGACTTTCAGTTCAAATTGGATTTAATGCAATGCTTTCCTAATTCCAATTTCCAAATCCGGTTTCCTTAATTAATCACGTTAACAGCTCCTTGGCCCACTAATGCCACCGGCTCCCTTCTCTATGGCTTAGATTAGGAAATTTTTTTTTCTAATCACCTTTTTCTTTAATTTGTTTTTCTTTTTCCCAAGACTATAACAGACAAAAAATTTTTGGAGCCAAGCATTGAAGTTTTCCTTAAATTCTGGCAGTGGAATTAAAAAATAAATTATTCTAAAATATTTTCCTTGATTCAAATCCAGCTGGCTTAGCTCTCTCTCACCTAATTCCAACCCTTGCTCTCACGTCTCCAGTAATCCTAAGCCTAATAACTGCTGTTTGGAAAGATCAAACTGCTGTCCAGCAGTTTTTTCCTACCCGAAATTCTCCTCTGTCATATCCAGCCAATGGTTTTCTTAAACCTAAGCCATACAGCTTGCTGTCCACGTATGCCAGCAAAGATACCCTGCTGTCCAGCACTGTAAAAGACCTCGATTTGCTATTAATTTCCCCACAGCTGACCACGAGATTCACCAAAATTCTACAGCCTTATTTCCTCATATGTTCTCCCTATTTCCTAAGCTCAAAACTCTGAGAATTCTCACAGATTTAGGGATGAAAATCTGAGAATTTCCAAATTCTTCCTTCTCCCTAGCAAAGCAATTTTTCGTTCTACATCAGTTTGGTATCAGAGCATGGACTCGGATCGACTTGGAAGGACTCTAGACTGGGTGGCAGGTCAACTGGGCACCATTAGTCAACATCTCAAGGAGAATCAAGCGGACTTAGCCGACTTCCACCGTCAAACAATCGACCGACTCGATAACCTAGTGCGAGGTAGGACTGACTCATCGCTTTACACACCTTCAAGATTCCCTTCATCAAAAGATAGAAAGAAGGCACTAAGAGACAGAGAGATAGTGGATAGAGTGGACAAATGGATGGAGGCCAATGAAGCCTTCAATTTCCCACTCACTGTGCAAATCAAAGAGAAACCTAAGGTGGTCAAGGAAGAACATGAAGAAGAAGATGAATTGGTTGACAAGGAGGAATGCGTGACTGCAAATAATACAGAGAGAGATTTGATTGATTCAATTGCAACTCCTACAGAAGCAAAGGTTTCTCCTGACCCAGTTAAAACTCCTATAATGGAGAATGTGGATGAAGATCTGGAAGTGACATCCATAATTGGCGAGCTAAAGTGCAACAAGCAAGTTGACCTTGTGGGCAACCGGGGCTGTTTGAAAATCGTTGCAAAAGGGCCATTGGGTTTAATGCTTCCAAATAACAATCCAGAGTTGTACATGAGCAGTTGTGATGCTTACTCGACGGAGTCGAGTATTCTCCCACCTGGGGAGAATGATATGGACATCGGTACGAAGATTTGGCACATCTATCACAGGAGGTGTCGTAAATCGATGGCTACCATTTAAACCTTCAATTATGATTTATTTTTCTGAATTTTAGTTCTAAATTAATGTATTTCCTGTTTTACCCCTACGATAATTTATTTGAGTGTTGTGGCCCAAGGGGCAATTTTGTAATTTTGATTTTTCTCATATTAGAGCCTATAAATAAGGGCCTTAAGCTATTGTAAGGGGATGATGAATTATTGATATAAAAAATTGTTTTCCACACTTGTGTTCTTCTTATGAGAGAGCGTTAGTGAGATTCCTATGAGAGGAATCGAAGTCTTCACCAGCCGCAGGATGGGTCCGGTCTCGTGAATTGAAGTCCCTTGAAGAAGGGCAAAGTACTACCGGTCAGTCTTCGAAAGAGTCCAAGGCTCGCAGTTTTGATTTTTATCTTTCGTTTTATGTTTGTTTTGATTTCTTCCTTCTTATCTCTCCCCGTCGTCGTTTTCATATTCTTCCTCCTCCATCAACCCCACGGGCCAAACATCCATACCAAGCTCCTTACCGAGCTCTCCAAAAGCCACCAGCCACCTCACCCATCATGCCGCCGGCTCCACCTCATTAGCCGCCGGCCGAACCTTCCTCTCCACCCCCTTTTGGATTTTCCTAATTTTGTTGTGGGTTAATTTAGGGATTAATTTGCATTTGAAATTATTCAAATTCAAAATTCAAATTCTTTCCTAATTTGGTCCATCTATTTTAGGAAAGTACTTAATTTAAATCAATTTAAATTTTAAATTCAAATTGAATTTATTTCATTACTTTCCCAACTCATTAAACCAAATTATGAAGCCTTGAATACTCTCATCAAAACCTCCTTTGCCCATGCATGCCGCCGGCCCCCATGTGAGCCACATAGGATCTATTTCCTAAGTGTTTCATAAACCCATTTAGAAATATTTCAAATTATTTCTTCCTTTTGTATGTGGCCGAAATCCCCAAGACCAGACTTTCAGTTCAAATTGGATTTAATGCAATGCTTTCCTAATTCCAATTTCCAAATCCGGTTTCCTTAATTAATCACGTTAACAGCTCCTTGGCACATTAATGCCACCGGCTCCCTTCTCTATGGCTTAGATTAGGAAATTTTTTTTTCTAATCACCTTTTTCTTTAATTTGTTTTTCTTTTTCCCAAGAATATAATAGATGAAATTTTTTTGGAGCCAAGCATTGAAGTTTTCCTTAAATTCTGGCAGTGGAATTAGGAAATAAATTATTCCAAAATATTTTCCTTGATTCAAATCCCGATGGCTTAGCTCTCTCTCACCGAATTCCAACCCTTGCTCTCACGTCTCCAGTAATCCTAAGCCTAATAACTGCTGTTTGGAAAGATCAAACTGTTGTCCAGCAGTTTTTTCCTACCCGAAATTCTCCTCTGCCATATCCAGCCAATGGTTTTCTTAAACCTAAGCCATACAGCTTGCTGTCCACGTATGCCAGCAAAGATACCCTGCTGTCCAGCACTGTGGAAGACCTCGATTTGCTGTTAATTTCCCCATAGCTGACCACGAGATTCACCAAAATTCTACAGCCTTATTTCCTCATCTGTTCTCCCTATTTCCTAAGCTCAAAACTCTGAGAATTCTCACAGATTTTGCGATGAAAATCTGAGAATTTCCAAATTCTTCCTTCTCCCTAGCAAAGCAATTTTTCGTTCTACATCAATATAGTATGCAACTTGGAGGTTGCAAACATAGCATGAATCATTGAGTTTTATCCTCAATGAGATGCAATCATCTACCTAAATTAGGTAAATATGAGAAGGTGACATGTAGATTTGGACTACAAGTCGTAATGAATTTATTTGAACTTTTAGGTGTTCAAAGGGAGGGGTACGCCCTTCCAACTTGGGTCGAAAGATGAAATAGAGATGGGACTTTAGCCCTTACAATTTGCTAATGTTCTCCTAAACTCTGCAAAAGTCTTTTGGAGGCTTCTATATGAGTTCAGGAAAAGCACCAAACAAGGATGTTTGAGGGTTTCCAAAGGCTTTTAGGCTAAAGAAAGTTAGAGAATTTTCTACAATTTTGGCTTCTAGGAAATTCATAGGAAAATGCAACTTAGAGGTTGCAAATTCATGAATGTTCTTTGAGCATTTGGTGTCCAAATAGAAGATGTACACTCCTAATTTGGGTTAGAAGAATGAGAGGATTTCTAACAACTTTTGAGTTGTAGAAAGAAGAAAGCAATATGCAATTTATGGATTGCAAATTGGGGATACTCTTTGAACATTTGGTATTCAAAGAGAGATGAACACTCACTTGATTTAGGCTAAGTGAATGGGGAAGGAAGATTAGGATTTGGATCCTAGCTCTTGAAGATTATTCATTAGTTTTGTGTTCCAACGAATAGGGTAGAAGAACTAAGAATTTGATTCTAAGTTCAAGAGCTTCATGCAGTGATATTTTTGAAGTCTTGGAGGATTTCAAATCATCATGCAATAAAGAGAGGAGGATTCAAAAGAGAGCTCCTAGTTTTCTTAGAGTGTTTTGACCATAGTAGTTGATTTGCATTTGAGTTTTGATTATCTCACTTCAATCCTCTAATTTGAGAGTTGCATAAATAGAGTTAAATAATTCCAATATAAGGAGGCCCATGATAAGCTTCATGTTTATTCCGGAATTAGATGAGCCTATTTGAGTATCTTCCAAAAGTCCACAAGTTCAAGGATTGCAATCAAAATCATGCAAACTAATTTAGTTAAGTGTGCAATCATTTGGATTAGAGTTATTCATTATTCGTCTTTCACTTTAAATTTGAGGAAGAATCGAAAGTGAATTCAAATAATTTCACTCGTCATGAGATTTGAAACACGAACTTGAGGGTTCATGAAAGACCCCACTATTTATTTGTAAAGCTTTCAAAATCAATTGAATTCATTTCTAAACCTTTAACAAATTCAAGCGAAATTACAAATGCTAACGGTGCAATGCTTCCAAATCTCTAAGTTAATTTTTTCATAACTTTCGATTTGCTGAGGGTGAGATGCATGCTACAAGATATGAAAGATCCTATACATTGTCATTCAAGTTATGGTCGAATGACAATGCGTAACCTAAGGCTTGATCATAGACAAACTGATATCTTTATCTCGTTCATTTCCATAGGTCAATCTTTCATTCGATATGATCGTCACCCGGATGATCATCAATCATTATGTGGTACTATATATCCTCATAGAGACCACCAGTTTAATGAATGTACTGTATCATCAACTCATCGATCAAATAAGGCTAAAACCCTAGAGCTTTCAATCCCCGAAGGTAGATTTGGTAGGATTCATAAGGAAGAACGAAGCCCCTGAGGGAATGATCTCCCTAGCCGTCAACTTAGCAATGGGAAGAATAAGGTTAAAAAAGGGAAGACTTTGTGGTCCTCCAAGCATCGTCCTCTTATAACACCATCTTCAATTACCCACTGAATTCTTTCTAGGAGATCGCCTCAAGCTACCACCTCGGCATCCAAATGGCCTAGGCTTAGCGTGGGGCGAACTAGAAGCTAGAACCCTAGAGCTTTCAATCCCAAAGGGAGATTTCGTAGGATTCGCAAAGAAGCAAGAAGCCCATAGGGAATGATATCCCTAATCGTCACCTTAGTGATGGGAAGAATAAGGTTAAAAAGAGAATACTTTGTGGTCATCCAAGCATTGCCGTCTTATAATACCATCTTCGATCACCCACTATTGAATGCCTTCTAGGAGATCGTTTCAAGCTACCATGTCGATGTCCAAATGGCCTAGGCTTAACATGGGACGACTTAGAAGCCTCCTAGAGATACTACTTAAACATTGTTCAAGGATAGTGTTGGTTGGAATATATAAGTGGGAGTCGACAACATCTAAGACAGCTGAATCATAGATTGTGCACGGGAGGTACCTATGTCCCTCATAGACAACCCAGCATATTGAAACACTTTTGATACTATATTAAGAGAAAAGATTTCAATGTATCATATCAACTAAATAAAAGTGAATAAAAAGGCCTTCATAAAGAATATAAAAGGAAAAAAATAATGAAGAGAGGACACATATTTATAAGCATATAAATGAATATCACTATAAAAAAGTATTCTTCAAATAAGATATTTTCCTAATATTTCTTTCTTAAAATGCCAACAATTCTAAAGGAGCAATTCTTAGAAAAAAAATGAGAGAACTAGATAAACAATACTTCGATATAATTTACATGACAGATATGCATGAAAACACTTCTGTTATGCAAGAAGTGGATGCAATACTGCCTGACACCCTTTAATGCCCAAAGTATCATATTTAACCCACAATCTATTTCTAGCTTTCATCAGGGTTTCAGCAATCAACAACAATTGAAAATGTAAACTAAATGAACAAATCTCAGAAAAGCACATGCTATAATTATCATCTATGAGAACTAACTAGTTAAGGATTTGTAAGCATCTAAATGTCGTTTTAGCTATCCTTCCATCTTAATAATTGTATTAACAGATGCATTTTCTGTAGTTTTAAGTTAGCAAAATTTTGTAAACAAATTTGAAAAGTCATCACAATGTACCTTTTGTCCAGCCTCCAGTCCCTTTCAGACTAATTCAACACTTTCAAATTAAGCAAATTAGGTGTACAGAATAAAATGCTTCAAACAATCCTTATTACGCAAAGCATATACAAATTCATTGTAAATTGATTACATTTCTACAATCATCAAACCATTCATTTCGAGTTCATTGCAGTTAAGTGAGGTTGGCATCAAACCAAGCCTGAAAATAAATTTATACCACCAAAGTATTTTACCCAGAAGTATATCCAAGCAACTTAAAACATTTTTCTTTTACGAGCAGAACAAAAAAAGAATTATAAAGTTTAAGTATAAGTAGTTCCACTCTTTGATCAGAATTATAATCAAAGTATTGTATCAATGCATGTCTTGAGGAGATCGACATAGGCATTTCAAAAGCCTAATCTGATCTAATGCAACAGAAAAAAATATTATATAGAAACCGAAGACCCATAAAATATAATAAAGTTTTGATGTGAAACTTTACCAGATGGGGAACTCTATAGTGTCAGAAAGTATAGTAAAATTTCTATTAAAAATGGCATATACCTCATGATCACCTCCTTGACCTCCTTGAGGAGGAATTGTTCCAGGATGATCAGGAGGATAGATAAGTACAGCAAGCAAATTTTTTCCATCAGAGTTAAGAATATCAGTAATATCTAGAGAATGTCTTCGAAACATCCCTTTTTCGAGGATCCTTTTGTGCCCATTTAAATACACCTCTCCAGAGTAATTGATTGCACGAAAATTGAGAGTTGCATGTTGATTTTCTTTCTGAATAATGAATTAATTAGTGAGAGAGTAAACAAATGAAAGCAGATATTTAACGTTGAACATTTCACAAAATATGTAGTGCTAAAACTAGACTACAACAAAAATATGAAAAAGAATTTGACTTTTGGCATGTGCGCAATTAACAATGGTGGCATTATCTTCTTTTCTTGATAGATATAATACTACTCGGTCCCTGAGTAGCCACATCGGCTTGGGTATTTTTTTCAATTTGGTATGGCTAGCAAGGAAAGTTCTTTAACTTTCACACGGTTTGCATAAAATATTAATTTAATTTTATATGTTTGGTGATTATTTTCAGAAGTTTAACATGTTTTTACAAAAAATTGACTGTTATAAAATTTAATTTACACCTATGTCCACCACAAAAACTTGGGTCCTACACAAGGTCAAGGATTTCCAAAAACACTTTCCACAATAAAATGGTTCATAAATATCATAACGCATACGATGTCTAATCTGTTTGATTTTGTTAATAACAAAATAATAATAATTTAGAACACAAATTATCTCTAAATTATGATATAAGGAAGTGGTTCATACCAGTTTAGCCTCGAATGCAGTGAAAAACCAAAATGTATAATACTCTGACCCAGAATCAGCAATATCAAGTATTGCTTCATTGTTTAATCCATAAAAGGGATCTGGAACCAGTTTGTTCTTCAACAAAGTCCCTAAAACTCTAGGCAAACAGAAAATAAAGGTTAGAAAAATATTAGAAAAAATTCTTTATGCCTTACTTGGTGGCATAATAGATCTTCAGAATTATTAAATTTATTAAAATGTAGAATTCATGAAGAAGAAACAAAGACTACTAAAATTAAAGCTTCAAGGTCAGCTGTTTCAATATGGCATGCCACTTTCTATTAGTGATGAAATTTAAGATAGGTTATGAATTTGACTTAATGTTTGAAGATTGCTCAAAAATAGGGTTTTATTTTCACTTGTATGAAAACAACAAGAAGGTTAATGAGGCTGTAAGAACCGGCTTGGCCAGCTCAGTCGAATTGGTCATAATCAAAGTGCGGGCTAGCAAGAACTAGGTGAGCGGAACTAGACAAGCATACAAATCCAGCAAGCGGAAGTGAGTTCGATCACACGAGCGAGCAAAGCATCGCCATCAGAAGTGAAGATGGGAGACAGCTTAAGAGGAATAATGTCTTCACGCTTAGTCCAGTTAAGCCAAACAGCAGAAAATTGAGAGAAGGTAGTGATAGAGAGAAAGAAAAGGGAATAAGAAGAGAAAGTGAAGAAATCTTGTGAGAAAGAAGAACATGATGCTTGTAAGAGAACTTTATTTCTTCTCTATTGCTAAAAATAGGTAAGTAATTCATTATTTTATCTTATTATTCCTTAGGTGAAGAAGAAAGTTTGGGAGAAGAAATCGAATTAGTAGAAGACTTGATTCAACAAGGAAGAAGCAAAATTGAGGTAACAGATGCAAGTTATATAAGTGAAATTTCTTATCAATTTCAAGAAATTTAATATGCAATGAAATTAGAAATATAGTTTGTCAACTTAGAGGAGTTTGATAATTTATTATTGTTTTGACGATATTTAAATTTCTACATAATTTGACCTAAAAGTATTAACGTCAATTAATATTATTTTTGGAATAGAAAAGGAATTAAATAATTGAGTTGAGACGAATATTAGAAGTCTGTAAAAGTTTTTGAAGGAGGTTAGGTGTCGCATTATAGAAGATTATTTCAAAGCTCGAATATTTCGAAGAATTGAAGCACGAGAGTAATTAAAAGAGATAATTATAATTGTTTCATAGCAATCACAATTTCCTTTCATTTATTTACAAATATTGTATGTTGTAGCATTTATGCTGACTGAATATTTAATATATAAAATGAGTCAAATTAAAAAAAAAACAAAGTGGATGATTATGATATTTATAACAAATTCATTTTCTTTATTCTATTGCTATTATTGAAAATTTTATCATGCACAACAACTTGCTAAAGTTAAATGTTTGATATGCAACAAATTTGAGAATAATTAAATAACTAAAGTATATATATATATGTTTCTACATATTAATATGACATGTGATGAAAAATGAAATAAACTAAATGAACATTAATATGAAAATGAAAAGTATAAAACGAGAAAATGTGATTGCATACAAATACAAGAGTTCATCCTCTTATGGTACTAGCTGGGGACGCAACGTATCCGTGCATGTTAAATGGAAAAGAAAATGAAAATATTTTTTTAAAGAAAATGAAAATAATTGTATCTTCATTGGTACAACATTCTGATGGTACTACTATATTAAATGAAAAGAGCAAAAAGAATAAATGAAATAGAAAAATGAATAAATTAATTATAATGCATATAATTGAAATTTATATTTATATTAAATGTATATGTATGTGTTAAAAGAAAAAGAAAGGCAAAGGAACATAAATGCATTTATATATGTTTAACTATTATATTATAAGTTGTAATTATCCATTAAGTTTATTACAAAACTAAAATTATTAAATTTAAAATCTCAAGTAAATCTCCTGCAAAACTAAATGGTTAAAAGAGAATAGTTTGTCTACAGAAGAAGAGGATCAAATAATAACAGGCAAACTTGAATTATTATATGTTCAAATTGAAAATGTGTTTTAGCGGCTCTTCAGTTATATTATTGAAAGAAATGTATTAACCGTCTGACTGTTTGTTCCTGCATCGTTAATTTGAGTCTTTGAGTTGGGTCGTGACAGAGGCCAAGTCATGCTTAAATCAAACTTAAAATTGAGTTAAGCATAGATCAAATCAAATTAACTTGAGATCAATTTGAAACATATATGCATGAATAAATGTATGAACATATGAATGTGAGCATAAATATTTTGATTTATGTTTTTATACTTGTATTCATGCATTAACTATATGTAGATAAAAAAGGATAGGCTTGAGATCCCATTGTCAATATACCTACTCTGAGGCACCAATGCCGCAAAATTCAACTCCCTACTAACAATGCTAACAACACTAATAATCGTCACATTCCAAACACTTAACTTCTATTTCAGCCTAGCTACAAAATCTTGAAGACAATCGACTCAAACTCTGTAGGTATTTCTGTCTTCATTCTTTCAAGCACACTGCATGATGGTGCTAATAACTTAAAACTAAGCTTGTAAACACAAAAGGAAGGGAAAGAAACATAGGTCCAGTTGAAGAGAAGGCTCGTCTACATTTTTTAAGCTTCCCTCTTGGACACTCACCCAGATCAAACTCTATATGGAAGCCACACAATGTTTGTAATCATAGTTTGTAATCATCAACCAATTTCCAGGTCTTACTCAAAGAGCTTACCAGTCGGAAAATTTTGACCAGCGGGCAAGACTCCCATACGATTCCGGAAATCTTCGTTAGAAAAATACCCAAAACACAACGCTACAGTTATGTAAAGCTTGTAGAAGAAGCAACCCATTACGCAAACAATATACATTTCAATTCGATTACTTGAATAACCGCGGGAGATAGAGGAGACGAGACATACGTGCCGGGTACGGCGGCCTCCATCCAGGGAGCGGAAGGGCCAGAGGGAGGCGTGGTAGTGGTGAGCTGTACGCCTGTAACCTCTACCTCCGTTGATCTGGCCGCCAGCCATCCCGACTCCAGCTTAGTCTTCCCCACCGTCGCCATTTCTGCTCTCGCTCCCTCTTCCAAACGCTATTTGCCTTAGGAGTTATAATGCCCTCACCTAGTTCTTCCCCTCGCCAGTGTCGGCAAAAGCGTCGGTAATTACAGTGGAGTGCGACAGCACCGTCGCTCTACCGGTTAAGCTTCCCCACCAGTTTTGTCCTGCTTGATACCCAAAGAAAGGACCACTGATGAAGATGATACGAGGACAATATACATAAAAAGCTCCATTTGATCTGGCTGTCTAACGCGTGTGTGACTAGGTCAGTTCTTCTTCTAGGAGATGCTCCTCCCTCAGCGAAATGGTTTAGATCGTGAACCAGTGTTATGCACTCCGCAGCTGATGAAGCTCGAAGATTAGCGACAGAGCGCATGGTATACGTTTGTTTTGTGGCATGTTTTAACATGTGAAAACAGATAATATATTTTAATGTGCCTATAATTCAAAATTTTTTTTATTTACAGTTTCGGATTTCTAAAGCAGCTAACTGCAATAAAAATATTTTAATAGATAGCTACTTTAAAAGAGATATTGCAAATAAAACTTTAATATAAATAAGATTATTTTTTTATTGAAAATAATTTTAAGTTTTATTTGATGTAATCTTTTAAATATGAGTATTATCACAAATTTTTTTTTAAAATATTATAAAACATAAGAAAAATAGATAAATTGAGATCTAATTTATTTAGGTAATTTAATTGATAAAATTAGCGTAATATTATGTTATTGAATATATTCAAATATTTCTTTTTTTTAACTTATATTTTCATCATTGACAAATGATCAACTTAAGTCTTGTTTGGGACGACTTTTTTTATGATTCTTAAAGCAATTTTTTAGTATAAAAATTAAAATTTTTATACTAAAAAATTGTTTTAAGAAACATTAAGAAAGTTATCCCAAACAAAATCTTAAATTTAAAATTAATTTGAATATTTGTTCTAATATTGCACCAATCTCTGTTAAACTTTATATTTAATAATTACTTCCAAATTGAGGTATGAAACTAGTTTCAATGAGGTTTTAATTTTTGGATGGGGCCTTATTTTTTCTTATTCTATAAATTTATTTATTTATTTTATTTTAATATGTATACAAATGTCCTAATGAATTATTCCTATGGAGAGGCATAACATTGCAAGAGTAACATAGTGTGGAGTGATAGATAAAGTGATAAAAATAGTTTGAAGCATATGATTATTCTGTGTGGATACTTGATGGAGAAAACAGTTCGGATTTGCAAAAGCATAGCAAAATGGAAGTAAAAGCGCGGCAAATCCAAACGATTCTCTCCATTCGATGTCCGCACATAATAATTAGTCCTTTTCCAGAGGGCTAAGTAATGTCGCTTCAAGATGCTTATCGAACTTATTAATTTCTCCAAAAAGGTTGAAAATGCATAAAATAATGAAATGTTTAAGCAAGCATCAGGTAAATAACCTTCGGATTGTGAATGCATTCTCCTTCATCATCTTGTATTGTTAGCTCACACATTAATAAGTTTTCAATTGTTTTATTTTACAATGTAGACTATGGAATATATAAATTTAATTTCAAAGAAGAATATATTGAAGTTATAAATGATCAAATGTTGTTTATGAAAGATAAATTATGTATAGATTTAGAATTTGTTTGAGATTACTACAATATTTTATAAAGTTGGTTGTAAAATTATTGTGGAGAAATGAATTTTCATTACTATAGTGACAAAAAGAAGCTTTCTACTACAATAATTACTGAAAACCGGTGAAAAAGCAACAAGACAGCACCAGCCTTAGTTGAACCCTAAAGAATTTTAGCATTTAAGATCCTCCAAAAAGGAATTTTAACATTTATGATGTAAGAGGTTCAAATAAGGATCTATCTAGAGGTTAAACCTTAGTTCAAATCTAACTTGAATATTGTTTATCAAAACTCAAACCTTGTTCAAACCCATCCAAATCATATTTAAACCTCATAAAATTGGAAGGTTTAACAAAACTTTGGATCATTGCAGGGCTTTACAAAATTAACAAATCATCACAACAACAAAACAATACAACATTTCCTAAACCAAATAATCATCAATAACATTTAAAAGATTCTTAAGGATAATATTATTGTAATTATTTATCTTTTGCTTCATTTTCATTTATAGTTCAATCAATCTTGCTGTTTTATTTTCATTATCCTCCACACATCACAAGAAATATTAATGCTTTATTCACCTTCAAAATAAATATGCACTGATTTATAAGTTTTCAATTGTTTTATTTTAAATGAAGATTGATTTGCAATAGTCCATCTTTTGACCCAATCAAATACTTTTTTTAGAAGTTATTATAAGTTCAATTTGCAAATCATCTTTTCCATAACATAGCTATTATTGTGGTTTAATTATAATAATTTTTCCCAAATTTTGCGAGTAGTGTAAAAAATTGACATTTGTCAGTACAAGTGAGATTTTTAGAACTGTTAGGTGTTCATTATGCAAACAATTTCACCATAGTTTTTTTAGACATGTTGTAATATTTTTTCATATTTTTTAGATTCCTGGATTTGAAGATATAAAAAATTTATAATAATTTTACTCTAAAAATCGAATAATTGATATATTTACATTTATGTCATTAAGATATTTTATAAAAAAAATTCTTCGGTTAACAGAACTATTCCTTTTCTCATTTTGTTTAAGAGAGAGTAGAAAATAAATTTTGAGAAGAAAAGAAAGGAGAGAGAAATTAGGATTTGGAGGACTTAGAGTCATTTTTGACTTTTGTCGGTTAGTCCTATTACAAAATTTGCTCATCTCAAGATATAACATCATTACCCTACATTTAATTTTAATGATTTTGGGTATTTTGAGTTTTATGAATTTTAATTGGGTCAAAACTTGCAAAAAATTGCAATATCTTAATTTTTAGTAAATCTTCATTGTGTAACATTTTATATAAAATATATATGATCTTCTTGAGCATTTTGATTTTAATATTATTGAATTTTATAGGATAAATTAGAATATGTGCTTTTCTAAAGTAAATACATAACAAACAAATTTCATAAATTTTTCTAAATTTTATGAATTACTACATTTCACACATGATATTGACTTTTTTTTTTTATGATATTGACTTCCATTACACATAAAATATAATATTTGCATGTAAGAAATGCTGATTATTAATACTATAATTAAAATGTGTTTACTCTTAAAACATAATACCCTGCTTAGGAGGGTAAATTGACGAGCTTTCCATTAAATAAAATATTTGTGATATATTTCTATTGTAACCTGTAATCGATTGATCAAATTACGCTGGCGGGTAGAGGGTGACAACCCTTAAATGATTATTGAAAGTCGTCTATAAAAATAAATGATGATGAAATATAAGATAATATTGACATATGTATATATATGATAGATAACAAATGGAAGAATGAAAATACCACATTAAAGCTGTATATCTTACCTTGCTTTTCATAATTATACTTATGATTTTATTTACATGATAATGCAATAAACTAATTGATAGATATAACTGAAGTTTTATTGATAAAACATGGATTGATACTAATACAATATAGTATAACATATTGATATGACATATTGATTCATAGTTCTTCTTATCAAATTTTTTTATAGTTTGATAGATCTTTTTTGACTTCATCGATCATATTGATTTAGTTCTTAATTTTAAAGATTTTCTATTATGCATATAAATTGATGATTGATATTGATTAGAACTAGAGGAAAAATATTGAAGCTTTTATCTTGCATTGAAGGTATTCATAAGTTTTAATTACTTCTTGGATTTTGTAAGCTCATTTTGTGATTTTTATTAATTTCAGATCTGAAAGGGATTAGAACCCTTTGGAGTGAGGCCAATAAGCATTTTTAGGTTTTCTTTTATTTATATATTTTATTTTATTCTTTTATATTCGAGAGCTTTAAAAAGGATAGATTGGTATTATTGAAATCTCCTAACTATTGTGTGATGCATTTTAAAGGAATGAGTATATAAATATTTTTATGTGATGGATTAATTAATTGTTACTTTTATTGGTTTTATTTAAATTGATAATTATTTAACAACTCTAACATATACATTAAAAAATAAAAATTGATAATTATTCTAAATTTAGATCTTAGGATGTTACATGCATGATCAACGTTTGACAAATGATAAAAAATATCCAAATAAAATGTGAACACTTATTTGAATAATGTTCAAAGCATATTTTGTCACAACCCAACCAAATATGACTCGATAATATACAAATCATATTGTGTCCAATTGTGGCAAGTCTGACCCTAAGTTCCAATTGGAAAAGTATTGAAATAAAACTTTTAATTTATGTACTACACAAAGCCACAACTAAATGCAATATAAAGCGGAAAGACTACTAAATCTCAAAAAATGATTATGTATATCTATCATCCCAAAATATATGTACAATCTAAGGTATCTACAACAACGCTTGACAATTGATAATATAATCAAATAAAAGTTAAGACTACAAAATAAAGCTAACAAAACCAAAAGGCATGCCTACAACACATATCGGAGTCTGATATCCAAAAGTACTCAGCTCGCTCCTAACCCTTTCTCTGGCATGAAAATGGAAGCAAAAATAAGAATAAGCTAACACGGCTTAGGCTCACATATTTGAACCTAATGAATACTATTCAAAGAAAATTTGAACTATGTTTGAATAAAATAGATGACATATTATATGAGATTTGAATCATATTTGAATATTGTTCAAATAAAACTCACTACCAAAAAATAAGGTAATCGCAGCACAAATTTTGACCTATCTCGGCGGTTTTAACCGCCAAAAAATCCTTTGCAGTGGTTTTAAAACTGCTACATATACGCTGTAATTACTATGTGCTGCAATGACATTCAGTAGCGATTTTAGGACCGGTGGGGTAGCATTTGCGAAACGCTTCCTGTTGCAGCGGTTTTAACTGGTACAAAGCACCACATTTGTACCGGTTAAAACCGATGCAAATTCTCCAATCTCAACATGTTTTCAGAATTGTGGCGGTTTTAACCGGCACAAATCTGGTGCTTTGTACCGATTTAAACCGCCACAATAGACCATTTTTTTTTAATTACGAAACATGAATTTCCACACACTGCAGCAGAAAATTTCTTTGCAAGGATCCTTAGTTTTGCTTCAATCATCAGCATCATCACTAGCATTTAGCATTTATAATTTATCATTCATAATCATGAGTAGGGTGGGAAATAAAATTACTACACATAACAACAATAATAAGTCAAGACCAAGTACATTGGAAAAATTTTATCAGAATGCAACCCTTGGCTATATTCTTGCCAATCAACACTTCAACAATTTGCCATCCAAGCTTCAATTGCGGAAGTTATGGCTAGAGGAAGCATCTGTACTCTTTGAAAACATATGTGTTTTGGACTATGATGGGGCTATTCTCGAAATAGAAAAATGACATGCTTTTCAACTTCTGGGCATTTAATTACATTTGCTCTTGTGTTCATTTGAAGTCTATCTCATTGAGGAAAAACTTCATTAGACTAAAGCAACTAAGGATATGGGATTGCTCCCATCTCAAAGAGCTTTTTGCGCTAGAAAGGATCACCACTCTCACTACCAAAAAACATTATTTTTCGCATCGGTTATTAGAAACAGCTACTAAACAATGGTAAAACATTCATCATTCATATTTAGTAAAACTAGATAATCCCAAAAAGAGTAGAACATTCATCATTCATATTTGATAATCTACAATATCAAAATTTTATGCAACATCCCAAAAAAGTAGACTTCCATACCAAGATGCATTTCAAAACAACTTGCACAAACATGGGTTATCTTCAAAACGCCATTCTCTTTCTTCTATAACATCATCTTTCAGAAGAAGTTTCATTGCCACCCTATCAGTTATAAGAAGATTGTAAAATATTAGTATTCAAATAATCAACATTAAAATTAGAATGTGAAATTTTACATACCATTTGTGAGCTTCCTTGAGGTGGATGCTGCATTCGAATTTCTTGCATGAATTACCTCATTTCAGTACGTAATGAGTTGACCTCCTCTTTGAGATTTACTATTTGAATTAAATTGCTCCACTGCTACTCCCGCCATCAAATAGAAAATAATATGAACATTAAAAAATAACTTCGTAGTATAAGTAAAATAGTATTTTATACAATCTCTAATAATTTGGTTATATTTTGAAACAGCTAAATTTTGCTAAGTAAGAATTGATGTTGCTAACCATTATAAAAAATTGTGCAATTCGGACACATACTTAAAAATGCTTTAATTATTCAAATGTGATGAAATATGTGGTTATATAATTGAATGACTGCCGAGAGATATAAGAAGCCATAATCCTTTAATATTCTATCTATATTAAGGAATATTCTAGTTCATGTAAGACATATTTCTAGTGGTTATAAAACCATATCCTAATGGCGTTAAGTCATGTTATGGTGCATACATGTATATTCTAGTGCTACAAGCATAAAAGGAGTCATAAGGGGCTAAAATACTGTGAAGTGCTGTTTCTGCTCCAGGATCGTCTGGGCTGATCTGGATCGTCCCGGGACGATCAGTGGTAAATTTGTTCCAGAATTCTGTATAGAAGCTCCAGGTGATTTTCCTGTAGGTATCGGCCGGGCCGATAGGGGCATCGTCCCAGGCCGATCAGTTTAGTGCACAAGTCAGAGAGTAGAGGTTTTTATCGTCCTGAGAAATCGTCCCAGGACGATGTGGATTTGTTCAGATCGTCCCAGGACGATATTGCGATCGGCCGGGCCGATCTGTGCATATTAAAGCTGAAATCAGTCGTTTTGAAGAGAGAGAAAAATCAGAAAAATATAAAAATATCTTTGAGGAGAGAGAAAGTCGAGGGCTTTTTGGGAAAAGTTGATTTTCGGGCGACGCGGAGCTGTTTTCGTCCAACGAGACTGTTCAGGAAATTTCTGTACGCAAGGTAAGGCACATTCCGCCTTTCTCAATTTTCAGAACCGTCGTGTTTGGCGGTATTTTCTATCCGGAATTGATTTCTATTCGTGATTTTCGTCCGTATTTTCCGATTGGCTCAGTTTTTTACCGCGTAAGTTTCTGTATGTGGTTGACGTGCCGAGTGTGCACATTTTGATTATTTTATGGAGATTTTTGTCCGGGTAATTTTGATTCGACAGTGTTTTTCGTCGACTGGATTTTTCTGTGTAGTTTAAAATTTGCTGAGCAGTAGAACTAAAGTCTTGCAATGTTGTTATCTACATTCTGTGCAAATTTGGTATTCTGTGATTTTTAGGAAAATTGTGTAAATTCCGTATACAGCCGTTGTGCTGCCCGATTTTTGTCTGATTTCTGAATTCGTCCGAATTTCTTCTGAATTATTATGCAATCTGTATATGATATATAAAGGGAGTTATAAGGGGCCTGGATCCTATGAGATTCAGTTAGTATCTGGGAAATCTTAGATGAGCTCAAGTTGGAGAAATATCTGTTCTATTCCGGATCCGATGAAATCTGTTCTGGTGCTGTAAGCACATCTATTCTATTCTGGTGCCGTGAGCACAAGGGAGACATAAGGGTCAGAATCCGTAGTGATTCTATTTAGTTTAGTTTAGTTTAGTTTAGCTATTAATTATATATCTGATATCTGATTTGAAAGGACTTCTAATTTCCGTATCTGTTCTGTAAGCAAATCTGATTCTGATTTGACATGACATCTGATTTCCGTACAGTTCTGTTTGTTCTGATTGGATATTCTGATTTGTTATGATCTGCTTCTGATTCGATATATGTTCGTATCTGTTCTGTTCTGATCTGTACGACTCTGTTGATCTGATTGTTCTGATCTGAATTTCTGATTTCTGTACGATTCTGATTCTGTGGATTTAATCAGTTCTGATTTGATTTGTTGTTTTGATCTGTACGATTCTAATTCTGATTTGATATATGTCCGTATAAGTTCTGATTTGATTCTGTTCTGATTCGAGATACGATTCCGTTCCAATTTATGAGTAGATTTTGGCTTGATGTGTTTGGTTTTGGATTCTGAGAGTTTTGATTGGAGGTTTGTCGCTTTGCTGAGCTGTTGAGCTCACCCTTGTTTTCTGGTGGTTTTTAGGTTCTGGGAAAGGGAAGGAAGTCCAGGAATAGATTTCAGAGTCTGATCAGTATAGGTATTGTTTTGTACTTTTGATTTTTGTACAGTCATGGCTTTTCTGTTCTGTCTTTCTTTCTGTCTAAAAGCCATGTACTGTAGTTGTAGATGATTGTTTTGAGGAAAAGAAAATATAGATGTTTTGTTCCGCTGCATTTGATGTTTCATAGTAGCTCTGTGTGTTTGTGGTTGAGTTGAAATATTTAGAAGATTCAGTTCCGAAACAAATTCCAAAACTAGATCCTGGTCTGTTTATTTTAAGCTGGTCGCGACCCGGTGCGGGCGGGATCCGTCCCGGTCGGGTCGGGTCGTGACAAATACTTTGAGATTATGTTTGGGATGGGGGTATATGATATGAATTGTTTTGTGATATGAATTATTCTATGATATAAATTTCAGTTTATTTATTTGCTCAGTATTGTTATTTAAATAATTGGATAACAATTATGTTCTTATTACCTTTCTTAGTACACTGATTCATTAGACTGCATTTAACTACTTTTAAATATTCAACAAAATATTTAATAAAAATAATTTTAAAAATTTAGATCAATTTATATGGTCTGCTGAGTTATTGTAGCTCATTATAGTTTTACTTCTAGTTTTAGGATCTAGGAATGAGAAGGAGGTTATTGATTAATAGTTTAAGATTAGATCTAAATTATTGGTATTTCTCTATTTTGATTTTTGAATAGTCTTGGCTAGTTTCTTTTTTAGTTATGTAGCTTATATTTGATAGTTATGTACTGTAGTGTATATATATATATTTTAATGAGATGAAAGTAATCTTATGGATGAGTTATTTACAGTATTCTAGATATTTTAGTAGCTCTATAATCTATTATCTATGTAAAATAAATATTAGAAGAAATAAAAAATATTTCAAAATTAGATCTTAGAAATTGATTGTCATAGCTAAACACGATATGATGTATTAGTCGAGTTGGGTTGTGACAATATTGCTCATGCACTTATGACACTAAATCAGTCGTCCCTTATAACTTTCAATTAGTGTACTCCTTATAACTCTCTTGAATCTCATGAATCAGTCTCATCAACTCCTTATAACTCCTAATTTGACTTCAGCTCCTTATGACTCCCATCAATGAATCTTGAGGATATCATGTGAGGTTATCATATCATATATATTTGACATCAATTGGTATATCATTTTTTATAAGAGCAATATCCGTACAGTACATTTTAGTCTTATCAATCATTTCAGCCCATACATTTTAATATTATCATATCAAATCACTGTACATCACTTTCAACCCCTTTTCAATGTATATTTGTAATAGTCCAAATTCTTAACTATCAAGATATTATTCGCTTTGGCCTAAGGGTCTCATAATTTTATCTTGTTGGTGTAACTTCCCAAGTGGTCACCTATCCCTGGATTTCTCTATGATGAGCATACTTAGTTGCAGAGCTTCTTAACACCTCGATATTTAAGAGTTTAGCTTCTTTTTTTTTTTTACTTAAGGTGAATCATAATCTCCTCCACTTAAGTAACTGATGTCCATGTTTAGTATCTTTATCATAAAATTATCCACCATGCATAGAGGTAGCCCTTACAAGTTTAAGTGGCGACTCCCACAACGTAGCACTTTATCTTATAGATATTCTACTTTTTGCAATACTTATTTAAATGGAGGAAAAGCTAAAAATAGGTGTAAAGCTAAAAAGACGTCCTAATGGGATAATACTCAATAATAAGATGAGAGGAGTAACAAGTAGATGGATGATGTCAATGGGTGATAAAGATATGTCGGAGCTTATAATCCACGCGAGGATTGTCAAGTAATGAAAGAGGCTATTCAACATCAACCACTAGCAAATGGGATTAGAAGAAATTGAAAGTTCAAAATGAGGCTTACTTTTTCCCAAATGATTAGTAGGAAAACCACTTGAACTCTATGTAGAAGAAACCTAATGCGTTTGCCTCAATATGTGATGAGTATCTATCTTTTTGGAGGTTCAATGGCCCAATTGTACCACTATGTGCCTCAATATGTGGAACTTTTATTTGGTCCGGTGAACGTACGCTCCTCTACGTTCGGCCACCAATATTTTAGCGCCACATAGCACGAAGAAAAAGTCGCCGACCCGACCTGCTGTTTTTGGGTTCTCGCCCGTGCGTTTTTTTAAATACTTGACGAGCCGAACAACATCTCATCACCTTTTGGATATATTTTAAATACCTAGCAAATACCGAGTTGTACCTAGTTTTTTCTAGCAATACCGAGCAAATACCTAGCAATATCGAGCAAATCCCTAGCAATACCGAGCAAATCCTGAGCAAATACGGAGTTGTACCGAGTTGTACCTAGTTTTTTCTAGCAATACCGAGCAAATACCTAGCAATACCGAGCAAATCCCTAGCAATACCGAGCAAATCCCTAGCAAATACTGAGTTGTACCGAGTTGTTTCTAGCAATACCGAGCAAATCCTGAGCAAATACTGAGTTGTACCGAGTTGTACCGAGTTGTACCTATTTTTTTCTAGCAATACCGAGCAAATACCTAGCAATACCGAGCAAATCCCTAGCAATACCGAGCAAATACTGAGTTGTACCGAGTTTTTTCTAGCAATACCGAGCAAATACCTAGCAATACCGAGCAAATCCCTAGCAATACCGAGCAAATCCTGAGCAAATACCGAGTTGTAGAAAAACTCGGTACAACTCGGTATTTGTATAGTTTTGGTCTTCACAGAGCGGTATTTCTCGTTTTTTCATACCAATACCGAGCAAATACAGAGCAATACCGAGAAAATCACGAACATAGCATTCCCTGGTTCCGCTCCGGGTCAAGTCGTCGGGCCGCGCGGTAAAGAGTAAGAGCACGTGGCGACCTGTTATTGGCGGCCGAACGTACCTCTACGTCAGGTCAGAGGACGTAATAATTGTTCCAATATGTGGATGCGATTTATGCTATCTTGCAATACAATGTGTGGCCTTATTATCGTGGATGAAATCAATTACTTTACAATCATGTTGTAAGCTCTCTTTCCATAATTTTTAAGGGGTTTCTATAGCTTTGGCTTTCTACATCGTGAAACTACATCAATTCAATTTTAGAGGTGTAAGTGAGCCGAGTGAGAAAATTCAAGCTCGACTCATTAACTAACTTACAAGCCGAGCTTATGGAGCTACGAGTTTGAGCCCAAGCTCGAGCTCAGTCTGGCTCGGCTAGAAAGCTCATTGAGTTGATCAATTAACTTAAAATATATTTAAATATTAATTTAAATTATCATTGCATAATATATTTTAACCCTTTAAAATTAATTTCATATTAAAAATAAATATTATTAATAAATTAAAATTTTAATTTAAAATTAAAAAATCAAGCGTAACAATTAAGTAAAGCTCAAGTATTTCAAACGAGCTCGAGCCTATAAATTTTTCAACAAGTCAAACTCGAGCTTAATAAATTAGCTCGAGTTGAGCTCCATAAGAACTAAATAAGCTTAGTTCGATCAGATAGATACTCTACTCCACTTGACCCTTTTACACTCTTATTATAGCTGATCTTTTATTTATCTTGTACTATTTTATGATATTATAACATGATAATTAAAATAAAAAAAAACAGAATCTTTTTGGACTTTTAAATATCTTTTATAATTTGATGGTGGGCTCTTGATGGGACAGATATGTTTTTTTAAATTTTTAACGGATGTTCATTAACTTAATTTGATGAAAATATAGGGTTGCTGTTACACCATTCGTAGTGACTCATAAATGGGAACTTTTATTTGATCCGGTGAACGCACGCAACTCTACGTTCGGCCGCCAGTAAAATTTCGCCACACGTTTTCATTATTTTCGAACGGACCCAAGATTGCTCGGTATTGCTAGGTATTGATCGATTTTGCTCGGAAATAAGCAATACCGAGCAAATACCGAGTTGTACCGAGTTTTTTCTAGTAATACCGAGCAAATCCTTAGCAATACCGAGCAAATCCCTAGCAATACCAAGCAAATCCCGAGTTGTAGAAAAACTTGGTACAACTCAGTATTTGCATGATTTTGGTCTTCACAGAGCGGTATTTCTCATATTTGCAAAACAATACCTAGCAATACTGAGCAAATACCAAGCAATACTGAGAAAATCGCGAACATAGCATTCCCGGGTTCCGCTCCGGGTAAATTCTTCGGGCCGCACAGTAAAGAGTAAGAGCACGTGGCGACATATTATTGACAGCCGAACGTACCTCTACGTCCGGTCAGAGGACGTAATAATTGTTTCATAAATGGTTATAATAGGGCATAAACTAGTTTAATTAATGCTCTTAAGCTAATTTGATTAAGGTAAATCTTAAGCTTGACGGTCGTTGAGTTAAAAAAAAGGTAAATCTTAAGCTACTGTGGGTAACTTAATATTCTCATAAATAATTATAATATCCTACATCCTTATTATTGCGTATCTACCCAAAAAACTGCAAGTCACCGTTTTTCAACTTTTCTTTAAAGTGGACGAGCTCATGGTTCATAACTTCATGTAACCTTTTTTTTTTTTTCCCTTCTTTTAAAAACAAAATTTTAATACAATTTTTTTTAATTCAAAAAATTTTTATACTAAAAAAATCACTTTCTAAAATAATAAGAAAAATATCTCAAACAAAATCTTATAATTTCAAGTTCATATATATATATATATATATATATATATATATAAAACAGGTTCATGTTCCTAAAAGCTATAAAGCTTTGACATCTTTAATATCATCTTCAAGAAAGATCAATCAACCAAGGGCTTTAAGCTTCAATTGGGACAACTTATTGCTTTCATCTTTAAATTACAATTATAAATAGCAGCGGGTCCAAATACAGGGCTAATTGCTAGTAGACTCACCAAGAGATTAATTACACTATCAAACATCTCCTAAATGGATGACAGCGGGTAGATACCCCCATTCCACAAAAAAAAAAAAATCAAAAATTTCTAGGAATATTTATTACAGCTGATACAGAGGGAATTTTCAAATGTGCTTAAAAAAGAAGCATATATTATATCTTCCCCTAAAAGCCTTATTTGATAAGCAAATGATTCTCAACTAAGAAAATTATGAAGAAGGCAATAATGGCTATCGTTTTAGCAATACAATCACACATGATTGCAAATTTGGTGAGCTATCAATTACGAAAGCTGAGAGTATTCCTTACTGACCTTTTAAAAAAAAAAAATTATGAATCGTTTGATCATCAATATCTCAATCGAATCATTCTTTGCATAACAAAATGGAGCCATCTTATCACTATGAATCCACGGTGCACATCGGCTATCCAATGAATCAGCTTAAATATTTGGCAAACAAGGCTTTAGCAATTGAAAGGGCATCACCTTCAGCTTTAACTGGGTATAGCTCCTGACCTGCTTGCCATTTGTTGGAATAAGAAATCCAATTTCTTCTCCATTTCTCCAGAGGAAAATCTTCGTTCTTCTTTAAGCTTTCTAACAGGTAGCTGAAATATGTTGAAGCTCTTGGCAGATAGTAGCTTTTCAGAAGTCCACTCCAGAATTTGTTAGCTGGAAATGAAAAAATAATTAACAAAACATTCAATGGCAAGCACTCTTTAATACAATTTCCCAAATTTTAAGGACTGACCATAATCATGAAGTTGGCTCTGGTTGGTCTCTGTGTTATCAAACCACATTGTAATTTGTGTTCTGGCATTCCATTCATACTGAAAAAAGGTGCACAAAGTTATAACAAAGTGTAGAGAGCATTTACTAATCAGAAAGACAAAACTGGAACCCACCTGTCTTTTTTCCTCGTTATTTACTGCTAATTTCTTGGCACTTTCTAGCCAAGTTCCAAGCAGGAAATTGTCATCAGAAGCAAGAAGAGTGTCGATGTCCTCAATGAGTTCAGTAAATTTCTTAATTTGCAGAATCAGTTCACCGGCATCTTTTTGGTGATAGGCATTAATGGCATCCAGATAAACCTGATTTGATAATTTGGCGAGTACTTGCCTCGTCAGGTCAACAAGGTCGTATCTGGCAAGAAAACTGACCAGTTAGAACTCATATGAAGTTTGTTTTCACAATCTAATGCCCAATCCCTCTTTTCTTTTAGGTTCACTGAAAATAGTAAGAATCACTGCAAAATGAGCCCTTCTTAAACTTCGTATGAGACGGCTTTTTTGTTGCCTCTTAAAGCAGCTTTTTAATAGAAAAATTAAAATTTTTATGCTAGAAAATTGCTTTAAGAAGTAACAAGAAAGTCGTCCTGAACAAAGCCTTGATAGGATTGTTCCACTCAGCATGGATATGCGTCTGTTATGCATGTATGACAGGAAAAAGAGGGGGGGAAATTTGGGAACTGCTGCTGTACCTGTATGTGAGACTTTCTGACAGACTGGTTCCTGCAATAATAAACAATTTCAAAGCCTCTATCACCTCTTTAGTTGAATACCATAAATGCGGTTCTTGAGGGTTAGATTTGGTCTCCCAGAAGGAGAATCTGCTATTCGTATTTTTGGAGATATGTAAAACTTGGCTACCCTGCTGATGTGGACTGAAGTCTGGAAATTGAACTATAAAATCTCTATTATGATCCTGCATCAGAGAAAATAAGGAGATGAACATAAAGGAGAAAGACGAGGGCACAAGTTAATTCAGTAAATGTAGTGATACGGCCATTAAATTAACTATCATAACTTTTAATGCTAATTTAGGCTTCGTTTGGGACGGCTTTTTTACTGCTTTTTAAAGCAGCTTTCGAGTACAAAATTTTAACTTTTGTACTAAAAAATTATTTTAAGAAGCAGTAAGAAAACCATCCCAAACGAAACCTTAATGTCATCATTATCTCACCATCAAGCCATTCATCATCATATCGTCATTATCCCACCAAAATCAAATTAGATTAGACATTATGCTTTTGAGAACGATTAGTCACTTCTTTTTTTTTAATTTTTTAATTTTTTTATTCTCTTCTTTATTTTTGTTATACGCTTTTATGCCATCTCTTTAAGCAAGGACTTGTTAGTCTTGATTTAATGTAGAGTGGATATTACGTAATTGTTAAAACCATCAGCTCCTTGATTGAGTGACATTGCCTTTGATATTTAAAATGAAGGCTGAAGATTTGAATCAATGCAAAAAAAATGAATTGTTTAAATCATGCTACTCCAATCACTAACTCTTGCATCCTATTTTAGACCTACCTGATGAACTATATTAGTGAATTGTTCCTCTAGCAAGCAACAAACCACTCCCTCACCAATTAAGAAGACTGAAAAATCATCCTTCTCCTTCTAGGACTTGTATCTGAGACAATCAGATCTCTTCTCCTCAGGAAAATTGACTTGCACCTTTTCCTGCTTCGCCAATTTAGTAAAGCCAAATTTCCCTTACCAAAGAACAGATTAACAAAAACATGTAATGCATTGATCACCACATCGCAAACCGCTTCTAAATCTCCTTAGAAGTGGTAAAAACTAGCTATTTGATCATCCACCATACATTTTATCCAAAAGCCATAGTTTTATATTTTTATCATTACAACAAGTTACTGCAGAATCACTTTCTTTCTATATTTTTATCATTATTATATGTTAATGCAGAATCAATTTCCATAACTCTGGTTAGCTGTTTCAGTTGTTTTAGCTTGAAGACCTTTATTATTTGACAAATTTCTCTTACAATTGATCTATTCTGCAAACCCTACAGCAGATCTCCAATCATCCGTGCAGCCCAATCTTCAAGTCAACAACATCATCATCAAGCCTTTATCCCACTATATGGGGTCAACTATAAGAATCATTTTTCTCCATTGTGTTTTGTTAAGAGTCAAACTTTTATTTAAATCTAATAAAAAATATCATTTCTAATATTTTCTAACCAAGTCTTTTTAGGTCTACCACTACCTTTCTTAAGGTAGGCCAAATCAAATACATCTACTCACCTAACTGGGTCATCGAAAGGCTAACGTTTTATGTTATCAAACCATCTAAGACGACTCTCTCTAATCTTATTTGCCACTGAAGCGATTCCAACCTTTTCATGTATATACTCTTTTCACATTCTGTCTCTAAGGGTGAAGCTACTCATCCACCTGAGCATCCTCATCTCTGCAACACTTAACTTAATTTTATGCTTATCTTTAAATGAAACATTTTGCACCATAAAACATTGCAGGTCTCACCACCATCTTATAGAATTTTCCCTTCAATTTAAGGGGTACTTTTCTATCACACCACAAGCCCGATATTTTCCTCCACCTCAACCATGTAACTTGAATTCTACTAATAATATCATCATCTATTTCAGCATCACTTTAAACAATAGACTTGAGATATCTAATACGTGTAATCTTATTAATGACTTGATTCCAAAGTCACAATCATCCCACTAGATCTATTATTACTAAAATTACACACAATGTATTCGGTTTTAGATTTACTCAAATGAAAACCTTTAGACTCTAAGGCTGACCTCCATAATTCAAGTTTATCTTCAACCCGCTCTCCAGTCTTATGAACAAGAAGAATATCATCAACAAAATGAATACATCAAGGTACATCTTGCAAATATCTAGTAAGAACATCCATGACTAAAGCAAAAAAGATGTGAGCTTAAAGCTAATCCTTGATGTAATCCAAAACTAAAATAAAATGCTTGGTCAAATCACTTTATATTTGAATATATATATATATATATATATATATATATATATTCATGGAACTTTGTCATATGTTTTTCTCTAAATTAATAAATACATATATATACCTTCCTAACTCTCTCTATACTTTTCAATCAAATCTCTCAACAAATGTATAGCTTCCATAATAGACCTACCAGACATGAATCCAGATTGATTTATCATAGAAGTAATGTTAAGGTAATGTCAATGATATTATTATGGTAATGTAAATAATATTTATCATCAAAGTAATGTGATAGGAAATAGGCACCAATAGTGCAGAAGTTTGCTGAATTTCAGAGAAATTTAGCCAAAACAGAGCAGATCTTTATAAAATTGTAAGAAATATAAAGAAAAACACTTGAAATTAACTAATAGAAGAAGAAAAATAACACAAGATACAAAAAACTTCAATTTGAGAGGAAGATTCAACTCTCCCAATCTCTAGCCAAAGACTAGAGCCCAAAATGAACACAATGATCCCAAATTTCATATTTAAATTCAAGATAAAACCCTAACCCTCACAAGAGAAAATATTATAGCAAAGAAAACAAATACAAATTACTAAACAACCTCTAATTCAAATTTTCCCT
Organism: Dendrobium nobile; assembly: GCA_022539455.1. Lineage (NCBI taxonomy): Eukaryota > Viridiplantae > Streptophyta > Magnoliopsida > Asparagales > Orchidaceae > Dendrobium > Dendrobium nobile. Next base: position 21,418,257 of record CM039732.1, on the reverse strand, counting down.
CCCAAAGCAATATTTAATTGAGTTGTTGATGAGGACATCAAGACATGGAAAGTCTACTAGGACGTGGTCGTCGATTACGGCCATGATTACATCACGCTACTTTTAATTTTCATAGTTATGATTGATGTATTATTTTTATTTTATGAAGTTTATTATGCTTTTCCCTTTTTTGCCCTTACTTAAGGTCTTAGTTACGTGTAAGCCCTAGGGGAATTGTAGTTCTTTTTTTTATTTTCTCATTGTATTAGCTATTTAAAGCCTCCCTCTTCTTCTTTGAGGGGTAATGAATGAATTAGAAGAAAATTCTTGCACATGTGTTCTTTGAGTTGTGAAAGTTCTAAGAGAGAGCTTTAGAGAGATCCCTAGGGAGAGAAAACGGATCACCCACCAACCTTGGAGACGGCCGGGTTCATGATTTTTTTTATTGTTCTTTTCTTTCAATCTCTTTTCCTCCTAGCCGCCAGATTCCCCTAGCCACCCCTACCTTGCCGTTGGCCAACGTCTCCCACCACCAAGCCATCCAACCCATCCCTCCCTCCACACCCAAAACTGACCCTCCCTCTCCCACCACCACCACCTCAAACCACCACCCTCCTTCACCACTACAACCACCAGCCCACTTACCCAAAACCCCACCCCACCCGCCGGCTCTTCACCCAACCAAACCCAAGCCGAAGCCGCTATCCCTTCCCCTTTGGATTTTCTCTCCATCATTGCTTACAATTACTCCTTCCCTAATTGGGTTGATATGTAACTCAATAAATTTGCAAAATTCAAATTTATTTGAATTTAAAAAGTTACCTAAAATATCATTCCTATTTTAGGAAAGTTCTCAAATCCTTTCCTATTGAATTTAATTTAAATTAGGATGAAATATCTCATCCCATTGAATCCCTAATTTAAGGAAGCATTAAAAGCTTCCTTGAAATCCTCCCTAGCCCATTAAGGCGCCGGCCACATCTTCAATAAGTCCTTGGATTTATTTTCTAAACCCAATCTCACCTCTTGGGAATAATTCAAATCTCCTCTCCCCAAATTCAAATTATTTCCCTAATGTCACCCCATTAATTCCTCCCCACTTTAGGAATTAATTCAAGGTTTTCTCTCCTATATATCCCTTTCCCTTTACCTAGCCGCTGCCCCCCTTGGTTTTCCCTAATCCTAAGCACAATTCTCTCCACCCATTAGTTTCCCCACCTAGTTCTGAATAATTTTATATCTGTCCAGAAATTCTGGATTGAGAGGAAGCTACCCGGACTCCCAAATTCAGGAATAATACTATCAAGATGGAACCCCAGCAGCTGTTTACTCCCTGTTCATGTGCTGCCCAGGGATTCTAACTGCCCTCCTTGCTGTCCAGATGTTTGGAGAAGGCTCCAACTGCTGCCCGAGGTTTTCCGGACATCGAAGTGCGTTGTCCAGGAACTCCAGCATCTTCCCCTAGCCTCCCTACCAATAGGGGTCCTTTTCAAAACTGCTGTCCAAGAAGGACAGCTTGCTGTCCACCAATTCCAGCAAGAGGAGAATACAATCTTGCGGCCATAAAGCTACCAAGTATTGTCCAAGCATTCGAGAAGGTTGAATATTACCAAAGGGTGAACCCGTACCTCCTCTCTTACTTTCCTCATTGATCCATGCTTGTGGTTTTATTTGATTCATGCAAAATCTTGTCAAGCTCCGCTAAAAGCTTAGTATTTGGTAGGAGTGTGTGATAGATCTTTCATAGCACTACTCTTATTGTTAGACTAGAGATTTCTTGTTGAAATCCATCTCGTATGCAACGTCAAGAGTAATTGGTTGTTTTGTGGTTTTTACTTTTCGCAAGTGACTTGGCCTAAGCTTTTGTTACCGCTCTTTGTGTTTTATTTCATTGTCTAAATCACCATCAAGCTTTAGTTAACTTGTTCTTAATCATCAAGCGTGCAAAATCCTTATTTAATTCATATTTTCATAAATGCCCTGCATCAGTTGTTCCCTCCCAAAGCAATACAATTGAGTTGTTCCCACCCAAAGCAATATTTAATTGAGTTGTGGGCCCCACTACTTAGTTGCCTCCCTCTCCATGGTTCCACCCCCCATTGGGCCCGCCTCCTATAGACAAAAACCAGTCCACTAGGGAACGGTTCAACTGGTTCAGTCGGGCCCCTTGGGTTGGCCTAACATTACCCCCATCCCAAAGACTCACTTTGTCCTCAAGGTGAAATGAAGGAAATTGAACTTTAACCCTCTCATATGGCTCCCAAGTAGCATCGAATTTGGGAAGGCCCCTCCATCTAATAAGCACTTTGTTTCCCTCTTTGTTTCCCACTTTATTTGATCTTACCCCTCTTAACTTCAGTGGTTATAATACCACTTCCAATTCCTCTATCAGTGTAGCTGATAACTCTGCACTAATTGCATGCTCCCCTAGAGCTCTCCTCAACTGTGACATAAGGAAAACTGGGTGTATGGTGGCGGATGGAGGTTACTTCAGATGGTACGCCGTTGCTCTGATCCTGTCCAGAATCTCGTATGGGCTTAAGTACCTCAGGGCCAATTTCTTGTTCCTCCTGTTAGCAAATGTCCTCTGCTTGTGTGGTCGTAGTTTTAAGAACACATTCTCCCCCACTTAAACCTGTATGTCTCTCCTATATGAATATGTCTGCTTTTTCATGATTTGTTGTTCACTTAACAGATGTTCCTTCAACTCCTCTAATACCTTGTCCCTTTCCTCCAAGTATTGCTCAACTGATGAAACTGATGTGTTTTCTCTCCCAAAGTGCACTAAGTGTGGGGGGTCCCTTCCATACAACACTTTAAAATGAGTCATCTGAGAAGTAGAATGGCAAGATGTATTGTAGCAATATTCAGCTCATGCTAATCATTTTGCCCACATCCTCGGTATTTCAAAAGTAAAACACCTCAAGTCTCCAAACTCCAGCTTACTACATCCGTCTGCCCATCCGTTTAAGGATGGTAGGCGACGCTTCTCTTGCAAATCATGCTCTACAACTTGAACAACTCCCTCCAAAACTAACTGAAAAATATTGTCTCGGTTAGACATTATTGACTCAGGAATTCCATACAGTCTAACCAACTACCAGATGAAAGTTGCTGCCACTGTCACTGCGGTATAGGTGTTTCGAAAGAGGATGAAATGTGCATACTTACTCAGCCTATCAACCACCACCATAATAACTGTGAACCCCTCTGATCATGGTAGGCCATCCATGAAATCCATGGACACTTCCTCCCATACCCTGTTTGAAAATGATAATAGTTGTAGTAACCTACCTAGAGCCATAGCCATGTACTTATTTCTCTGACATACCTCACACCTCGTCACCATCTCCTCCACATATTTATGCATCCTCTTCCAGTATAACTCAACAACCAGTCTCATGTATGTCTTCTCTACCCTAGAATGGCTTCAAACTGTACTCTTATGGAACTCCTGCAGTAGGTGGGGAATATGGATGAAGGTTCGTGGCATCACAAACCTCCCCTAATGTAAGAGTCTCTCCCCCTCAAGTGAGCACATAGGATGGCTACTCGTATCCTTCATCAAATCCTCCCTAATCTTCCTCAACTCCTCATTCTGCATGCTCTCTTTTTTGACAACCCCCACTCTACCATCAATGGTACTGAAATTGCCATCCACTGGAGCTCCCCAACACATCTTGATAAAGCATCAACTACCTTATTTTCAAACCTGACCTATAATGGATCTCAAAATCATAGCCTAGCAATTTGGACAACCACCTCTGATGCTTCTCAATCACCATGCTTTGTTTTATCAAATATTTCAGGTTCCTCTGATCTGTCCTGACAACGAAATGCCTACCCAACAAGTAAGACGACACTTCTGAATAGCCAGCACAATCACCATCAATTCCCTCTCATTTACCAACTTCAGCCTAGCTCTGGCTGACATCACTTGACTGTAGTATGCTATAGGCATGTGGTTTTGCATGAGTACGACCCCCAACCCATATCTGGATGCATCGGTCTCTACTATAAACACCTGAATGAAATCTAGGAGAGCTAAAACTGGGATTGTAGTCATGGTTTTTTTCAGCCTCTCAAAAGCCTGGGTCGCTGCCTCTCCACACAAGAAGTCATCCTTGTTCAGCTGCTCGGTCAAGGGACAAGCTATGGTATTATATCCCCTCATAAATCTCTGGTAGTATCTAGTCAATCCTAAGAAACCCCTCAACTCCCTCAGATTCATAGGCAAATGTCACTTTTGCATTACATCAATTTGGATTTGATTAGCCTGCGCGAAGCTTCACTTCTTTAGGTTGTCCCTCAGCTGATGCTCCTGTACAACTCCTAAAACCACCCTCAAGTGCTCCATATGCTCATCTTCAGTCTTGTTGTATACCAGGATGTTATCAAAGAAAACTAATACAAACTTCCGGCTATACGGCCTGAACACCCTGTTCATCAGAGACTAAAAAATAGTAGGGGTGTTAGTAAGCCCAAACGAATTTACTAGGAACTCGTAGTGCCCCTTGTGTGTCCTGAAAGGTGTCTTCTGCGCATCTGCCCCTTTCATTCTAATTTGGTGGTAGCTTGACTTTAAGTCTAGCTTAGTAAACACCACCGCTTCGTATAACTCATCCAATAACTCATCAATCACAGGAATAGGGAACTTGTCCGGCAATGTCTCCTTGTTCAATGCTCTGTAATACACACAAAACCTCCAGCTCCCATCATTCTTCTTGATCAATAAAATAGAACTAGACAAAGGACTCACACTAGGCCTGATGATCCCTGCCTCCAACATCTCACAGATCAACTTCTCAATCTCATCCTTCTGAATCTGCAGATATCGATATGATCAGACACTGATCGATGACACTCCCTCCTTTAAGGTAATAGCATGTTCGAGCTCTCTCTACGAAGGTAGACCATAGAGAGGTTGAAAAACCTCATTGAACTATTGTATGAGTGGTTGAATTGTAATAGGAATGTCTCCCTCATCCCCCAGTTTGACTTCTTCAAGGCACTGCAACTCCACAAAAAATTCTCCTCCCACCTCCTGTATGGTCCTGATCAGGGATTTGAGAGTAACCCCTTCTTTGGACAGCCCGACGTCCCCCTGAATAACCATCCTCCTCCCTAATGCTACCAAATCCATCCTCAATGCTCCCCAATTGACCTTGGTATCTCCCAAGGTCTGTAGTCACTTCTTCACTAGGATGACATCAATGCCCCCCAACTCCAAAGGAAGAAAATCCTCCCTCACCTGGATCCCCTGAATGGTCAGCACCATTTCCTACATACCCCTCTACCCATCTCCATCTTCCCTGTGCCTATCATCACCCCATAACTACATGTATTCACTAATTTCACCCCTAACAAATCTACAATCTGATTGGAGATGAAATTGTGAGTTTCTCCACTATCGATCAGCACCACCACCTCTTTGTCAGCTATTTCTCTCTTCACTTTCATGGTGTGATTCGGGGTGAATCCCATGACTAAGTTTAAAGAAATTTCCACCACATCCAAATGCAACTTCTCATTTTCCTCCTCCACTAGCCCGCTCTCACCTCCCTCTTCATCTTTCTCGTCATCACAAACGGTGAAAACCTGAGAAGTTCGGTCCTTACACTTATGCCCCGACTTGTACTTCTCATTACATCTGAAGCACAACCTCCTTGTCCACTGCTCTTGCAACTCCTCAATAATTTTCTTAAAATTTCCTCCAAATCCGTCTCCTCCAAACTTCTCCTTTGGTACTTCAAGCAAACCTCCCGGTGCAACTCCTTTGGGAGCTAACAAAGTGGTGGTCATCAAGCATGATCCCCCCCTCGAGCTACTGCCTCTAGCCCCCACTCTGGATGCTTTTAGTCCTCGACTAACTATGCCAACTCCATGGCCTCTCCCAAGTCACGCGGCCTTATTACTCTAATAGTTTCTTTGATATCTGATTTGAGCCCCTTCATGAAGTTCCCCTCCAGCACGGTCTCAAAAACCCGATCTAGCATACTAGCTAGGTACTCAAACCGATCATGATACTCTGTCATGGCCCCCTACTGCATCAGGGCGAAGAACTACTCATAGAAGTCCCTTCCTCTACTAGTTCGAAAACGTTCTAGTAAGCAGTCCTTGAACTCTCTCCAACTCCGGATGGGTCACCTCATGTCCCTCCACTGATATCAGGCCAATCCTTTCCCTTCCAAACAAAATCCAGTTGTTGTCAATTTCTCCTCCTCCGTAAGCTTCTTGACCGCAAGTACATCTCTACCTTGTAATCCACCTATATACATCCTCACCCTCAAAGATGGGCATCTTCAACTTCCATACCATCGGGTCAGCTCCGTTTTCCCTGAATCCATCGTAGCCCCTCATTCCTCGAAGAGGAGGGGCTCCCGAATTTTCATGCTCTTCCCTTCAGCGCTCAAACCCAAATCATTATTTGAAATCCCCTCTCCTTTCAAAATCAACACCCTGACAGTTGTAATCCTCCCTTCCCCTACCAAAATCAGCACCTCTTCATTCACACCCAACACTTCTCTCCTCTATAGAAAGCGATTCTAGCAGAGGCATCCCATCTTCTCCCTCAAGGATCTCTACTTCCAGATTTTCCCTTCCCCTAAACGGGTTAGGATTTCCACCTATCCCATGGTCACCGATGGTTTCCTTCGCTTTAAATGTTGCCGGATTAGTTTGGCTACAAGTAATTTCTTCAACATGTCTTCCACCACGGTAAACTTTCCCTCCATCCTTTCATTAACAGATGCAATCTGATTTTGAAAATCAGAAATTTTTCCCCTAAAATCTGATTGGAGTTGCCCAAGTTCTCCCTCCAAGACTTCAACCTTCCTTCCGGCCATTGATATCTCTTAGATCGACGTGATCTGATACCAATTTGATAGGAAATAACCACCAATAGTGCAAAAGTTTGCTGAATTTAAGAAATTCAGCCAAAACACAGCACATTTTTTATAAAATTGTAAGAAATCTAAAGAAAGCACTTGAAATTCACTAATAAAAGAAGAAAAGAAACACAAGATACAAGAATATTCAGTTTTAGAGGAAGATTCAACTCTCTCAATATAATACCCAAAATATTCAAGTAAAGACAAATATAAATTTTCTTTAAATGTTAATTGAAGCATTTGTTACTTATGAAGTCAATTGTATATGCATACTAGTATAAGAAATAATTGTTACATATGTCACAGTTTTTTTTTTATTTCCACTGGAGCCTCTACATTCCACTAACCAAGCCATGTATTGGCTGGTTTAGATCCTATGGCTAAAATTTTTTGGGAAGCCTGTAGTGGGAAAAACACTAGAGATTATAATCTAAAGTAATCTGAATAAAATGCATTAATCCTATAGTGGGCTAAAATTTCCCTCAGTTATGCAATATTAGTATTCTTCTCACATTTTCCATCAGCTGACTTAGGGTGAGAAGGAGCTGCAGGTCGTGGAATGCTATGGGAAGAATTCTAGAAATATTTTTCAACAAATTAAGGTAAGGTAAATTAGACATATTTTAGTTAGTAGTTGAAAACTTTATTTGGCTGAAACCAAGTACAGTTTGTTATTTATCTAAGTAAGGTTATTTCTTTTAGTTAATGCAAATTCAAGAAATAATAGCGGAAGTGCTGTTGTTTGCTGATGGTAGTTAAAAACAGGTTAAGGCTGAAGTGGTAGCATAAAACATTAAAGAAGATGACTTAGAAGAAAAGGAAAAGGATTTTATGGAATGAGAAAGAGTACAATTGAGATTGTATACAAGAGTAAAGGAAGACAAAGTCTAGGAGAACAAATTTCTAGCGAGATGAGATACCTAAATGAGGTTATAAGAATTAGTAAATGTTCTATTATTACACTTCATCTTTATTATGCTCATGATCGCATGTATTTCAGTTTATTTTAGTTATTTTGTATGAACATGGACGAATATGTAAGACATTGTTTATGCAGAAAGTAATCTTTATCAATGTTAATGATTTCGTAAACATAAAAGGATAAATATTCATAAATTAATGAATGAGAAAAAAGCGCAGTTAAAGCGGAACAAAAACGCAGCTAAAGAGCAGCAAAAGCACAGTTAAAGGGCAGCTAAATTGCAATTATGTCATCAAAAGTATATGTCATTAGGGCTAAAAAGGATGACTATATATGGAGGATAAGTTATATATGAGGGATATGTTCGCACAAGTAAAGGCAAAAGACCCGACGACGTAAGCACACACTCTCAATTTAGAAGTTGGGAAATTTGACTCAACCCTGAATGAGAGAACAACTTCCATTTTAAAAGTTGGGAAGTTGGACCCAATCTTTAATTGAAAAGCTAAAAATATGCAAAAGCTTATACCTATTATATGTCTTGTTTAAAAGTGTTGAATAGTTTTGACAATATGAATAATATTGCTAAGCAATTTTAGGCTCATTATGACATTTCAATATGTGTTTTAACTATGTTAGCATTGTTAAGTATTTCATAATTATTTATTATTTTCTCTTATAAATTGCTTATGTATTTTATTGAGCCTAGCTCATTAGCAGTGGTTGTACTGCAGGAAAGGAGAAGGAGCCATTGGGACAATAAAAAGTGGTGACCGTTCTTTTGGTGTAAATACATTTTGGGTGTACAAAGAGATCTAAAACGAGATTTGAATGCTAGATGTACAGACTTTTTGGTATGTGAGTGAATTTTAAAATTTTTAGTAAAGCTCTGTATTTACTTCAATTATATTTGATGTTCATTAAGGGACATTATATGCTTTCCATTATTAATTATGGAATTTGATAGGTTGGCAAGTTAGGAGAATCTAAATAGATTTATTTTACTCACTCTATTCTGAAAGTAGTGGCTCGGTGTCACGACCCAGCCCGGTTAGCTCGCAAAGGCGAGGCGGGAACAGAGGTCGGACAAGAAGAAGATAAAAGAACTTCACAATAAACAATTAACATATCTCCAAAAGTACCAAACATAAGGAAAGAGCCACTACAAAAATTCCAAACATAAACTTTTCTCTTCTTTCATTCCAAAACACCAATAGATGAATTTAACATTAAGTTTACAAAATACAAAAGGGGATCCAAAATCTTTTTTTTTTCTTACTTGTCATTTCTAAACCTTCTATACAAAATATCAAAACTCAAAAGAACCTGCCGCCCGTCGTCTCCCTATGACGGTAAATGCGCGGTGGTTGGTCTGCCATCTATCCTTTCCTAGATCCCGCTGAAAAGTGTTCCCACAACGAGGGTGAGTCATAAACTCAATAGGTATGAATGGGAATTCAAATAAACTTAGAATCAAAGAAGAAAACTATATCATGCTTGGATATTTAACACAAGAAACATCAACATAAAGAAACTTTTGCTTAGAGGAAATGCATACCTTTACATCAACTTTCAAGTGCTTTTTCCTTCATAACATTTCCATTTTTTCTTTAACACCTCACATGATAGTCTCAAATGCATAACATGAATATGAAATGTTCATAATAGTTTAACATGTAAATATAACACCCGTCTCGGGAGTATCAAGTTGTGTATCAAGTACAACTTGATACTCCCGAGACGGGTGTTATATTTACATGTTAAACTATTATGAACATTTCATATTCATGTTATGCATTTGAGACTATCATGTGAGGTAAAATGTTAAAGAAAAAATGGAAATGTTATGAAGGAAAAAACACTTGAAAGTTGAGGTAAAGGTATGCATTTCCTCTAAGCAAAAGTTTCTTTATGTTGATGTTTCTTGTGTTAAAATATCCAAGCATGATATAGTTTTCTTCTAAGTTTATTTGAATTCCCATTCATACCTATTGAGTTTATGACTCACCCTCGTTGTGTGAACACTTTTCAGGAGGATCTAGGAAAGGATAGATGGCAGACCAACCACCGCGCACTTACCCTCATAGGGAGACGACGGGCGGCAGGTTCTTTTGAGTTTTGATATTTTGTATAGAAGGTTTAGAAATGATAAGTAAGAGAAAAAAAAGATTTTGGATCCCCTTTTGTATTTTGTAAACTTAATGTTAAATTCATCTATTGGTGTTTTGGAATGAAAGAAGAAAAAAATTTATGTTTGGAATTTTTGTAGTGGCTCTTTCCTTATGTTTGATACTTTTGGAGATATGTTAATTGTTTATTGTAAAGTTCTTTTATCTTCTTCCTGTCCGACCTCTGTTCCCGCCTCGCCCTTGCGAGCTAACCGGGCCGGGTCGTGACACTCGGAATGGGTGTTAATAAAAAGGAACCGGTTTAGATTTTCTGTTATACTCCAGATTGACCATTAGGTGAGTAGGCCAAACTGGGGTGTGACACTCAATCTCTAACCAAAGACTAGATCACAAATCAATACAAGGATCCCAAATTTTAGATTTAAATTCAAGATGAAACTCTAACTCTCACAAGAGTAACTAATTAAAGCAAAGAGGACAAATTCAAATCTCTAAATAGTCCCTAATTCAATTTTTTTCTCCTAAAGCAATATTTAATTGAGTTGTTCCCTCCCAAAATAATATTTAATTGAGTTGTGGGCCCCACTATTTAGCCGCCCCTCCTCTCCATGGTTTAGCCCCCCTTGGGCCCGCCGCTTGTAGACAAAAACTAGTCCACTAGGAGTCGGTTCAGCTGGCCCCCCTTGGGCCGGCCTAACATAATGTTGAGGTTTAACAAAAAATAAAAATTCTAGCAGTATGCATAGAGATTGCATTGATATCAAATCTATCTTAGTTAATAAAATACCTAAGAAGGACAATAAGATGACATTGATGATATGGCAATCATAGAATTGAACAAATATAATGATGTGATAAAGATGAGTACTATAAAGAACCATACAGCAATTCCATCAGTGCAATTGTATATTGTACGGTAAAGAATTTTCCATGCTTCTTCAGTTTGGTGATTTGCTTGGCCATATCGTCTGAAAGAGTAGTTTTTTAGCCACCCCTGAAATGAAATTAAAGCAATAAGACTTAATATAAGTACTTAATCAGAGGACAATTCCGCAATCCATATGAGAGCAAAGAATACAGTAAAACACATGAATTATAAAGTTTTTTTTCCCTGTTTAGGAGTGCAAACACATCTTTCCCGTTTCCTAACATCATCTTTTAGGGAGCACATTTCAAAACAATCCCACCTCATCTTTCAATAATTATGAAACAAGTACAACTTACATCATCCTCACATGTAATGCAAAGATGTTTAGTAAAATATTAGGTGTGATGTGAAACGTAAAGCATGAAAATAAGAACTGCTTGGGGATTTTAATATAAGACTGTTAAAGCTTTGCTAGTAATAGAATTAATGCTTACCCAAGATAAGTTTTTAGAATTATCAAGTCGAAATTAAGTAAGACATGCAGTTACGACTAGATTAACTGGACAATTTCAAATTGACAACATAAAATTAGAGAGTAATGCTATGGGGATGAACCATAATCCACAATTAACAAATAGAACTTTTCACCTTGGGTCTCTCACTTACTCTCTTGTTGGTGGCACTTTTAATGGAGGAAGATTGAGAACAACCGAGCGATACCACTAGGAGACAAATGGCGCACAAAGTGTAGTCCGTTGGAGTGGTAGCCGGTGGCGGGTAGTCCATGGGATGACTAGTGAGCATCCAATGTCGTGTCCATTCTTCCTTGATCTTCAAAGACGGAGCTATGGTCGAAGTCGGGATCGGCCATCCATGGACGTGGAGAACTCTCTTCTTCAGCCCTTGAGCCAACCACTTGTTGAAGCAAAGAGGAGAAGAGGGGTGGGAGGAGTCGGCTATGGTGGGGCCTAAGAGGCAAATGCAGAAAATCTGAAATAAAATTCAGATTTTAGTGGTTTAGGAGAGGGATTTAATTTGAATTTCAAATTAATCCAAGGAGGGAGAGAGGGGCGGCAATGGGGAGAGGAGTTGGGCTGAATTTGTGGAGTTACTAAGGTGATTAGGAGAGAGAGAGGGGGCCATTAAGGGGCCGGCCATGTAGGAGGTGAGGTGGCGTTGAGGTTTTAAGTAGGTGGGGACCACAATTAATTAATCAAAATCTGAAATTTAGATTTCAAATTTTAATTATGTCATGTAACTCCCTTCTTTAAAGAAAATTATGAGGGAATTTGAATTTCAAAAAGAGTTGTAACTCCCTTAATTAATTAATCTGAATTTAATTTCAGAATTAATTATCATAGGTAACTCCCAAATTCAAATGAAAGTAAGAGGGAATTTGAATTTGAATTTCAAATATGTGTAACTCCTCTTAATTAATTTTCCAAATTAATATGGCTTAATTAGGAAAGTCATTAAGAGAAGGGAATTCAAAATTCAAAAGGGGGGGGGGGGGAGCTAGAGGGGGCCGGCGGCAAAGGGGTCAAAAAAGGGTGGCCGGCGGGCTACTGGCCGGCTGTTGGCCGGCGGGTGGGGGTTTGCCGGCCGGCGACCTGGGCGGCTCAAAGGGAGGCGGCGGCAAGGGGTGAGGGGAAGGGAGGAGGGGAATTTCAAGGGATTTGATTTGCTAAAAATCCACTCACCTCAATTCTCTTCAATCCGAATCTCCACGACTATGAATTGATCAAGAGAAATAAAGGAAAATAGTAGAACGAGAAAAACGTAGAACTCACAAAGAGATCTAGCTTCTCCTACGAACTCACTAAGAGATCGTGGAGGTTTGCACTCACAAAGAGAACACAAAGTAAATATTTTCATTTATCAAAAACTCCTTCATTACAAGAGAATGGCCATATAAATAGGCCTCACAATGACAAAGAAAAACAAAAGACTAAAAGGCCCCTTGGGCTACAATAGCGACCAAATACCCATAAGGGCAAAAGCGGAAAAACTGAAAAATAAAATAAACTACTAAATAAAATGACTCAAAATAAAACTCATGATCGAGGCCGTCGATCTCTGGCGTCTCCTGATGGTACATGTGTCAAAATCGCTGACGATGTCCTCATCAAGGTGACTTGTATTTATCACGCACCTCCTGCATAAGTTGCAATTTGGTAACTGAGGTTTCAACAAGTCAATATAATTCCTCGGCTTATGGAAAAAAACTTAAAATCAACCGTTTACAGAAGTTTAAATTTGAACCTAGGCTTCCAACAAGTAAATTTATGTACTCAGTTTACAGGAAAAAAGAATTTTCCCACTTCTTTATTTTACCACCCGCTATAGGCAATAAGACTCAGATCAAACTACCATTCTAACCTGCTTCTTTAAACAGCCAATGCATTCACTTTGCTAACTCTCCCTATTCCCACCTGCTCTGGAACATAGACTCTTTATTGCCCATTTAGCCACTTCTCAAACTGTTCTGTCTACCAACTCACACCCCATGATAAATTGGGCCACCATCTCCCCCAAACCCTCCGATATCACCATAGAAGAGGGAGTCCCTGATGCTTAGAAAAAAGTGCATAAAATTCAATGCTGAAGAAGACCAAATAAAAAACATTTCTGCTGAAAAACTGTAAAAGTTAAATGCCAGAAATTACTTCCTAATTTTAAATAGTGAGCTTTCAAGACCTTTTCAAAAGATGGACAAATTTATTTATTTATTTATTTGCAAATTCTTGCAATAAAAACTAAAATTCATATTTCAATAAAAGTTGCATGCCAAATTCTCAAATTATTGATGTTAACCCTCAAATTGTCTAAAGAAGTGTTGAATCATCAAATCAAAATAACGATAGAATCCACGACATTCATTTTAAATAAAAATAGTAACAAATGATCATGAAAAGTAATTTAAAAAAAGAGCCTCTAAACATGAACTACAAAACTAACCTTAAGTATGAACAATTTTGATAGAGCAGGTCAACGAAAGGGATGACCATGGTGAAACTTTCCAAGCAAAGTCCTATGCATGTCGAGATTTACCAATCAATTATAATTCAATCCAAACTTTCAAGAATAATACGTTTGAGAGATCAATCAAGGCTCCAATGGTCCTCTGAAAATGAATTTAGGTCGTCTGGAAGCAGAAGCAGTGCAGAAAACTTTCAAAAAGGAAGCCGATCCAGTTCAACTCCATTCCTCACTGCAGGTTACTATTTCTGGACAGCAGAAAATTACTGTTCTCCCCCCATTTCAGCCAAAAAAAAGAATGGCGTCTTTGACAGGTCCAGCAAGGTCAGTTCCAATTACCTTCGCTTGGTTCACCCAAATAAGTCTTTCCACATGGTTAGTTTGGTTCAAGTTTAGGAAAGTTATGGATAAGAGATTACTTGGTTCAACGTGGTTGAAGAAAATCATACAAAAAAGAGTGAGATGAGATTAGAATGAAAATTTGAATTCGAAATTTAAATTCAAGCTAAGAGTCAAACAAGAAAACTCAAATTTGAATTTATATTTCAATTTGGAATTCAAAAGGAGGATAAGTGTTCACCCCAAAATTAGGTTTGATTGAATTTAAACATGCTTAATTAAATCTGTTTGACTTTCTTAATTTAAAATGATGTCTATTGATGGTTTGAATTAATTGTGCAAGTTTTATGATTATTTAGAACGTACTGAGTAATTTTGTTACTCTAAATTATCTATAGTTACTCTTCAAATTAAAAAAAAGAAAAAGAAAAAGAACCTTAACAGGTCAGATCCCTATACTAACTATACCATTACCATTCACTTCCTCCCTTAACTCAGCACCCTATGCAACCCAGCCACACAAATGAAAATGATAGGGAGTACTTATGTCACAAGTAATCCTATCCCAAATCAGTAAAAACCAATAGTAAAACTGCTGTCCACAGCGAGAAAACAGCAAGAAATAGGGAGAAATTGAGAGAAAACACAAGTAAAGACTTGTATTCCACTAGGTGCAAAGCAAGATAATCAAGATACAATTGTTCTTCGATCCGAGAGAAAGAACGTACTCTCCACAATCTCCGGCGATGCCAAGAGCCCAAAACGAAACCTAGATCTCAAATGAAAATTCAAAATTCAAGATGAGGAGCCAATCCCCCCAAAACTCCTAATTATACAAATTAATCATAAAGGACAATAATGGACTTCCTAAAACAGCCTCTCATTCAAAAATTTTCCCTCCCCCCATGCGTTTTAGCCACTGTTTGGGCCCACCGACTCCCGCTCCTCTGCACGTTCCGCCTGGTTCCGCCCGACTCTAGGCCGTCGGGTGTAGAACCGGACCGGTCCAGCTGGGACCGGTCCAGGCGTAACAGAAAACCAGCAAGTACTAATACTAGTTCACTCCATGATCTCCAATAAAGCACACTCCACATTGTGCATTTTAGACATGCATAATGCCATGCCCGCACCGTAACCCGCTCATGACTTCATCTCTACTGCTTCACCCCCTCAAGTGTTCGTCTCTACCAGCTCACACATTCTCCCTTAGCTCTTCTCTTACCTCAGTTATATTCTCAACAACCCATGCCCACAAATCAGTCGTCCATTTCCCAATCTCCACTAGGTTCCTCCAATTTGTGAAACCACATCATAGCAAAGTGCTTCATATCCTTGGGCTTGCAAGCAGCTGCACACTCATTGCATTCTTTTTAGCATGCATGCAACCTTGCCACACGATCACCCTAGCACATGCATATGCTCCTCTCCACATGTCAATGTGCGTGCAACCCTAACCTATGCGTGGCCCCTGGTCCACCCTTTACACATAACCTTCCTAGATGATTCGTGCACATCATCCCGTAACCATAATTGCTCCCTCACCCTCTCTATGCTAATCTTTCTTGTGGTTCTATCCCTCTGGCAACAACCGCTCTGCAGGAACACCAATGGCTCCACTCACAAAAAATAAAATAAATAAATAAATAAATAGATTTATCCTTGCTGTCACAAACTTATAGCCTTTCCTATGACATAAATTGTGCCTTGTTCCATGCTGGTAGTTGACAGGGTGAGCCTCGTAGCCTTTCCTATAACGTAAATCATTTATCACTCCACTATGGCATCTGCTGTTGTAAGCCTCATAGGATGCTTCGCATGAGAAAACTAACAAAAACTACAAGGATATATTGCTCGCTACAAACTCAACTGTCCAACCATTTTTTTTTTTATGTTTAACAACTAACAAGCATCACACACTAATATTAATAATTAATCAGCAATTCCCTTGGCAGGATAAATGCAAAGGGCATGATGCACAAGGATTTATAATGGTTGATGAAGAGCTAAACTGCTACAAACATGTTTTCAACCTATATATATCTCATTGATTTTGCAACAAGTAATCCCATATCAAGGCATAACCTCAAAATAGTAACATAAGTAATGTTAGTATATCACACATAACTACATTATTACACAAAGAAGCAACTATCAGGTTTTCTAAATTATCTCAAGTTTTTACTAAAGGATTTCAATACAGCCCTGAGCAACAAAAATTGAAATCAAGTTTACTGTAAGTTTCATAGCAACTATTGAACAAAGGCAAGGTGTTTATATGTCCTATAAAGAATAAATATATGTGGGTTCCAAAAAAATTCTCGCACTTGTTTAAAAAGTGTTGTTTTGGGTTAAATTTTTGAAGACAATTTAGATATCATGTAAAACATTATCTAAATATTTAGTCCTCATTTTATGAGGACTTTATAATCTAGTTTGAAATTTCTCATAAGCATTAAACTCCTATGATTAATCACACCTCTAGATTACGAGAGAAAAATTTTGATTAAGGCTAGCGCTAGGCACTAAACATTTAGTTGGCTGTAGCTGTGATTTTGGTTGAAGAAATAGGAAATACAACACTACTAGCTTAAACTAGAATGTCGGAGGATTGATAACAAACTCGATCAAAATCACATGGTTATGTCATCTTAAGTTGTTGTCAACCATGGTCTATTGTCAATAGAGGAGTCGACCTAATCTAATCAAGGGATCCTTATCCATAGGTTGCATCCTCCAAATGGGCCTCTTAGACCAGGAGTGAAAGTTTTCTAAGGGCAAATTTTAAGTTGATCTTATCTAACATAGAGCTTATGCCCCATCAAGAGCACCTTATGATTCACAATTCATGGGCTGAGCCATTGGGAAACATCAAGGCTACAACCATAGTTATAATATAATGATGCCATTTGGGTAGAACCACTCCATCAGAGAACACATACCACATATTTATTAGCGTGATATTCTTTAGGGTGGCTGTACGAATACACTTAATGTGACATTAGATCTTTGTGAGCTTTGGTCAAACTAAAATTTATCATCTTAGGCAAATTGTTGTAAAAGATGAATGGGCAGTTTCTTTAAGCATAAAGAAGTAGATTTTATATGAATTTTAGCTCGTAAGGAAAAAGGAGTACCTCAATCTGAATGATGTGATTGCGAAATGCCATTTCAGGCATTAGCTCATAGACGACTGGATTATGCTCTATACCTTCCATGCACATGCCAACACCAACCTAAAAGAAAGAACGCATAGATATAAATAGCATTCAGTACAACTTGTCAAGACTACTATATTAATTCATGTATCTCAATCAGATCCACAGATAGCAAAGAATAAAAGGATTGCCTAGTAATAAATTTCAAAGCAACCTAAATAAAAAATGTCGAAAGATAAATGAAGTTGAAGAGGAATAAATTTTATGCTTTAGAGAACAACGTTCTCTCCCTTTAATTGAGATCACAAACAAGGTTGATTAATCAAAGATGGCTCGAATAAGGCAAATGAACATAAATAACATAAACTCAAATATTACAGTAGTATAACTCACAATGAAGCATACTAAATAAGGTTTCACTAGACGGAATGGCTAAATTTCTGAAAAGATAACGATGATAAATAATAATGAAAAAAAGGTATCCAAGACACCTCATATAAATGGGTAAAAATAATTAACTTTATGATTAGAACCACTTTAGAAATGCCTTTATTAATTGATTTACTTAGAGTCTAAACAAGTTCAAATCAAAACATCCATTTGAGAAGTGCAAAAAATTACATACAAAAAATACAACAACAACAACATCAAGCCTTTATCCCACTACATGGGGTCGGCCACATGAATCCTTTTTCTCCATTGTGTCCTATTAAAAGTCAAACTCTCGTTTAGATCTAATAAAGAAAGGTCATTCCTAATATTTTCTAACCAAGTCTTTTTAGGTCTACCTCTACCTTTCTTAACACAAGTCAAATCTAATACCTCTACTCTCCTAACCGGGTCATCGGAAGGCCGCCTTTTTATGTGACCAAACCATCTAAGGTGACTCTCTCTAATCTTATCTTCAACTGGAGCTACTCCAACCTTTTCACGTATATGCTCATTTCGTATCCTATCTCTAAGGGTAAAGCCACTCATCCACCAGAGCATCCCCATCTCTGCCACACTTAACTTAGTATTATGCTTCTCTTTTAATGGCCAACATTCGGCACTATAAAGCATTGCAGGCCTCACTACATACAAAAAATAGAAAGCACCAAATATTATATTTAAATTCTTAATGAAACAGCAAAATCATCATCATTATCCTTAAGATTAACTTCTGTAAGGATGACAATCATAAATGACTGAGAAAGGAAGGCACCCTTAATATAGGTCCGATAGAACTTTTCCATTACTTCAGTGGTTCATGCTACTTCTAGAACGCCTTCAATACTCAATTGGTTCACTTTTCGTGGGAAACAAATAGTAAAAAGGGTAAAAGCATCCAGTTATAAAGTTTACATGATAAGATGTTGAAGGTATATCCACAATACAATTGCAAATTTCCCAATTAATCAGTACTTTTTTTTACGATTAAAAAGGTTGACATGCTTAAGCGCATGGGAGAAGAAAACTGCAACTCACAAAAGAAAAAAAAAGGTGGAAACTCTCATCAATACTCATTTTAAATCAGGAGTAATTATGTTTGGTATAAACACTAAGATGTCCAAAGTAAACCATTTTGGGGGTGGGGGGAGGTTAATGGAAAGCAGTGTGAAAATACATAGCAAAAGAAAACACAAAAATCACACAAGCTAAACGAAACAGAAAAATCCGAAGATCTATATATAGGCTACATCGAACAAGAAAAGCAAAGAGTAGATGGTGTAATATCATAAACCCTATTTGTTGAATGAGACCCAAAATTATGGAGCGACAAAATGCACGACCTTTTTAATATTTTGAAACAAAATATGAATTCAATGTATTTCATCTAATTGAAAATCATCAATTTTTTGGAATGAAAAATATGAACTCAATGGACACAAAATAGAAATTAATATTATGTAAATAAATTAAGAAAACATCTTGACCCACAACCTTCACCTCGACCGCAATCTCCCTTCTCCTTGTCTGGCTTGATTCTCTACTACTCGACATCAAATTAGGTAACAAGGACTTGAGCATCGTAAGAATTTTAAAGAAACATGTTTACATACTTGAGTTATCAAAAATACCCTAAAATTTTACTCTCGCTATCAACTTTTACTAAAATTTCCATCAAATTCTAACATAATGATGATTACACATCAAATTTGAAGAGTCAAGAAACTAAATTGGAGATATGAGAAAATATTTGACTAAAATACTACTACTACAACAACAACAACATCAAGCCTTTATCGGGGTCGGCTAAAATAGCTGCATAAAAATAATTCAAGGACTACTTTGAGCATAGACTCATAATATTTTAAATATTATGATTAGCTACAAATTATCCATGCATAATTTAGATTAAAACACCTTTCTTTTCATGATCAATGAATATATATTTGTATATCACTAAAATTGGCAGATTCCATTTTTAATTTGCATTTGATAATCATCTTTGGTATTAGAGATAGGATTCTTATGTCAAGCATGTTAAGTTACATTTGTTTTTACTTTAATATGATATTATTCTCATATTGAGAATTAAGTTTAGGGAAAGAATATTACCGGTGATATGACCAACAACAGAATTGAAGATGAACGCTTTTGATGATTTTAAAAGAAGAGAATTATTATATTGATGAATATAGAATGGTAGATGCATAGATTTAGACAGAGAAGTAACTTTGCTTTATACATCTAATGTGAGGGAGCTTAGCTTTGCATATTTATTACTTTAATCCTTTCATACCAACATCAACATCTCATTATTAAACAAGCGAAAATTACTGACCCCACAAACCTATCTGACTCACATGGCTTATTAATAATTTGATAATAACATGTGTAGTGTCACATAATAGTTATCCAATTAATTCGATAAATAATTTAATTAGGTATTAACCATAGAGACAAGTTCCATTGGGGACTAATGCACTTCAACTCCCATCAACCTCCAACTAATTTAGTAAAGGGCATTTTCCTCCCTTTGTCATTGTGTTACTACAACAATACCTTTAAGGACTCTTCTATAACATGTGTAAAATATAAGCGACTTCTTAAAATTGGGGTCACATGTGTTGGATGACTCGATTGGTAAAATTTGTCATCATCAAAAGCTTCTTGACATTCTTTATTTTATTTGAAAAGAGCAGTCTTCTTCAACAACTTTGTAAAGGGTTATCATCTCCCTAAAAAATTTAACATAAATCATTGAATGTAAGCATGTTGTACCTGTAATGGATAGAGTTGGTTAATATTTCTAAGTGAGTGAATCTCTATAATGGTGTGGATTTTGAAGGGATTGTTTCTTATTACTTAATGGTACATGAAAATCTGAGAAACTTTTCAGAGGAGAGCCCAAAAGCGCACTTAATAGAATTCAATTTCATATTGTATTTTTTTTATTCTTTCAAATATGACCTATAATTCTTCGGATGCTCTAAGAAAACCTTATTTTTTTACAACAAGATCATCAACGTAACATTTTACTTTCAAGTGATTCAAGAAAGTGAATCAAGACATAAAAAAATGATTCATTGCCCTTTGGTATGTAGCCTAGGCATTTTCCAAGTCAAAGCATATGGTCATATAACAAAATACATTAATTAAATTGTAGAAGGGCATGTAATTTTCACATTTTTAGACAATTTAATTGATTATAACCTAAAAATCCTCCATGAATGAGAGATGTCATAACTTGATGTGTTATCAACAAGGAGCTCTTATGTAAGGAACATAAAATCATGTTTTGGGCCCTATTAAGGTTCTTGAAATTGATGCTGACACAAATCTAATCATTCTTTATAGATGATAATATTGGAAATCTAAACAACATATTTCTCTTGTCAGATTAAACCTTCTTCAACAAGCTTTTTGGTTTCAAAGATCACATTCCCTTCAACTTTAAGCCACACATAACTCGGTGGCTATTTGCAGGTGACACCTCAGGCTTAAAAGCTAATATATGAATTTCCAATACAAAGGATAAGTCAAGCATTTCATTGTAAGTCAAGGTAAAGTAGTTCCTAAATTCACAAAGTAGTGTCCTGATTTCTTTGTCTTTATTTTCTGAGATCAAAGGGGTGAGGCTCCTTCTCAACCCGAAGTTGATTTTTTTTTTAATTCCTCCATAGAGTGACCACCATAATTAAATTCTTTAGGCGTTGGCTTGACTTTTATGTTTTGGCCATTTGATAGACCGTATCATAGAGTTTTTTACTCGTCTTCGACCTACTTGGTGTTTAGCATATTACAAGTCTTGACGCGAGGATAGATGGATCATATAAACCAAAGTCCTTAGGTTGTGTACTTGCCAATGCCCAATATTGCTTAAAGACTTCTTCAGTCCATAGCTCTTCAAGGAAATATGCTCACTCCTTAAATGCCTCGCATGGAGTCCATTTTTATGAATTAGACTTTAAAGATTTAGAGGCAAATAGAAAAGATATTTTGTAGGTGTTGTTGCTTCATGTTTAAAGAGGAGGATGGGAGAGAGTCAACAATGAGGAGAGGGCATGAGTGAAAGCAATGGGCGAGCAACAACGAGAATTTTTGTTTGATTTTTTTATATGCACCTGAGAGCATTTAGTGAAGCAGGGATGGCGCAGGACTGCAGCATGCTGAGGAAGGAATGGGCATTATATTTATATATATATATATATATATATATATATATATATATGTGTGTGTGTGTGTGTGTATAATTATATAAAATTAATTATAATAAATATATGATATGATTTTTTTATTTTTTAAGGAATCCCCTATTTCTTCTAAATTTAACAATAATATTTAATCTAATTTGATTTAAATTTTTTATTAAAAATACAAATAAAATGACTCATTTGTGAATTTTTGTTTCTCGTGCATGTCAAATATTCATACTTGCCTCAAAAGCAGGTTAGTTTTTAACCTATTATGGATTCTAATTTCTCATGCACACTCATTTTGTTTTTGTTCTCATTTTGTATCCTTCCTCGTGCAATGACTTAGGTAATGTCAGAGTCTACCTTAGTCAAATTTGATGTTTTGCATGCACAGGCGTAGTCCGTCCGTTTTGTTTTGTGAGATGAGCCATAGTTCAATAATTTTATTATGGGTGATATGTTTCTAGGTGAACTTTCACAATGCTATACCAATTGTACGCATTTTCATCTTATTAGATTAGGTTGATGTTAAGTAGTTATGTAGTCAACACTAGACATATGGTAAATTACAATAGCTGAAAACTAACATTGGCATTTTTCTAACCATGTCCAAAGCATGCCAAAAACTCTAAAATAAAAACCTTAAGTCTAGCAGAATAGTGTTTGTTAATAAAGAGAAGCTGAGCGTTAATTTCAAATTGTGTTGTGCAATATGTAAGAAACAAAGACATGCTTTTCAATGGTCAAATGGTTCTTGAAAATAATTTAGTCTTCTCCTCAAGATATCAACTAGTTCCACATAACAATGATGTTGATTGCATACAAATACCCTTCACTTACCATGGTTGAGTTCTGGCTTACCCAGGCATCGATAGGGCCAGAAGAAATTCCATCAAGGATACCATACATTTCAATGTTGCCGCCAAAGTTGTGTAGCATACACCTGAACAATGATTTCCAATGACTTAGAAGAAAGGAAACATGACTAGTACAAGAAAGTAAAAGTCTAATAAATTGGTCACGACAAAGGTTAAAAATGACTTCATAAAAAATTGAAAAATATCAGTACGATGAAAAATGCACTTTCTAGTTTCTAGATCAGATCTATATAAGAGATTGCAAAAAGGATGATAATATGGCCAATAATGTACATATTTATTGTAAGAAAGAGAATACCAGACATATGGAACACCATAAAATTGTGAAGATGTTTTCCACATAGGTTTTACATCAGCAAATAAGTCAAGAACAATCATTTTCCCAATTGGAACAGAGTGAAGAAGAGCCTGTGAAAAAGATAAAATAACATGTGAGGCATATGCTAGCTTACACGGAAAGGGATGCCAGTGAAGGTTTAAAAGTTCAGTCAATGATAAGTCTTGTACATATTTTAATCAACATACTAGAATAAGCCACATGTGTTCCGATAAATGCAATGATCAAACAGTAGATGTTGATAATGCATGGGGAAAAAAAAAAACAGAAAAAGTACATAAAGAAGGTTTAAAATACAGGGTTTTAAGGAATAAAGTATCAACCACGGCAGCATCTAAAGACTAAATAAGATAAAACGAACATGACCAAGAAATCTTTACAGTGGAATATTTTTCTCAATGACTCAAAGTATTTTGCACTAAGAATATGATTTAATAATTAGAATAGAAATTTTGTGAAGTGCTATAGCGGCTGCCCTTATTAAATATAAGATAACGAAACAAATACTTTAGGAAATCTAAGTATGTATAGCAAGATATTCTAACAAATTGGGTAGAAGGAATTATGTGAAAGGAGAAGGAAATGACTGCAGAAAAAGTAACATAGAAGTCAAACAGAAGGGCTAACATAAACAGGAAATAACACCTTATGTAGTGCCTAATATGAAAGAAAGAAATTGAAGCCATGATGCGACCACCAATTGGTTAGATTCTAAAAATGTAGAAGAGAAATTATAAATTTGAAAAATGGGCAGCGAACATGAAACTTTCATACCTTCATTTGTGGTGGCTTCCAGAAACCAGCATCAGAAGAAAACAACCAACCCTACAAAAAAAGGAAAAGTGCTTTATTTAATTTAAAACTGAAAAAAAAAAACTTCTCATGATCTATTTAGATGATTCATGAATATTCAGAAAGCAGAGTATGCCTAATTTGTCAAAGTTGTGTACTGTTGTCTCAAGGATAAGTTGGTTGTGCCATCCAAAACAAGGTTAATATCAACACTCTCTCCTCAATTATGGTCTAGTGACTTTTCAAACCATAAGCTCATCCATCTCTTTCCTTGGTTTGATATTTGTCTCTATACATGTGCATCTAGAGGACACGGGTGTTGACGCCTGCAATGTAGGTGGAATGTTTCATTATGATGTCAAGAGACCATAGGCGTTCTGTTGGGAGCTATCCCTCTGAGGAATGCTGACATGATTCTCTTCCACATCTTGTTAGAGGACACGAGGGTAGCATTTCTCAATTCACGAAGACATCTTGCTAGATCTCTTTTCCTAATCTTAGAGTTCATTATATTAATCATCAAAATCCGAATAACATTTCATAAATTTATAAGAAATCAGTTAAAATTGACCAAGCTACCGCAACAATAACTTCTCGTTCAATTGCAGGGTCCTTGGATTAGAATCATGGGTTTCATTGTCATTAGATTCATGACAGGCTCGTGGCCCTATGATGTGATATTTGTATATTGTCGATTTCATTTTATCTCTGGCTTCAACTCTTTTAAATTACCTTGATCTATGCATTATGTGGAAATTGACCAGAATCATGTAAAAATGTTTGCCATCCCAACAACCTAAACTTACAAAAAAAAAAAGTATCATGGGTTTAAATGATTTATTTATTTTTATCCATCAAATTTCTTAATCCAAAGATTGAAGTATATATTTTATTTTATTTAAATGGCTCTTACAAGGTATTTGGTTGGATTAGAGGATTCAGATGCTTTAATAACTTAGTATCACATGCATCTGAATGTCCCCCTTTGCTTTGCAATATTTTATTAGACAAGCATATTTGAACAAAGTCAATGAAACAGGTCAACTTAGTGATAGGAAATACTTGAGTTCTCAAGCAACCCTAACAATAAATTGGTAAAAACAGCAAGAGAATACACAAGATCCCCAACAAAATCAACTCAAAACAGTAATTTATATTATATAGAACGAAACAAACAAAATATAAAGCAAATATACAATTGATCCTCTATTCGAGAGGAGGATCGTCTCTCCCAATCTCTAGACTATAAGTCTAGAGCCCAAAACCCCCATAAAGCCTTAACCCCCCCCCCCCAAAAAAAAAAAACCCACACCCACACACACACCAAAAATAACCTATTTTAAATAAAAAATAGTGAGCGACAAAGCTGTGGGCCCCACAACCTTAGGTGGCATGGGCCCGCCTCTTGTAAACTTGGGCCGGCTGAGTCGGTGCAGAAAGAACTGACTTAACATTACCGCCCTCCCAAAGTGTCACCTTGTCCCCAAGGTGAAAACTGGGAAATTGATTATTCACCCTTTCATAAGGTTCCCATGTGGCATCGTAATCTGACAGATTTTTTCAATTGATCAGCACTTCTTTAACACCATCTATCTTCTGGCGAACCCCTAACAGCTCTAAGGGTTCCAAAATCACTTCTAAGTCCTCCGTGAGTGTCTCCAGTAACATTGAGTTGGCTGTGTAATCTTTAATTGCCTTCCTCAACTAGGAAACATAAAAAACAGGGTGTATAGTCGCCGTGGGTGGTAGCTTCAGCCGATACGCAATTGCTCCAATCTTTTCCAATACCTCAATAGCCCAAAGTATTGTGAGGCAAGCTTCTCATTTCTCTTATTGGTGATTGATTTTTTCCTATACGATCTGAGTTTTAGAAATACCTTTTTCCCTACCTCAAACTTGATGTCCCTTCTATGCCAATCGGCCTATTTCTTCATAATTTGCTGAGCTCCATCAGATGTCTTTTCAATTCTTCCAATATTCTATCCCTCTCCTCTAAGTACTCTTCTATTGATGAAACTGGAGTGCTGCTTTGTCCAAAGTGCACTAAGTGAGGTGGGTCTCTTCCGTATAATACCTTAAAAGGTGTCATTTGTGAAGTTGAATGATAGGATGTGTTATACCAATACTCTGTCCAAGATAATCATTTGGCCCATAACTTGGGTGCCGCTGATACAAAACATCTGAGGTAGGTCTCCAGACTTCTGTTAACCGCTTCTTTTTGACCATCCGTCTGTGGATGATAGATCGTGCTACTCTTCAGAACTATCCCTTGTAGTTTGAACAACTTTCTGCAGAAATGGCTGAGGAACACCTTATCTCTGTTTGATACTATCGCCTTTGGTACCCCATGCAATTTGATCATTTCTCTGATGAAAGTTGATGCCACTGTCACTGCGGTGTATGAGTGTTGTAAAGGGATGAAATGAGCATAGTTGCTCAATCGGTCCACTACCACCAGAATTACTGTGAATCCTTCTGAACGGGGCAGCCCATCTATGAAGTCCATGGATACCTCTTCCCATACCTACCCTGGTAAGGCCAATAGCTGCAGTAGTCCTCCCGGTGACATAACAAAGTATTTGTTTCTATAGCAGATCTCACATCTGGCCACCATCTCCTCCATATCTTTATGCATTCCCTTCCAATATAGTTTTGAGGCTAATCTTCTACATGTCTTTAGCACCCCTTTGATTGCTCGGTAGTCCACACAAAACCTCCATCTACCGTCTTTTTTCTTCACTAGTAACACGGGACTAGAAAAATGGTTAATGCTGGGTCTAATAATGCCTGCTTCCAACATTTCTCTGATCCGTTTCTCAATTTCGTCCTTTTGAAATTGGGGATAGCGGTAGGGGTGACACACCCTCCTTTAGAGTGATAGCGTGCTCATGCTCTTTTGGTGGTGGCAGTCCCTGAGGCGGCTGAAATACCTCCTGGAACAGTTGTATCAGTGGTCGTATAAAGAGGGGTATCTCTCCTTCCTCCTCCGATCTAACTCCTAATCTGTGCAGCTCAACAAAGTAGCCTTTCCCCACCTCTTTAAAATATTCCTTACCATGGTCTTGAGAGACACCATGGATATGGATAACCTTGCATCTCCCCTGATCATTACCTTCATTCCGTCCACTATTAGCTCCATTGTGAGGGTTCCCCAATTAATATTGATGTCCCCAAGGTCTGTAACCATTTTATTCCCAAGATGACTTCAGTAGTCCTAGCTCCAGTGGAAGAAAATCCTCCCTTATCTGAATGCCTTGGATGGTCAGCACCACTCCTCTACAGATTCCCTAGCCTTATTCCATCTTCCCAATACCCATAACAACTAGTGCCCATCATTTTCACTCCCAATTGGTTGACGATAAGAGTGAAAATGAAATTGTGGGTAGCCCCACTATCAATCAAAACCACCACCTCCTATCCTTCTATCTCTCTCTTTACCTTCATGGTATGATTCATAGTGAATCCTACCACAAAGTTCAGGGAAACCTCTGCTAGATCTAAATGAAGCTTCGCCTCCTCTTCCTCCTCTAAACCCCCTTCGTCTCCCTACTCATTTTCCTCGTCATCACAGATGGTGAGAACCTAAGAATTCGGTCTCTACACCTATGCCCTCGAGTGTACTTCTCATCACACCTGAAATACAATCCCATAGCCCTTTTCTCCTGCAGCTCTTTCTCCGTCAACTTCTTGAAATTGCCCCCATTGAGGAGGATCGTCTCTCCTAATATCTAGACTATAAGTCTAGAGCCCAAAACCCCCAAAAGACTTCAAGAGAAACAATAACCAAGCATACCCTAACCCTCCCCTCTCTTGTAAACTTGGACCGGCCCATGATAGGTCGGCTGAGTCTATTCAGAAGGAACCGAATTAACACTTAGCTCTCTGAATACTCCTCACATGTTGCATCAAATAGGCTTACATTTGATGGAGAGCTTCAAACACATTTAACTCATCTTATTATAGGTATTTCAAACCAGCTTGAAAGTTACAAGATATTCATGTTTTTCAATAGCTTTTATGTACTACACTTATCAGAGCCAGTTTTCGAAAAATACAAAAACCTATTGGCATTCTTCAAACTTTGAGAGTAATCATGAGCAAACAACAAAGATGTTAAAATGTCAAACTTAAGGTCAAAATAGAGATCCAAAAATTTAACACATTAGAGAAAATATAATCATAAAAAATATTAAATAAGGGCTGCGAACTGAAACAAACAATCAGAGGGTGCCAATAACTATGAGCCTAGAAGTTGTCACCCACCTTTACACATGAGTTACACCTAACCAAGCTAGACGAGTGACAAACTATTCTGGCAATCATTTTGCCTAAATTTGATTATCGAACCAAATTTTGTACACAAAGGCTTAAACAAACAAAATTTCATAGTATAAGCCAAGCAATATAGAAATTATCAATGAGAAAATTGCATAATATGAAAAGATACAACAACAACAACAACATCAAGCCTTTATCCCACTACGTGGGGTCGGCTACATGAATCATTTTTCTCCATTGTCCTATTAAAAGTAAAATTCTCGTTTAAATCTAAAAAAGAAAGGTTATTTCTAATATTTTCTAATAAAGTTTTTTTAGGTCTGCCTCTACCTTTCTTAACAATAGTCAAATCTAATACCTCTATTTTCCTAACCGGGTCATCAGAAGGCCGCCTTTTATGTGATTAAATCATCTACGGCGACTCTCTCTAATCTTATCTTCTACTGGAGCTACTCCAACCTTTTCACGTATATGCTCATTTCATATCCTATTTCTAAGGGTAAAGACACTCATCCACTTGATCATCCTCATCTCTGCCACACTTAACTTAGTATTATGCTTCTCTTTTAATGACCAACATTCAGCACCATAAAGCATTGCACACCTCACCACTATCTTATAGAATTTTATCTTAAGTTTGAGGGGTACTTTTCTATCACACAACAAGCCCGATGCATTCCTCCGCTTCAACCATCCAACTTGAATTCTGCTGATAATATCCCCATCTAATTCACCATCACTCTGAACAATAGATCCAAGATATCTAAAATGTGTACTCTTATTAATGACTTGATCGTCCAAAGTCACAATCCCCTCACTAGGTCTATTACTACTAAAATTACACTCCATATATTCCATTTTAGATCTACTCAAGCAAAAACCTTTAGACTCTAAGGTTGACCTCCATAATTCAAGTTTACCTTCAGCTCCCTCTCTAGTCTTATCAACAAGAAGAATATCATCAGCAAAAAGCATACACCAAGGTACATCCTCCTGCAAATGTCTTGTGAGAACATCCATGACTAAAGCAAAAATATATGGGCTTAAAGTTGATCCTTGATGTAACCCAACCGCAATAGGGAAATACTTGGTCAAACCACCTTTTGTTTGAACACAAGTAATAGCTCCTGCATACATATCTTTAATGATTAAAATTCTAATAATAGATAACCTAAATGTCTTCAATAAGATCATAAGGGATCTTCCAATGTTAGTACAACACTCAAGCTGAAAACATAAGTATAAAATATGGTTGGGATTAGAGAACTCTTCCAAATAAATCTTATTATTCCTATCAGCAAGTAGATAAGGACACTACTATCAAAACATATAGTTTTTTAATATGTTTAGAGGAGATGGAAGTAAAAAGGACTGTTGCCTTCTTAAACTTAATAGGAAAATAAATTTTATTGCTTATGCTTCAGATTTGCAATGATATGTTTATTAGTCCTATTTTTAACATTCAAATGTATTATCAACGAAAGTTTGAACATGCAAATTGCCTGTTGATTCTTTTGCATGAGGGATTTCTACTTAAGTCATTGTTTCAACAAATCATTTCAACTCCTTGCCTACCTAGATAAAGAAAATATCATTTCAAATGATGTGATGCTTGGGAAAAATATTGAAAACGATTTTTCAACCAGAAGGAAAGATATGTTGCATTTAGATGATACCTAAATAACTGAGGAGTACTATAAAAGCTAGACATTTAACTCTTGTATGACTACATGGATATTAACTCTCCAGACAAGAGTTCAATGAACCCCAAAGGAGCAGACGTAGTACAGGCCTTTAAATATGTCAAATCAATCCACAAAAACCGAAGTGGAAATAGGCCAATTACAGACGAAATCAAGCCATAATAAATATGAATAAGGTTCACTATCAAACCTTTTAAGCCTTATTTCTATTTATGGCCAATTTTTTTTTTCAATTTGAACTATTGTATAAAGCTTTATCTTTTCTTGTATAAGAATATATTTAAATTTGAACATCTGTTTGAAATGGATAGGATTATATTTTCATTTAAATGTTTAGTCATATCCTTATAACGACATTTCTATAAATAAAGAGCCATGATGTGTAATCGAAAATTATTATTGACTGATGATTGAATGAACACAAATTATTTGTAGTCAATTGAATACTATATAGATCCAAGCCATGTATGTGGAACTATTTCTCTTTCCCTTCCTTTCAGAAATTGATCAAAGAATTATCTGAAACTGCTAAACTTCAGAAAAGTCGCATACAGCTCAGCAATATATCAACACTTCGAAGAAGAGCTTCCCTACATTCTTTGTCTAAACCCACTAAACTCCACATCTCAGCTTAAGAGTATGACGCACCTCCTGCTAATATTGAGTTTACTTTATGCAAAGTAACAACTTTTATTTGCTTCCACGCTATAATGAAAATGCTAGTACTGTTTCATTAGAACTCCTCTAGGTCAAACATCTCTTGTTACCATGAGATGGAGCTTTAATATTTGCAAATAAACTATAGAATTCAAAATGGGTGATAAGATACCTTAAAAATCTATTATAATTGACAACTTTAATTGCCCAAACAACAAAATAAAGATTTAGGTACCTGCATTAACCATATTGCATTGTTGTCACCTTTAACCATTGCATCATACACAGCTGATCCAAGTGATGAGATGTATTTTGGATCATTTGTAGGGGGCAAGTTCTCATTAAAAGTGTCACTAAACATAATTACCATATCAAAGTCAACAAAAGCAGCAAAATCAAAAATATAGTTTCTGTTACAAAATAAATAGTACTACTCGTCCAAGAAGCATTAATTAAGCATACCATCTATCAGGTAAAATAAAGAAAAAAAAGCCTCTTTGAATGTGAATACTCAAAAAACAAAAATAGTCAATCAAATTGCATGTAGTATAGCAATGTTACAGTGGAACTGGAAGTGGATTCAAATAGTAGTAAGGGGTTGTTTGGTTTGAAGTAAAATGGGTGTAAAGTATTTCTTTTGCAGGGATTTGAAAATATTAATGTTTGTTTGGATGAAAAAAAATGCAATGTATAGTATTCCAAATATAGTGTAAAGTATTATAATTCATTTTTGAGGAAAAATAAACCCGTCCATTTTTTAGTGAAAATCTTTTCATTGCAAACAAGCTATTTTATTGCCACCCATCGGCCACCAAACATCGCCACCCGCCACAAGCAACCCTATCGCCGGCCTCCGCTTCATGGTGCCAACCACCCTCGAATGCCAACCACCACCTTTGTCGATGATCCAATACCATCATTGACGGCCACCACAACCACTGTTAGTCATCGACCACCACCATCTTTGAAATTTAAATTAAATTCATTTAACTTCAAGCTAAATAAAAAAAAAAAATCTCATGCTTTTCTTTTTATATTCATCCAAACAACTTCAAATATTTCAAATATATTACATTCCTTAAACTACATTCTTTTTTCAACAAACCTTACAGCCCATAAGAAAAAGAGAGTTTTTGCATTTGAATTATTACATAAGCTATGATGCACAAACTCAGACACGGTCAAGACACAACATGGACACGAGACATAGCTTTTTTTTTAATATAGGACATGGGTACGGCGTGGACATGGAATTACAGTTTTTTATATAGTGTACAGATATTAATGTAAAATCATATTAGAAATGACAAACAATAATCAATGAATGGTATGATAGCTTATAGCTTATAATATAAAATATTTAGTACAAAATGTCTAGTACAATTAAAAAAATATAAGCAAATAACCATTTACAACAACATCAAGCATTCAAGCTTCAATTGCTAGGATTAGTTTCAAAGGTTTGTCTTTGGCCTTCAATATCATCATCATTAAATATCATTGCTTCCAACTCTATTTAATCAAGAGAAAGATATTCCTATATCATCAAGAGACTCAAATTCATCTCCAGCAACATCCCACATCTTGTTATCACCTGCCATATAAAGTGGGGTCTTTCTTAAAAGAATACGAAGATTGTATGCACATAAACTAAATCTTCAACCCATTACGAAGTAATTTTATTCCTCTTCATCGAGTGAATAAATGAGTATGTGCTCCAATTTCTCTCACAACAAGAGGATGAAACTTGATTAAGAAGTTTTATTTGCTATTGTTTGAAGTAGCAGTGTTGAAGCTCCATGAAACAACTACCACTTCTTTGGATCTATCCTCCATCTATCAAACAAAGATTTGTTATCACTAAAGTCCTCTAAATATCCAAAGAACTTTGCAAGTTCTATATTTATCCTTCTTCTCTCCTCATTTGAGAAATAACGTTTCAAACATATATTTCTTATATTTGAAACATCTAAATTTTTGTTGTGAGACACGTTGAGGATCTTCTTGAAATCATTTTTTACTTGAATATCTTCAAATAATACAAAGGAAGTAAAACTATTAATTCAAAAGCAACAAATTAATAACTAATTTAAAGATATATTCAAATTTATCCTGAATTTAATGAGTGAGCCAAACAATGAAGAAATGTATTACTTTTGTTTCACCTATTCTCAAGAATAGTATAGACAACACTTCAAAAACTTGAGTCTTCATCTTGTTCCTTTCTTTCATGTCTGTATAATTTCTTTCACTTTAGCTAACATGGAGTCTCACATCTGATAAATCAAATGTAGGCAAGATTTAATTGTGCCAGCCTTTCTCAACATATCATAAATTGGATCTATAAAATAAAAAATATAATCAATATTACCCCATCACAAATCATCTAAAATCTTCTCTTTTATGTATCTTGCCTTCCCAACATCTTCCCGATAGCAAGACCACTTCTCACTAATCGCCATGGATTGAAGAATATTTTTATTTGTTTGAATATTCTTAACATGATTATTACATTGGCTAAAGGAGTTTCAACAACTAACATTCTCAAATGTGAGAAAACATTAAAGATGGACAGACTCACAAAGTGTGCACAATAAATGGAGTTTAGAATATCTGAGGATATTTTTTCTCCACCAATAATCCTGCAGCTCTACATACTGGTGCATTATCAGTGATAACATGCACAACATTTGATGTCCCAACATCACTATCACCTCTTTAATCAAATTAGAAATGAAATATTTATCCTTATATTGCCCTTCATAATTCACAACTTCGATGAACATTGGGTGATTATCTGTAACAACTATAAAATTGATGAGTGATCTTCTTTGAGAGTCAGTCCAACCATCGCACACCAAACTCACACGATTTTTCTTTTCAAACTCCTTTCATAGGTCCAAGCAATGTGATGCGGACATCCGACGGTGGGCGATATTCAAAGGAAGTGTCGAAGAACGACGGTCGAGATCACTCCGTTTTATTTTAGTTTATTAATTGTATTTTGATTTAATTTTACAATCTATCTTTTTTACCTTTTTTTATTTAAGAGTCTTGTGTTATGTAAGCCCAAGAGGCAAATTTATCTTTTAATTTCTTTTGATGTCTATATATAGAGGCCCATTCTCTTGTATTAAGTATGATGGAATTATAATAAAAATTTGTGTTATGCACTTATGTTCTTTTGGGAGGACGTTAGTGAGATTCTTATGGGAAGGAATTAGAGTTTTCACCAGCCGCAAGATGGGTCCGGACTCGTGGCTTGAAGTCCCTTGGAGAAGGGCAACCTATCACCCATCAATCTTCGGAAGAGTCCAAGGCTCGCGGTTTTGTCTTCTTTTTTATTATTATTCTCCTTATTTTCCCAACCGCCTCTTCCCCATCTCTCTTTCTCCTATTGGCCGAAAACTCCACCAAAACCCTAGGCCAAAAGACACCCAACAGCCGGCCCAATCCCCTTCCCAAAGCCGCCGGCCATCATCCATCCCTTGGCTCCAAGATTCAAAATCTAGCATTCAAATCCTTTCTTAAATTAGCTCCCTTTAATTTTGAAAACTATTTAAATTCATATTCAATTGAATTTGAATTTGAATTTTACTTCCTAAATGAGGAACACTATTTTAGGGAAGTCCCTCAAATCATGCAATTTTGAATTTTAAATAGGAGTTGATTTAAATCCACTTTCTTATTTTAACATTCTAAATATAGTCACCTTTAACCCCTCATATCAATCACTCATAATCATGCTAGCCGTCGGCCCTACCCCCTTCCTATTTCCTGTTTCCCTCCACTTTTCAAATTGATTATTGAATGCATTCCTTATTTGATGTATCTTAAGTTTGGAAAGTTTTTAAATTCAAATTTAAATTAATTTGAATTTGAAATTCTTTCTTAAAATAGAATGAATTATATTATAAGGCTTTCCTTAATTCTCCCAATTTGAATTTAATTAAAGACCTGTCATAATTCCGCTTTACTTATCTAAATAATTCAAGTTTAAAAATTCCTTAAGGCCACATTCATCATATGTGGACATATTCACCGTATGTGGACACATTCTTCATATGTGGACACATTCAACATATGTGGATGCCTTCCCTTTTTCCCCTCTTTTGGCCGACCCCATCCGTTCTACATCAATTTGGTATCAGAGCATAGTTGCCCGGGATGCGAACTCGACAGAATCTAAATCTTTTTCAGCCCGAGAGAATGATACGGACATCCAACGGTGGACGATATTCAAAGGAAGAGTCGAAGATCAACGGCCGAGATCACTCCATTTTATTTTAGTTTATTAATTGTATTTTGATTTAATTTTGCAATTTTTTCTTTTTTACCCTTTCTATTTAAGAGTCTTGTTTTATGTAAGCCCAATGGGCAAATTTATCTTTTAGTTTCTTTTGAGGCCTATATATAGAGGCCCCTTCTCTTGTATTAGGTATGATGAAATTATAATAAAAATTTGTGTTCTACACTTGTGTTCTTTTGGGAGGATGTTAGTGAGATTCCTATGAGAATGAATCAGAGTTTTCACCAGCCGCATGATAGATCTGGGCTCGTGGCTTGAAGTCCCTTGGAGAAGGGCAACATATCACACTTCAGTCTGTGGAAGAGTCTAAGGCTCGCAGTTTTGGCTTCTTTTTTTATTTTTCTCCTATTTTCCCAACCGCCACTTCCCCGTCTCTCTTTCTCCTATTGGCCGAAAACTCCACCCAAAACCTAGGCCAAAATACACCCAACCGCCGGATCCATCCCTTGGCTCAAAGATTCAAAATCTAGCATTCAAATCCTTTCCTAAATTAGCTTCCTTTAATTTTGGAAACTATTTAAATTCATATTCAATTGAATTTGAATTTGAATTTTGCTTCCTAAATGAGGAAAACTATTTTAGGGAAGTCCCTCAAATCATGCAATTTTGAATTTTAAATAGGAGTTGATTTAAATCCACTTTCCTATTTTAAGATTCTAAATATAGCCACTTGTAACCCCTCATATCAATCAACCATAATCATGCTAGCCGCCGGCCCTACCCCCCCCTTCATATGACCTCTTTCTCTCCACTTTTCAATTTGATTATTGAAGGCATTCTTTATTCGATGCATCTTAAGTTTGGAAAGTTTTTTAAATTCAAATTTAAATTAATTTGAATTTGAGATTCTTTCTTAAAATAGGATGAATTATATTAGGAGGCTTTCCTTAATTCTTCCAATTTGAATTTAGTTAAAGACCTGTCATAATTCCCCTTTCCTTATCTTAATAATTAAAGTTTGAAAATTCCTTACGTCCACATTCATCGTATGTGGACACATTCACCGTATGTGGACACATTCAACATATGTGGATGCCTTCCCTTTTTCCCCTCTTTTGGCTGACCCCCTCTGTTCTACATCACAATGTCTCAATATTTACTCTCTCCCTCTGATTTTATTGCTTTGTATCCAGGTGGAACATAACCTGTAAGGTTGTTATTGCATGCAAAAGTAAAAGCATTCTTATAATAAGAATTCCTTGCATGGTTAAAAGGAAGTCCAGCTAAGAAAAAACAACATTTCAATTTCAGCATCAAGTTGCTCTCGCATCTGCATATTAAAAGTCTTCTCAAAAGAACTACTAGCAACTTCTTTTCTTTTCTTAGATTCATGTTCTTCACTTCTAAATAAACCAGCACTATCAACTCTAATAGAGGAGGAAGCAGTGCAAGATGAACCATGAATAGAGGGCAAATGTATCTCTTTAGGAAATGCCCTTTTTATCCTTGATTCATCTTCATCAACCTGTCTGTTCAATTCTATCAATTGTAAAGTAGTAATCTTAAGACATTTTAATTCCATGACCATCAATTTTAAGTAGATGTGCTTTCACCCTAGAGTATGCTTTATAGGTGACACCATAGTAGTTGCATTTGAATAACATATTTCCTTCACCTTCACCACTTCCAGTCCCACCACCACTAGAGCTCATTTTTGCTTTTAAAAAGAATTTGTAGAATAGAAAATAAAAAGTTTTAGCATTAAGCAATCATACATACTTTTCAAGAATAAACTGAAATTAATTGAAACAGAAAAAGTTGATTCTTCTTTGTATCTATTACTTCACTAGTTCTCTCCTATGTTGCACCGATACACCTATTTATGAAGGCGTGCTGTATCCGATACACCGATACACGGATACGCCTCCGATACGTGTCGGATACGCCAAAGCCGTATCCAATTAAAATATTATTTAATTTCAAAAGGACACGCGTATCCGATACACGTGTCAGTTGAAAAACAAAAAGAAATCCGAAAAAAAAAACGTGTCGTATTTACTTCCGCGGTTGCGAGCAAGATTCTCTCATTTCCGAGATGGATTTGAGTCTCTTAATGATATGAAAATATTAAATTTATTAATGTTTCACTTGATGAGCCTGAATTAGAAGCTATGATATTTATTGAAGATGATACAGAAGTTCAAAGACAAACCAATGAAGAAGATAATTATATCATTCCTTCTATTGAATAGTTGAAATTTCATGTGCTAGATAATTTATGTTTATGATTTTTATTGTTGTACTAGACATTTAATGCTTACTTATATTTTGATATTATAAGTTACAAGGCTACAAATGATGTTGTTGTCATTTTTTTTTGTAATTTCAAATATTATGCTTTGATTGATTTCTTAATTTCGATGTATGATTTATAAATTATAATGTCGTGTCTGCGCCGTACCCGTATCCTGTATTTTTAAGAATTGACGTGTCCCGTATCCGTATTGTGTCGTATCCGTGTCGCCGTATCCGTATCGGTGCAACATAGGTTCTCTCCCATAATATTTCTTTAACCTCTAATTTAAATCACAGAGAATGTATCTATTTACTTCTCTAGTTCTCTCCCATAATAGTTCATTGCATATCATATAATTAATCTTAAATCTTTTAAATTCTAAATATTTTTTATATCATTCTAACTTTTCACCTATTTCAACAAATCTCATCAACTACAATTGTCATGAATACATACACTAAGATACATCAATGTTAAAACCATGATGTAAATAAAACATTCTTTGCTTTACATATTTTTTTCATTAATTTCCTTAACATAACAATCACATCCATTATGAATCTCCAGGTTTTAAAAACCGATCGGACCGGCAGGTTCAACCGGTTCAACTGTGAACCGGCCAGTTTCCGATCTGGTCCAGTTCAATAACCGGCTTCACAAAGAACCGGCCTAAACCGGACTGAACCGGCGGTTCAACCGGTGAACCGGCGAACCAGTCCAGGTTCAAAAGAACCGGCAGGTTTTAAATTTTTTTTTAATTTTCAATAAAAATAAATAAAAATATTTTACTTCATAACATTTTTTAAATATAAATTTTTTTAGTAATAATGAGATTTTTAATACTATAATACATGAATGTCATCTCATAAAATAAGCTTTGTTTGAAAAGAGGGAACTATATAAAGAGCTAAAAGGAAACCAT
The DNA here is from genome assembly GCA_022539455.1 of Dendrobium nobile. Lineage (NCBI taxonomy): Eukaryota > Viridiplantae > Streptophyta > Magnoliopsida > Asparagales > Orchidaceae > Dendrobium > Dendrobium nobile. The sequence goes on along the minus strand of CM039732.1, from coordinate 21,380,262 downwards.
ATCATACTCTTTCATGATATAGGACTAAAAAAGTTACATGAATGCAATATGAGCTTGAATGTGAGTTTGGGCTTTATTGGGCCATTAATTGGGGTCGGTTGGGCCATAAATTTAGGCTAGTTGGGCCATGAATTTGAGTGGGTGCAAATTTTTTTTAATTTGTATATAAATTTATATATTATAAATTTTTTATAATGTATATTATATGAATTAATAATATAATTTATATATTATATTAAATATTATTCTTACTGCACATTTATAAATTTAATATTATAAAATATATTATATTAAAATTTTAATTTGTTATAATGTATATTATAAGAATCTCATTTATTATAACTATAATTAAATGTAAAAAATAATTATAATTAAATTATTAGATATTCATAAATATAATATAAATAAACTATATGTTTTATAAGTTATAATTATATTATAAATATTCATCATTTCAATTTAATTTAATTATATTGAGAGATAATATATTAAAATTATATGATTTGAGATTACATTCTCGTAATTATCCTATTAATGTTATTAATTTTTAATAATATTATTATTTATTACATCATCTTTAAGCATAAAGAAGTAGATTTATAATATGAATTTAGCTCGTAAGGAAAAAGGAGTACCTCAATCTGAATGATGTGATTGCGAAATGCCATTTCAGGCATTAGCTCATAGAACTGGATTATGCTCTATACCTTCCATGCACATGCCAACACACACCTAAAAGAAAGAACGCATAGATATAAATAGCATTCAGTACAACTTGTCAAGACTACTATATTAATCATGTATCTCAATCAGATCCACAGATAGCAAAGAATAAAAGGATTGCCTAGTAATAAATTTCAAAGCAACCTAAATAAAAAATGTCGAAAGATAAATGAAGTTGAAGAGGAATAAATTTTATGCTTTAGAGAACAACGTTCTCTCCCTTTAATTGAGATCACAAACAAGGTTGATTAATCAAAGATGGCTCGAATAAGGCAAATGAACATAAAAACATAAACTCAAATATTACAGTAGTATAACTCACAATGAAGCATACTAAATAGGTTTCACTAGACGGAATGGCTAAATTTCTGAAAGATAACGATGATAAATAATAATGAAAAAAAGTGTATCCAATACACCTCATATAAAGGGTAAAATAATTAACTTTATGATTAGAACCACTTAGAAATGCCTTTATTAATTGATTTACTTAAGTCTAAACAAGTTCAAATCAAAACATCCATTTGAGAAGTGCAAAAAATTACATACAAAAAATACAACAACAACAACAACAACACCAAGCCTTTATCCCACTACATGGGGTCGCCACATGAATCCTTTTTCTCCATTGTGTCCTATTAAAAGTCAAACTCTCGTTTAGATCTATAAAGAAAGGTCATTCCTAATATTTCTAACCAAGTCTTTTAGGTCTACCTCTACCTTTCTTAACACAAGTCAAATCTAATACCTCTACTCTCCTAACCGGTCACCGAAGGCCGCCTTTTTTATGTGACCAAACCATCTAAGGAGACTCTCTCTAATCTTATCTTCAACGGAGTCTACTCCAACCTTTTCACGTATATGCTCATTTCGTATCCTATCTCTAAGGGTAAAGCCACTCATCCACCAGAGCATCCCCATCTCTGCCACACTAACTTAGTAATAGCTTCTCTTTTAATGGCAAACATTCGGCCAATAAAGCATTGCAGGCCTCACTACATACAAAAAATAGAAAGCACCAAATATTATATTTAAATTCTTAAATGAACAGCAAATCATCATATTCCATATAATAATTAACTTCTGTAAGGATGACATCATAAATGACTGAGAAAGGAAGGCACCCTTAATATAGGTCCGATAGAACTTTTCCATTACTTCAGGGTTCATGCTACTTCTAGAACGCCTTCAATACTCAATTGGTTCACTTTCGTGGAAAAAAATAGTAAAAAGGTAAAAGCATCCAGTTATAAAGTTTACATGATAAGATGTTGAAGGTATATCCACAATAACAATTGCAAATTTCCCAATTAATCAATACTTTTTTTTACGATAAAAAGGTTGACATGCTTAAGCGCATGGAGAAGAAAACTGCAACTCACAAAAAAAAAAAAAAGGTGGAAACTCTCATCAATATCATTTTTAAATCAGGAGTAATTATGTTTGGTATAAACACTAAGATGTCCAAAGCAAACCATTTTGGGGGTGGGGGGGAGGTTAATGAAAGCAGTGTGAAAATACATAGCAAAAGAAAACACAAAAATCACACAAGCTAAACGAAACAGAAAAATCCGAAGATCTATATATAGGCTACACGAACAAGAAAAGCAAAGAGTAGATGGTGTAATATCATAAACCCTATTTGTTGAATGAGACCCAAAATTATGGAGCGAACAAAATGCACGACCTTTTAATATTTTGAAACAAAATATGAATTCAATGTATTTCATCTAATTGAAAATCATCAATTTTTTGGAATGAAAAATATGAACTCAATGGACACAAAATAGAAATTAATATTATGTAAATAAATTAAGAAAACATCTTGACCCACAACCTTCACCTCGACCGCAATCTCCCTTCTCCGTCTGGCTTGATTCTCTACTACTCGACATCAATTAGGTAACAAGGACTTGAGCATCGTAAGAATTTTAAAGAAACATGTTTACATACTTGAGTATCAAAAATACCCTAAAATTTACCTCGCGCTATCAACTTTTACTAAAATTTCCATCAAATTCTAACATAATGAATGATTACACATCAAATTTGAAGAGTCAAGAAACTAAATTGGAGATATGAGAAAATATTTGACTAAAATACTACTACTACAACAACAACAACATCAAGCCTTTATCGGGGTCGGCTAAAATAGCTGCATAAAAATAATTCAAGGACTACTTTGAGCATAGACTCATAATATTTTAAATATTATGATTAGCTACAAATTATCCATGCATAATTTAGATTAAAACACCTTTCTTTTCATGATCAATGATATATATTTGTATATCACTAAAATTGGCAGATTCCATTTTTAATTTGCATTTGATAATCATCTTTGTATTAGAGATAGGATTCTTATGTCAAGCATGCTAATAAAATTTGTTTTTACTTTAATATGATATTATTCTCATATTGAGAATTAAGTTTAGGAAAGAATATTACCGGTGATATGACCAACAACAGAATTGAAGATGAACGCTTTTGATGATTTTAAAAGAAGAGAATTAATTAATTGATGATATAGTAATGCATAGATTTAGACAGAGAAGTAACTTTGCTTATACATCTAATGTGAGGAGCTTAGCTTGCATATTTATTACTTTAATCCTTCATACCAACACAACATCTCATTATTAAACAAGCGAAAATTACTGACCCCACAAACCTATCTGACTCACATGGCTTATTAATAATTCGATAATAACATGTGTAGTGTCACATAATAGTTATCCAATTAATTCGTAAATAATTTAATTAGGTATTAACCATAAGACAAGTTCCATTGGGGACTAATGCACTTCAACTCCCATCAACCTCCAACTAATTTAGTAAAGGGCATTTTCCTCCCTTTGTCATTGTGTTACTACAACAATACCTTTAAGGACTCTTCTATAACATGTGTAAAATATAAGCGACTTCTTAAAATTGGGGTCACATGTGTTGGATGACTCGATTGGTAAAATTTGTCATCATCAAAGCTTTCTTGACATTCTTTATTTTTATTTGAAAAGAGCAGTCTTCTTCACAACTTTGAAAAGGGTTAATCATCTCCCTAAAAAATTTAACATAAATCATTGAATGTAGGCATGTTGTACCTGTAATGGATAGAGTTGGTAATAATTCTAAGTGAGTGAATCTCTATAATGGTGTGGATTTTGGAGAGATTGTTTCTTATTACTTAATGGTACATGAAAATCTGAGAAACTTTTCAGAGGAGAGCCCAAAAGCGCACTTTATAAATTCAATTTCATATTGTATTTTTTAATTCTTTCATGACCTAAAATCTTCGGATGCTCTAAGAAACCTTATTTTTATTACAACAAGATCATCAACGTAACATTTACTTTCAAGTGATTCAAGAAAGTGATCAAGACATAAAAAATGATTCATTGCCCTTTGGTATGTACCTAGCATTTTCCAGTCAAAGCATATGGTCATATAACAAAATACATTAATTAAATTGTAGAAGGGCATGTAATTTCACATTTTAGACAATTTAATTGATTATAACTAAAAATCCTCCATGAATGAAGATGTCATAACTTGATGTGTTATCAACAAGGAGCTCTTATGTAAGGAACATAAAATCATGTTTGGGCCCTATTAAGGTTCTTGCAATTGATGCGACACAAATCTAATCATTTCTTTATAGATGATAATATTGGAAATCTAAACAACATATTTCTCTTGTCAGATTAAACCTTCTTCAACAACTTTTTGGTTTCAAAGATCACATTCCCTTCAACTTTAAGCCACACATAACTCGGTGGCTATTTGCAGGTGACACCTCAGCTTAAAAGCTAATATATGAATTTCCATACAAAGGATAAGTCAAGCATTTCATTGTAAGTCAAGGTAAAGTAGTTCCTAAATCACAAAGTAGTGTCCTGATTTCTTTGTCTTTATTTTCTGAGATCAAAGGGGTGAGGCTCCTTCTCAACCCGAAGTTGATTTTTTTTTTAATTCCTCCATAGAGTGACCACCATAATTAAATTCTTTAGGCGTTGGCTTGACTTTTATGTTTTGGCCATTTGATAGACATATCATAGAGTTTTTTACTCGTCTTCGACCTACTTGGTGTTTAGCATATTACAAGTCTTGACGCGAGGATAGATGGATCATATAAACCAACAGTCCTTAGGTGTGTGTACTTGCCAATGCCCAATATTGCTTAAAGACTTCTTCATCCATAGTCTTCAAGGAAATATGCTCACTCCTTACATGCCTCGCATGGAGTCCATTTTTATGAATTAGACTTTAGATTTGGAGGCAAATAGAAAAGATATTTTGTAGGTGTTGTTGCTTCATGTTTAAAGAGGAGGATGGAGAGAGTCAACAATGAGGAGGGGCATGAGTGAAAGCAATGGGCGAGCAACAACGAGAATTTTTGTTTGATTTTTTTATATGCACCTGAGAGCATTTAGTGAACAGGGATGGCGCAGGACTGCAGCATGCTGAGGAAGGAATGGGCATTATATAATATATATATAATATATATATATATATATATATATATATATATATATATATATGTGTGTGTGTGTGTGTATAATTATATAAAATTAATTATAATAAATATGATATGATTTTTTATTTTTTAAGGAATCCCTATTTCTTCTAAATTTAACAATAATATTTAATCTAATTTGATTTAAATTTTTTATTAAAAATACAAATAAAATGACTCATTTGTGAATTTTGTTTCTCGTGCATGTCAAATATTCATACTTGCCTCAAAAGCAGGTTAGTTTTTAACCTATTATGGATTCTAATTTCTCATGCACACTCATTTTGTTTTTGTTCTCATTTTGTATCCTTCCTCGTGCAATGACTTAGGTAATGTCAGAGTCTACCTTAGTCAAATTTGATGTTTTGCATGCACAGGCGTAGTCCGTCCGTTTTGTTTTGTGAGATGAGCCATAGTTCAATAATTTTATTATGGGTGATATGTTTCTAGGTGAACTTTCACAATGCTATACAATTGTACGCATTTTCATCTTATAGATTAGATTGATGTTAAGTAGTTATGTAGTCAACACTAGACATAGGTAAATTACAATAGCTGAAAACTAACATTGGCATTTTTCTAACCATGTCCAAAGCATGCCAAAAACTCCTAAAATAAAAACCTTAAGTCAGCAGAATAGTGTTGTTAATAAGAAGAAGCTGAGCTTTAATTTCAAATTGTGTTGTGCAATATGTAAGAAACAAAGACATGCTTTCAATGGTCAAAGGTTCTTGAAAATAATTTAGTCTTCTCCTCAAGATATCAACTAGTTCCACATAACAATGATGTTGATTGCATACAAATACCCTTCACTTACCATGGTTGAGTTCTGGCTTACCCAGGCATCGATAGGGCCAGAAGAAATTCCATCAAGGATACCATACATTTCAATGTTGCCGCCAAGTTGTGTAGCATACACTGAACAGTGATTTCCAATGACTTAGAAGAAAGGAAACATGACTAGTACAAGAAAGTAAAAGTCTAATAAATTGGTCACGACAAAGGTTAAAAATGACTTCATAAAAAATTGAAAAATATCAGTACGATGAAAAATGCACTTTCTAGTTTCTAGAATCAATCTATATAAGAGATTGCAAAAAGGATGATAATATGGCCAATAATGTACATTATTGTAAGAAAAAGAAATACCAGACATATGGAACACCATAAAATTGTGAAGATGTTTTCCACATAGGTTTTACATCAGCAAATAAGTCAAGAACAATCATTTTCCCAATTGGAACAGAGTGAAGAAGAGCCTGTGAAAAAGATAAAATAACATGTGAGGCATATGCTAGCTTACACGGAAAGGGATGCCAGTGAAGGTTTAAAAGTTCAGTCAATGATAAGTCTTGTACATATTTTAATCAACAAACTAGAATAAGCCACATTGTGTTCCAATAAATGCATGATCAAACAGTAGATGTTGATAATGCATGGGGAAAAAAAAAACAGAAAAAGTACATAAAGAAGGTTAAAATACAGGGTTTTAAGAGAATAAAGTATCAACCACGGCAGCATCTAAAGACTAAATAAGATAAAACGAACATGACCAAGAAATCTTTACGTGGAATATTTTTCTCAATGACTCAAAGTATTTTGCACTAAGAATATGATTAAATAATTAGAATAGAAATTTTGTGAAGGGCTATACGGCTGCCCTTATAAATATAAGATAACGAAACAAATACTTTAGGAAATCTAGTATGTATAGCAAGATATTCTAACAAATTGGGTAAGGAATAATGTGAAAGGAGAAGGAAATGACTGCAGAAAAAGTAACATAGAAGTACAAACAGAAGGGCTAACATAAACAGGAATAACACCTTATGTAGTGCATAATAGAAAAAAGAAATTGAAGCCATGATGCGACCACCATATGGTTAGATTTCAAAAATGTAGAAGAGAAATTATAAATTTGAAAAATGGGCAGCGAACATGAAACTTTCATACCTCATTTGTGGTGGTTTCCAGAAACCAGCATCAGAAGAAAACAACCAACCCTACAAAAAAAGGAAGTGCTTATTTAATTTAAATTTGAAAAAAAAAACTTCTCATGATCTATTTAGATGATTCATGAATATTCAGAAAGCAGAGTATGCCTAATTTGTCAAAGTTGTGTACTGTTGTCTCAGGATAAGTTGGTTGTGCCATCCAAAACAAGTTAATATCAACACTCTCTCCTCAATATGGTCTAGTGATTTTTCAAACCATAAGCTCATCCATCTCTTTCCTGGTTTGATATTTGTCTATACATGTGCATCTAGAGGACACGGGTGTTACGCCGCAATGTAGTGGAATGTTTCATTAATGTCAAGAGACTATAGGCGTTCTGTGGGAGCTATCCCCCTGAGGAATGCTGACATGTTCTCTTCCACATCTTGTTAGAGGACACGAGGGTAGCATTTCTCAATTCACGAAGACATCTTGCTAGATCTCTTTTCCTAATCTTAGAGTTCATTATATTAATCATCAAATCCGAATAACATTTCATAAATTTATAAGAAATCAGTTAAAATTGACCAAGCTACCGCAACAATAACTTCTCGTTCTATTGCAGGGGTCCTTGGATTAGAATCATGGGTTTCATGTCATTAGATTCATGACAGGCTCGTGGCCCTATGATGTATATTGGTATATTGTCGATTCATTTTATCTCTGGCTTCAACTCTTTTAATTACCTGATCTATGCATTATGTGGAAATTGACCAGAATCATGTAAAAATGTTTGCCATCCCAAAACCTAAACTTACAAAAAAAAAAAAGTATCATGGGTTTAAATGATTTTATTATTTTTATCCATCAAATTTCTTAATCCAAAGATTGAAGTATATATTTTATTTATTAAAGGCTCTTACAAGGTATTTGGTTGGATTTAGAGGATTCAGATGCTTTAATAACTAGTATCACATGCATCTGAAATGTCCCCCTTTGCTTTGCAATATTTTTATTAGACAAGCATATTTGAACAAAGTCAATGAAACAGGTCACTAGTGATAGGAAATACTTGAGTTCTCAAGCAACCCTAACAATAAATTGGTAAAAACAGCAAGAGAATACACAAGATCCCCAACAAAATCAACTCAAAACATAATTATATTATTAGAACGAAACAAACAAATATAAAGCAAATATACAATTGATCCTCTATTCGCGAGAGAGGATCGTCTCTCCCCAATCTCTAGACAATAAGTCTAGAGCCCAAAACCCCCATAAAGCCTAACCCCCCCCCCCCCAAAAAAAAAAACCCACACCCACCACACAACCAAAAATAACCTATTTTAAATAAAAATAGTGAGCGACAAAGCTGTGGGCCCCACACCTTGGTGGCATGGGCCCGCCTTTTAAACTTGGGCCGGCTGAGTCGGTGCAGAAGAACTGACTTAACATTACCGCCCTCCCAAAGTGTCACCTTGTCCCCAAGGTGAAAACTGGGAAATTGATTATTCACCCTTTCATAAGGTTCTCATGTGGCATCGTAATCGACAGATTTTTTCAATTGTCAGCATTCTTTAACACCATCTATCTTCTGGCGAACCCCTAAACAGCTCTAAGGGTTCCAAAATCACTTTCTAAGTCCTCCGTGATTGTCTCCAGTAACATGATTGGCTGTGTAATCTTTAATTGCCTTCCTCAACTAGGAAACATAAAAAACAGGGTGTAAGTACGCCGTGGGTGGTAGCTTCAGCCGATACGCAATTGCTCCAATTTGTTCCAATACCTCAATAGCCCAAAGTATTGTGGGGCAAGCTTCTCATTTCTCTTATTGGTGATGATTTTTTCCTATACGATCTGAGTTTTAGAAATACCTTTTTCCCCTACCTCAAACTTGATGTCCCTTCTATGCCATCGGCCTATTTCTTCATAATTTTGCTGAGCCCATCAGATGTCTTTTCAATTCTTCCAATATTCTATCCCTCTCCTCTAAGTACTCTTCTATTGATGAAACTGGAGTGCTGCTTTGTCCAAAGTGCACTAAGTAGGTGGGTCTCTTCCGTATAATACCTTAAAAGGTGTCATTTGTGAAGTTGATGTGATAGATGTGTTATACCATACTCTGTCCAGATAATCATTTGGCCCATAACTTGGGTGCCGCTGATACAAAACATCTGAGGTAGGTCTCCAGACTTCTTTAACCGCTTTCTTTTTGACCATCCGTCTGTGGATGATAGATCGTGCTACTCTTCAGAACTATCCCTTGTAGTTTGAACAACTTCCCAGAAATGGCTAAGGAACACCTATCTCTGTTTGATACTATCGCCTTGGGTACCCCATGCAATTTGATTTCATTCTCTGATGAAAAGTTGATGCCACTGTCACTGCGGTGTATGGTGTGTAAGACGAAATGAGCTATTGCTCAATCGTCCACTACCACCAGAATTTACTTGAGAATCCTTCTGAACGGGGCAGCCCATCTATGAAGTCCATGGATACCTCTTCCCATACCTACCCTGGTAAGGCCATAGCTGCAGAGTCCTCCCGGTGACATAACAAAGTAATTTGTTTCTATAGCAGATCTCACATCTGGCCACCATCTCCTCCATACTTTATGCATTCCCTTCCAATATAGTTTTGAGGCTAATCTCTACATGTCTTTACACCCTTTGATTGCTCTGGTATCCCACAAAAACCTCCATCACCGTCTTTTTTCTTCACTAAACACGGACTAGAAAAATGGTATGCTGGGTCAAATAATGCCTGCTTCCAACATTCTCTAATCCGTTTCTCAATTTCGTCCTTTGAAATTGGGGAATAGCGGTAGGGGTGACCACCCTCCTTTAGGTGATAGCGTGCTCATGCTCTTTTGGTGTGGCAGTCCCTGAGGCGGCTGAAATACCTCTGGAACAGTTGTATCAGTGGTCGTATAAGAGAGGGTATCCTCCTTCCTCCTCCTCGACTCCTCCTAATCTGTGCAGCTAACAAAAGTAGCCTTTCCCCACCTCTTTAAAATATCCTACCATGGTCTTGAGAGACACCATGGATATGATAACCTTGCATCTCCCCTGATCATTATCCTTCATTCCGTCCACTATTAGCTCCATTGTGAGGGTTCCCCAATAATTTGATGTCCCCAAGGTCTGTAACCATTTTATTCCCAAGATGACTTCTAGTCCTAGCTCCAGTGGAAGAAAATCCTCCCTTATCTGAATGCCTTGGATGGTCAGCACCACTCCTCTACAAGATCCCTAGCCTTATCCATCTTCCCAAAACCCATAACAACTAGTGCCCACATTTTCACTCCAATTGGTTGACGATAGAGTGAAAATGAAATTGTGGGTAGCCCCACTATCAATCAAAACCACCACCTCCTATCCTTACTATCTCTCTCTTTACCTCATGGTTGATTCATAGTGAATCCTACCACAAAGTTCAGGGAAACCTCTGCTAGATCTAAATGAGCTTCGCCTCCTCTTCCTCCTCTAACCCCCCCTTCGTCTCCCTACTCATTTTCCTCGTCATCACAGATGGTGAAACCTAAGAATTCGGTCCTACACCTATGTCCCTCGAGTGTACTTCTCATCACACCTGAAATACAATCCCATAGCCCTTTTCTCCTGCGCTCTTTTCCGTCAACTTCTTGAAATTGCCCCCATTGAGGAGATCGTCTCTCCTATTTAGACTATAAGTCTAGAGCCCAAAACCCCCAAAAGACTCCAAGAGAAACAATAACCAACAAGATACCTAACCCTCCCCTCTCTTGTAAACTTGGACCGGCCCATGTAGGTCGTGAGTCTATTCAGAAGGAACCGAATTAACACTATCTCTCGGAATACTCCTCACATGTTGCTTCAAATAGGCTTACATTTGATGGGAGCTTCAAACACATTTAACTCATCTTATTATAGGTATTTCAAACCAGCTGAAGATACAAGATATTCATGTTTTTCAATAGCTTTTATGTACTACACTTATCAAGCCAGTTTTCGAAAAATACAAAAACCTATTGGCATTCTTCAAACTTTGGAGAGTAATCATGAGCAAAAACAAAGATGTTAAAATGTCAAACTTAAGGTCAAAATAGAGATCCAAAAATTTAACACATTAGAGAAATATATCATAAAAATAAATTAAATAAGGGCTGCGAACTGAAACAAACAATCAGAGGGTGCCAATAACTATGGCCTAAGAAGTTGTCGCCCACCTTTACCCAATGAGTTACACCTAACCAAGCTAGACAGGACAAACTATTCTGGCAATCATTTTGCCTAAATTTGATTATCGAACCAAATTTGTGACACAAAGGCTAAACAAACAAAATTTCATAGTATAAGCCAAGCAAATAGAAATTATCAATGAGAAAATGCATAATATGAAAAGAAACAACAACAACAACAACATCAAGCCTTTTATCCCACTACGTGGGGTCGGCTACATGAATCATTTTTCTCCATTGTGACCTTAAAAAGTAAAATCCTCGTTAAAATCTAAAAAGAAAGGTTATTTTCTAATATTTCTTAATAAAGTTTTTTTAGTCTGCCTCTACCTTCTTAACAATAGTCAAATCTAATAACCTTCATTTCCTAACCTGGTCATCAGAAGGCCGCTTTTATGTGATTAATCATCTAGGCGACTCTCTCTAATTTTTATCTTATACTGGAGCTACTCCAACCTTTTCACGTAATGCTCATTTCATATCCTATTTCTAAGGGAAAGCCACTCATCCACTTGATCATCCTCATCATCTCGCCACACTTAACTTAGTATTATGCTTCTCTTTTAATGACCAACATTCAGCACCATAAAGCATTGCACACCCACCACTATCTTATAGAATTTTAACTTAATTTGAGGGGTACTTTTCTATCACACAACAAGCCCGATGCATTCCTCCACTTCAACCATCCAACTTGAATTCTGCTGATATATCCCCATCAATTCACCATCACCTGAACAATAGATCCAAGATATCTAAAAGTGTACTCTTATTAATGACTTGATCGTCCAAAGTCACAATCCCCTCACTAGGTCTATTACTACTAAAATTACACTCCATATATTCTATTTAGATCTACTCAAGCAAAAACCTTTAGACTCTAAGGTTGACCTCCTAATTCAAGTTTACCTTCACTCCTCTCTAGTCTATCAACAAGATATCATCAGCAAACATATACGAAGAATATCATCAGCAAAAAGCATACACCAAGGTACATCTCCTGCAAATGTCTTGTGAGAACACCATGACTAAAGCAAAAATATATGGGCTTAAAGTTGATCCTTGATGTAACCCAACCGCAATAGGGAAATACTTGGTCAAACCCACCTTTTGTTTGAACACAAGTAATAGCTCCTGCATACAATTCTTTAATGATTAAAATTCTAATAATAGATAACCTAAAGTCTTCAATAAGATCATAAGGGATCTTCCAATGTTAGTACAACACTCAAGCTGAAAACATAAAGTATAAATATGGTTGGATTAGAGAACTCTTCCAAATAAATCTTATTATTCCTATCAGCAAGTAGATAAGGACACTACTATCAAAACATATAGTTTTTTAATATGTTTAGAGGAATGGAAGTAAAAGGACTGTTGCCTCTTAAACTAATAGGAAAATAATTTTTTTGCTTAGCTTCAGATTTGCAATGATATGTTTATTAGTCCTATTTTAACATTCAAATGTATTATCAACGAAAGTTTGAACATGCAAATTGCCTGTTGATTCTTTTGCATGAGGGATTTCTACTAAAGTCATTGTTTCTCAACAAATCATTTTCAACTCCTTGCCTACCTAGATAAAGAAAATATCATTTCAAATGATGTGATGCTGGAAAAATATTGAAAACGATTTTTCAACCAGAAGGAAAGATATGTTGCATTTAAGATATAACCTAAATAACTGAGAGTACTATAAAAGCAGACACTTAACTCTTGTATGACTTACATGGATATTAACTCTCCAGACAAGAGTTCATTGAACCCAAGGAGTCAGACGTAGTAACAGGCCTTTAAATATGTCAAATCAATCCACAAAAACCGAAGTGGAAATAGGCCAATTACAGACGAAATCAAGCCATAATAAATTGAATAAGGTTCACTATCAAACCTTTTAAGCCTTATTCTATTTATGGCCAATTTTTTTTTCAATTGAACTATTGTAAAAAGCTTTATCTTTTCTTGTATAAGAATTTTTAATTTGAACATCTGTTTGAAATGGATAGATTATATTTCATTTAAATGTTTAGTCAATCCTATAAACGACATTTCTATAAATAAGAGCCATGATGTGTAATCGAAATTATTATTGACGATGATTGAATGAACACAAATTATTTGTAGTCAATAGAATACTAAAGATCCCAAGCCATGAATGGGAACTATTTCTCTTTCCTCCCTTTCAGAAATGATCAAAGAATTATCTGAAACTGCTAACCTTCAGAAAAGTCGCATACAGCTCAGCAATAAATCAACACTTCGAAGAAGAGCTTCCCTACATTCTTTGTCTAAACCCTAAACTCCCACATCTCAGCTTAAGGTATGACGCACCTCCTGCTAAATTGAGTTTTTACTTTATGCAAAGTAACAACTTTTATTTGCTTCCACTCTATAATAAAATGCTAGTACTGTTTCATTAGAACTCCTCTAGGTCAAACATCTCTTGTTACCATGAGATGGAGCTTTAATATTTGCAAATAAACTATAGAATTCAAAATGGGTGATAAGATACCTTAAAAATCTATTATAATTGACAACTTTAATTGCCCAAACAACAAAATAAAGATTTAGGTACCTGCATTAACCATATTGCATTGTTGTCACCTTAAAACCATTGCATCATACACAGCTGATCCAAGTGATGAATGTATTTTGATCATTTGTAGGGGGCAAGTTCTCATTAAAAGGTCACTAAAACATAATTACCATATCAAAGTCAACAAAAGCAGCAAAATAAAAAATAGTTTCTGTTACAAAATAAATAGTACTACTCGTCCAGAAGCATAATTAAGCCTACCATCTATCAGGTAAAATAAAGAAAAAAGCCTCTTAATGTGAATACTCAAAAAACAAAAAGTCAATCAAATTGCTGTAGTATGCAATGTTACAATGGACTGGAAGTGGATTCAAAAGTAGTAAGGGGTTGTTTTTTTTGAAGTAAATGGGTGTAAAGTATTCTTTTGCAGGGATTTGAAAATATTAATGTTTGTTTGGATGAAAAAAAATGCAATGTATAGTATTCCAAATATATTGTAAAGTATTATAATTCATTTTGAGGAAAAATAAACCCGTCCATTTTTTAGTGAAAATCTTTTCATTGCAAAAAAGCTATTTTATTGCCACCCATCGGCCACCAAACATCGCCACCCGCCACAAGCAACCCTATCGCCAGCCTCGCTTCATGGTGCCAACCACCCTCGAACGCCAACAACCACCTTTGGTCGATGATCCAAACCCTCATGGACGGCCACCACAACCACTGTTAGTCATCGACCACCACCATCTTTGAAATTTAAATTAAATTTTTAACTTCAAGCTAAATTAAAAAAAAATAATCTCATGCTTTTTCTTTTTAATTCATCCAAACAACTTCAAATATTCAAATATATTACATTCCTTAAACTACATTCTTTTTCAACAAACCTTACAGCCCATAAGAAAAAGAGAGTTTTGCATTTTGAATTATTACATAAGCTATGATGCACAAACTCAGACACGGTCAAGACACAACATGGACACGAGACTAGCTTTTTTATTTAATATAGGACAGGGACGGCGTGGACATGGAATTACAGTTTTTTATATAGTGTAAGATATAATGTAAAATCATATTAGAAATGACAAACAATAATCAATGAATGGTATGATAGCTTATAGCTTATAATATATAAATATTAAGTAACAAAATGTCTAGTACAATTAAAAAAAATATAAGCAAAATAACCATTTACAACAACATCAAGCATTCAAGCTTCAATTGCAGGATTAGTTTCAAAGTGTTTGTCTTTGGCCTTCAATATCATCATCATTAAAATATCATTGCTTCCAACTCTATTTAATCAAGAGAAAGATATTCCTATATATCAAGAGACTCAAATTCATCTCCAGCAACATCCCACATCTTGTTATCACCTGCCATATAAAGTGGGGTCTTTCTTAAAAGAATACGAAGATTGATGCACATAAATAAATCTTCAACCCTTACGAAGTAATTTTATTCCTCTTCATCGAGTGAATAAATGAGTATGTGCTCCAATTTCTACTCTACAACAAGAGGATGAAACTTGATTAAGAAGTTTTATTTTGCTATTGTTTTGAAGTAGCAGTGTTAAGCTCCAGAAACAACTACCACTTCTATTGGATCTATCCTCCATCTAACAAACAAAGAATTGTTATCACTAAAGGTCCTCTATAATATCCAAAGAACTTTGTCAAGTTTCTATATTTATCCTTCTTCTCTCCTCATTGAAAAATAACGTTTCAAACTATATTTCTTATATTTGAAACATCTAAATTTTTGTTGTGAGACCGTGAGGATCTCTTGAAATCATTTTTTACTTGAATATCTTCAATAATACAAAGGAAGTAAAACTATAATTCAAAAGCAACAATTAATAACTAATTAAAGATATATTCAAATTTATCCTGAATTTAATGAGTGAGCCAAACAATAAAGAAATGTATTACTTTGTTTCACATTCTCAAGAATAGTATAGACAACACATCAAAAACTTGAGTCTTCATCTTGTTCCTTTCTTTCATGTCTGTATATAATTCTTTTCCACTTTAGCTAACATGAGTCTCACATCTGATAAATCAAAATGTAGGCAAGATTTAATTAGTGCCAGCCTTTCTCAACATATCTTAAATTGGATCTATAAAAAAAAAATATAATCAATATTACCCACACAAATCACTTAAAATCTTCTCTTTTATGTATCTTGCCTTCCCAACATCTTCCCGATAGCAAGACCACTTCTCACTAATCGCCTGGATTGAAGAATATTTTTATTTGTTTGAATATTCTTAACATGATTATTACATTGGCTAAAGGTTTCAACAACTAACATTCTCAAATGTGAGAAAACTTAAAGATGGACAGACTCACAAAGTGTGCACAATAAATGGTTTAGAATATCTGAGGATATTTTTTCTCCACCAATAATCCTGCAGCTCTACATACTGTGCATTATCAGTGATAACATGCACAACATTTGATGTCCCAACATCACTATCACCTCTTTAATCAAATTAGAAATGAAATAATTATCCTTATATTGCCCTTCATAATTCACAACTTCGATGAACATTGGTGATAATCTGTAACAACCATAAAATTGATGAGTGATCTTCTTGAGAGGTCAGTCCAACCATCGCACACCAAACTCACACAGTTTTTCTTTTCAACTCCTTTCATAGGTCCAAGCAATGTGATCCGGACATCCACGGGGGCGTATTCAAAGGAAGTGCGAAAAACGACGGTCGAGATCACTCCGTTTTTATTTTAGTTTATTAATTGTATTTTGATTTAATTTAACAATCTATCTTTTTTACCTTTTTTATTTAAGAGTCTTGGTTATGAAAGCCAAGAGGCAAATTTATCTTTTAATTTCTTTGATTGTCTATATATAGAGGCCCATTCTCTTGTATTAAGTATGATGGAATTATAATAAAATTTGTGTTATGCACTTATGTTCTTTTGGGAGGACGTTAGTGAGATTCTTATGGGAAGGAATTAGAGTTTTTCACCAGCCGCAAGATGGGTCCGGACTCGTGGCTTGAAGTCCCTTGGAAGAAGGGCAACTATCACCCTCAATCTTCGGAAGAGTCCAAGGCTCGCGGTTTTGTCTCTCTTTTTATTATTATTCTCCTTATTTTCCCAACCGCCACTTCCCCATCTCTCTTTCTCCTATTGGCCGAAAACTCCACCAAAACCCTAGGCCAAAACACACCCAACAGCCGGCCCAATCCCCTTCCCAAAGCCGCCGGCCATCATCCATCCCTTGGCTCCAAGATTCAAAATCTAGCATTCAAATCCTTTCTTAAATTAGCTCCCTTTAATTTTGAAACTATTAAATCTATTCAATTGAATTTGAATTTGAATTTTTACTTCCTAAATGAGGAACACTATTTTAGGGAACCCCTCAAATCATGCATATTTGAATTTTAAATAGGAGTTGATTTAAATCCACTTTTTATTTAACATTCTAAATATAGTCACCTTTAACCCTCATATCATCACTCATAATCAGCTAGCCGTCGGCCTACCCCCCTTCCTATTTCCTGTTTCCCTCCACTTTTCAAATTGATTATTGAATGCATTCTTATTTGATGTATCTTAAGTTTGGAAAGTTTTTTTTAAATCAAATTTAAATTAATTTGAATTTGAAATTCTTTCTTAAAATAGAATGAATTAATTAGAAGGCTTTCCTTAATTCTCCCAATTTGAATTTAATTAAAGACCTGTCATAATTCCTCTTTACTTATCTAAATAATTCAAGTTTAAAATTCCTTAGGCCACATTCATCATATGTGGACATATTCACCGTATGTGGACACATTCTTCATATGTGGACACATTCAACATATGTGGATGCCTTCCCTTTTTCCCCTCTTTGGGCCGACCCATCCTTCTACATCAATTTGGTATCAGAGCATAGTTGCCCGGATGCGACACTCGACAGAATCTAAATCTTTTTCAGCCCGAGAGAATGATACGGACATCCAACGGTGGACGATATTCAAGGAAGAGTCGAAGATCAACAGCCGAGATCACTCCATTTATTTTAGTTTATTAATTGTATTTTGATTTAATTTTGCAATTTTTTTCTTTTTTACCCTTTCTATTTAAGATTCTTGTTTTTATGTAAGCCCAATAGGGCAAATTTATCTTTTAGTTTCTTTTGAGGCCTATATATAGAGGTCCTTCTCTTGTATTAGGTATGATGGAATTATAATAAAAATTTGTGTTCTACACTTGTGTTCTTTTGGAGGATGTTAGTGAGATTCCTATGAGAATGAATCAAGTTTTCACACCAGCCGCGTGATAGATCTGGCTCGTGGCTTGAAGTCCCTTGGAGAAGGGCAACATATCACAGTTCTGATCGTGAAGAGTCTAAGGCTCGCAGTTTTGGCTTTCTTTTTTTATTTTTCTCCTATTTTCCCAACCGCCACTTCCCCGCTCCTTTCTCCTATTGGCCGAAAACTCCACCCAAAACCTAGGCCAAAATACCACAACCGCCGATCCATCCCTTGGCTCAAAGATTCAAAATCAGCATCAAATCCTTTCCTAAATTAGTCCCTTTAATTTGGAAACTATTTAAATTCATATTCAATGAATTGAATTTGAATTTTGCTTCCTAAATGAGGAAAACTATTTTAGGGAAGTCCCTCAAATCATGCAATTTTGAATTTTAAATAGGAGTTGATTTAAATCCACTTTCCTATTTAAGATTCTAAATATAGCCACTTGTAACCCCTCATATCAATCAACCATAATCATGCTAGCCGCCGGCCCTACCCCCCTTCATATGACCTCTTCTCTCCACTTTTCAATTTGATTATTGAAGGCATTCTTTATTCGATGCATCTTAAGTTTGGAAAGTTTTTAAATTCAAATTTAAATTAATTTGAATTTGAGATTCTTTCTTAAAATAGGTATGAATTATATTAGGAGGCTTTCCTTAATTCTTCCAATTTGAATTTAGTTAAAGACCTGTCATAATTCCCCTTCCTTATCTTAATAATTAAAGTTTGAAAATTCCTTACGTCCACATTCATCGTATGTGGACACTATTCACCGTTGTGACACATTCACCTATGTGAATGCCTTCCCTTTTTCCCTCTTTTGGCTGACCCCCTCTGTTCTACTCACAATGTCTCAATATTTACTCTCTCCCTCTGATTTTATGCTTTGTACCAGTGGAACATAACCTGTAAGGTTGTTATTGTCATGCAAAAGTAAAAGCATTCTTAAATAAGAATCCTTGCATGGTTAAAAGGAAGTCCAGCATAAGAAAAAACATCCAAAACTGCTGTCCACAGCGAGAAAACAGCAAGAAACAGGGAGAAATTGAGAGAAAACACAAGTAAAGACTTGTATTCCACTAGGTGCAAAGCAAGATAATCAAGATACAATTGTTCTTCGATCCGAGAGGAAGAACGTACTCTCCACAATCTCCGGCGATGCCAAGAGCCCAAAACGAAACCTAGATCTCAAATGAAAATTCAAAATTCAAGATGAGGAGCCAATCCCCCCAAAACTCCTAATTATACAAATTAATCATAAAGGACAATAATGGACTTCCTAAAACAGCCTCTCATTCAAAAATTTTCCCTCCCCCCATGCGTTTTAGCCACTGTTTGGGCCCACCGACTCCCGCTCCTCCTCTGCGCGTTCCGCCTGGTTCCGCCCGACTCTAGGCCGTCGGGTGTAGAACCGGATCGGTCCAGCTGGGACCGGTCCAGGCGTAATAGAAAACCAGCAAGTACTAATACTAGTTCACTCCATGATCTCCAATAAAGCACACTCCACATTGTGCATTTTAGACATGCATAATGCCATGCCCGCACCGTAACCCGCTCATGACTTCATCTCTCTACTGCTTCACCCCCTCAAGTGTTCGCTCTCTCTACCAGCTCACACATTCTCCCTTAGCTCTTCTCTTACCTCAGTTATATTCTCAACAACCCATGCCCACAAATCAGTCGTCCATTTCCCAATCTCCACTAGTTCCTCCAATTTGTGAAACCACATCATAGCAAAGTGCTTCATATCCTTGGGCTTGCAAGCAGCTGCACACTCATTGCATTCTTTTTAGCATGCATGCAACCTTGCCACACGATCACCCTAGCACATGCATATGCTCCTCTCCACATGTCAATGTGCGTGCAACCCTAACCTATGCGTGGCCCCTGGTCCACCCTTTACACATAACCTTCCTAGATGATTCGTGCACATCATCCCGTAACCATAATTGCTCCCTCACCCTCTCTATGCTAATCTTTCTTGTGGTTCTATCCCTCTGGCAACAAACGCTCTGCAGGAACACCAATGGCTCCACTCACAAAAAATAAAATAAATAAATAAATAAATAGATTTATCCTTGCTGTCACAAACTTATAGCCTTTCCTATGACATAAATTGTGCCTTGTTCCATGCTGGTAGTTGACAGGGTGAGCCTCGTAGCCTTTCCTATAACGTAAATCATTTATCACTCCACTATGGCATCTGCTGTTGTAAGCCTCATAGGATGCTTCGCATGAGAAAACTAACAAAAACTACAAGGATATATTGCTCGCTACAAACTAAACTGTCCAACCATTTTTTTTTTATGTTTAACAACTAACAAGCATCACACACTAATATTAATAATTAATCAGCAATTCCCTTGGCAGGATAAATGCAAAGGGCATGATGCACAAGGATTTATAATGGTTGATGAAGAGCTAAACAGCTACAAACATGTTTTCAACCTATATATATCTCATTGATTTTGCAACAAGTAATCCCATATCAAGGCATAACCTCAAAATAGTAACATAAGTAATGTTAGTATATCACACATAACTACATTATTACACAAAGAAGCAACTATCAGGTTTTCTAAATTATCTCAAGTTTTACTAAAGGATTTCAATACAGCCCTGAGCAACAAAAATTGAAATCAAGTTTACTGTAAGTTTCATAGCAACTATTGAACAAAGGCAAGGTGTTTATATGTCCTATAAAGAATAAATATATGTGGGTTCCAAAAAAATTCTCGCACTTGTTTAAAAAGTGTTGTTTTGGGTTAAATTTTTGAAGACAATTTAGATATCATGTAAAACATTATCTAAATATTTAGTCCTCATTTTATGAGGACTTTATAATCTAGTTTGAAATTTCTCATAAGCATTAAACTCCTATGATTAATCACACCTCTAGATTACGAGAGAAAAATTTTGATTAAGGCTAGCGCTAGGCACTAAACATTTAGTTGGCTGTAGCTGTGATTTTGGTTGAAGAAATAGGAAATACAACACTACTAGCTTAAACTAGAATGTCGGAGGATTGATAACAAACTCGATCAAAATCACATGGTTATGTCATCTTAAGTTGTTGTCAACCATGGTCTATTGTCAATAGAGGAGTCGACCTAATCTAATCAAGGGATCCTTATCCATAGGTTGCATCCTCCAAATGGGCCTCTTAGACCAGGAGTGAAAGTTTTCTAAGGGCAAATTTTAAGTTGATCTTATCTAACATAGAGCTTATGCCCCATCAAGAGCACCTTATGATTCACAATTCATGGGCTGAGCCATTGGGAAACATCAAGGCTACAACCATAGTTATAATATAATGACGCCATTTGGGTAGAACCACTCCATCAGAGAGCACATACCACATATTTATTAGCGTGATATTCTTTAGGGTGGCTGTACGAATACACTTAATGTGACATTAGATCTTTGTGAGCTTTGGTCAAACTAAAATTAATCATCTTAGGCAAATTGTTGTAAAAGATGAATGGGCAGTTTCTTTAAGCATAAAGAAGTAGATTTTATATGAATTTTAGCTCGTAAGGAAAAAGGAGTACCTCAATCTGAATGATGTGATTGCGAAATGCCATTTCAGGCATTAGCTCATAGACGACTGGATTATGCTCTATACCTTCCATGCACATGCCAACACCAACCTAAAAGAAAGAACGCATAGATATAAATAGCATTCAGTACAACTTGTCAAGACTACTATATTAATTCATGTATCTCAATCAGATCCACAGATAGCAAAGAATAAAAGGATTGCCTAGTAATAAATTTCAAAGCAACCTAAATAAAAAATGTCGAAAGATAAATGAAGTTGAAGAGGAATAAATTTTATGCTTTAGAGAACAACGTTCTCTCCCTTTAATTGAGATCACAAACAAGGTTGATTAATCAAAGATGGCTCGAATAAGGCAAATGAACATAAATAACATAAACTCAAATATTACAGTAGTATAACTCACAATGAAGCATACTAAATAAGGTTTCACTAGACGGAATGGCTAAATTTCTGAAAAGATAACGATGATAAATAATAATGAAAAAAAGGTATCCAATACACCTCATATAAATGGGTAAAAATAATTAACTTTATGATTAGAACCACTTTAGAAATGCCTTTATTAATTGATTTACTTAGAGTCTAAACAAGTTCAAATCAAAACATCCATTTGAGAAGTGCAAAAAATTACATACAAAAAATACAACAACAACAACAACAACATCAAGCCTTTATCCCACTACATGGGGTCGGCCACATGAATCCTTTTTCTCCATTGTGTCCTATTAAAAGTCAAACTCTCGTTTAGATCTAATAAAGAAAGGTCATTCCTAATATTTTCTAACCAAGTCTTTTTAGGTCTACCTCTACCTTTCTTAACACAAGTCAAATCTAATACCTCTACTCTCCTAACCGGGTCATCCGAAGGCCGCCTTTTTATGTGACCAAACCATCTAAGGAGACTCTCTCTAATCTTATCTTCAACTGGAGCTACTCCAACCTTTTCACGTATATGCTCATTTCGTATCCTATCTCTAAGGGTAAAACCACTCATCCACCAGAGCATCCCCATCTCTGCCACACTTAACTTAGTATTATGCTTCTCTTTTAATGGTCAACATTCGGCACTATAAAGCATTGCAGGCCTCACTACATACAAAAAATAGAAAGCACCAAATATTATATTTAAATTCTTAATGAAACAGCAAAATCATCATCATTATCCTTAAGATTAACTTCTGTAAGGATGACAATCATAAATGACTGAGAAAGGAAGGCACCCTTAATATAGGTCCGATAGAACTTTTCCATTACTTCAGTGGTTC
This sequence comes from Dendrobium nobile, assembly GCA_022539455.1. Lineage (NCBI taxonomy): Eukaryota > Viridiplantae > Streptophyta > Magnoliopsida > Asparagales > Orchidaceae > Dendrobium > Dendrobium nobile. Next base: position 21,357,238 of record CM039732.1, on the reverse strand, counting down.
ATGCTACTTCTAGAACGCCTTCAATACTCAATTGGTTCACTTTTCGTGGGAAAAAAATAGTAAAAAGGGTAAAAGCATCCAGTTATAAAGTTTACATGATAAGATGTTGAAGGTATATCCACAATACAATTGCAAATTTCCCAATTAATCAATACTTTTTTTACGATTAAAAAGGTTGACATGCTTAAGCGCATGGGAGAAGAAAACTGCAACTCACAAAAGAAAAAAAAAGGTGGAAACTCTCATCAATACTCATTTTAAATCAGGAGTAATTATGTTTGGTATAAACACTAAGATGTCCAAAGCAAACCATTTTGGGGGGTGGGGGGAGGTTAATGGAAAGCAGTGTGAAAATACATAGCAAAAGAAAACACAAAAATCACACAAGCTAAACGAAACAGAAAAATCCGAAGATCTATATATAGGCTACATCGAACAAGAAAAGCAAAGAGTAGATGGTGTAATATCATAAACCCTATTTGTTGAATGAGACCCAAAATTATGGAGCGACAAAATGCACGACCTTTTTAATATTTTGAAACAAAATATGAATTCAATGTATTTCATCTAATTGAAAATCATCAATTTTTTGGAATGAAAAATATGAACTCAATGGACACAAAATAGAAATTAATATTATGTAAATAAATTAAGAAAACATCTTGACCCACAACCTTCACCTCGACCGCAATCTCCCTTCTCCTTGTCTGGCTTGATTCTCTACTACTCGACATCAAATTAGGTAACAAGGACTTGAGCATCGTAAGAATTTTAAAGAAACATGTTTACATACTTGAGTTATCAAAAATACCCTAAAATTTTACTCTCGCTATCAACTTTTACTAAAATTTCCATCAAATTCTAACATAATGATGATTACACATCAAATTTGAAGAGTCAAGAAACTAAATTGGAGATATGAGAAAATATTTGACTAAAATACTACTACTACAACAACAACAACATCAAGCCTTTATCGGGGTCGGCTAAAATAGCTGCATAAAAATAATTCAAGGACTACTTTGAGCATAGACTCATAATATTTTAAATATTATGATTAGCTACAAATTATCCATGCATAATTTAGATTAAAACACCTTTCTTTTCATGATCAATGAATATATATTTGTATATCACTAAAATTGGCAGATTCCATTTTTAATTTGCATTTGATAATCATCTTTGGTATTAGAGATAGGATTCTTATGTCAAGCATGCTAAGTTACATTTGTTTTTACTTTAATATGATATTATTCTCATATTGAGAATTAAGTTTAGGGAAAGAATATTACCGGTGATATGACCAACAACAGAATTGAAGATGAACGCTTTTGATGATTTTAAAAGAAGAGAATTATTATATTGATGAATATAGAATGGTAGATGCATAGATTTAGACAGAGAAGTAACTTTGCTTTATACATCTAATGTGAGGAGCTTAGCTTTGCATATTTATTACTTTAATCCTTTCATACCAACATCAACATCTCATTATTAAACAAGCGAAAATTACTGACCCCACAAACCTATCTGACTCACATGGCTTATTAATAATTCGATAATAACATGTGTAGTGTCACATAATAGTTATCCAATTAATTCGATAAATAATTTAATTAGGTATTAACCATAGAGACAAGTTCCATTGGGGACTAATGCACTTCAACTCCCATCAACCTCCAACTAATTTAGTAAAGGGCATTTTCCTCCCTTTGTCATTGTGTTACTACAACAATACCTTTAAGGACTCTTCTATAACATGTGTAAAATATAAGCGACTTCTTAAAATTGGGGTCACATGTGTTGGATGACTCGATTGGTAAAATTTGTCATCATCAAAAGCTTCTTGACATTCTTTATTTTATTTGAAAAGAGCAGTCTTCTTCAACAACTTTGTAAAGGGTTATCATCTCCCTAAAAAATTTAACATAAATCATTGAATGTATGCATGTTGTACCTGTAATGGATAGAGTTGGTTAATATTTCTAAGTGAGTGAATCTCTATAATGGTGTGGATTTTGGAGGGATTGTTTCTTATTACTTAATGGTACATGAAAATCTGAGAAACTTTTCAGAGGAGAGCCCAAAAGCGCACTTAATAGAATTCAATTTCATATTGTATTTTTTTTATTCTTTCAAATATGACCTATAATTCTTCGGATGCTCTAAGAAAACCTTATTTTTTTACAACAAGATCATCAACGTAACATTTTACTTTCAAGTGATTCAAGAAAGTGAATCAAGACATAAAAAAATGATTCATTGCCCTTTGGTATGTAGCCTAGGCATTTTCCAAGTCAAAGCATATGGTCATATAACAAAATACATTAATTAAATTGTAGAAGGGCATGTAATTTTCACATTTTTAGACAATTTAATTGATTATAACCTAAAAATCCTCCATGAATGAGAGATGTCATAACTTGATGTGTTATCAACAAGGAGCTCTTATGTAAGGAACATAAAATCATGTTTTGGGCCCTATTAAGGTTCTTGCAATTGATGCTGACACAAATCTAATCATTCTTTATAGATGATAATATTGGAAATCTAAACAACATATTTCTCTTGTCAGATTAAACCTTCTTCAACAAACTTTTTGGTTTCAAAGATCACATTCCCTTCAACTTTAAGCCACACATAACTCGGTGGCTATTTGCAGGTGACACCTCAGGCTTAAAAGCTAATATATGAATTTCCAGTACAAAGGATAAGTCAAGCATTTCATTGTAAGTCAAGGTAAAGTAGTTCCTAAATTCACAAAGTAGTGTCCTGATTTCTTTGTCTTTATTTTCTGAGATCAAAGGGGTGAGGCTCCTTCTCAACCCGAAGTTGATTTTTTTTTTAATTCCTCCATAGAGTGACCACCATAATTAAATTCTTTAGGCGTTGGCTTGACTTTTATGTTTTGGCCATTTGATAGACCGTATCATAGAGTTTTTTACTCGTCTTCGACCTACTTGGTGTTTAGCATATTACAAGTCTTGACGCGAGGATAGATGGATCATATAAACCAAAGTCCTTAGGTTGTGTACTTGCCAATGCCCAATATTGCTTAAAGACTTCTTCAGTCCATAGCTCTTCAAGGAAATATGCTCACTCCTTAAATGCCTCGCATGGAGTCCATTTTTATGAATTAGACTTTAAAGATTTAGAGGCAAATAGAAAAGATATTTTGTAGGTGTTGTTGCTTCATGTTTAAAGAGGAGGATGGGAGAGAGTCAACAATGAGGAGAGGGCATGAGTGAAAGCAATGGGCGAGCAACAACGAGAATTTTTGTTTGATTTTTTTATATGCACCTGAGAGCATTTAGTGAAGCAGGGATGGCGCAGGACTGCAGCATGCTGAGGAAGGAATGGGCATTATATTATATATATATATATATATATATATATATATATATATATATATGTGTGTGTGTGTGTGTGTATAATTATATAAAATTAATTATAATAAATATATGATATGATTTTTTTATTTTTTAAGGAATCCCCTATTTCTTCTAAATTTAACAATAATATTTAATCTAATTTGATTTAAATTTTTTATTAAAAATACAAATAAAATGACTCATTTGTGAATTTTTGTTTCTCGTGCATGTCAAATATTCATACTTGCCTCAAAAGCAGGTTAGTTTTTAACCTATTATGGATTCTAATTTCTCATGCACACTCATTTTGTTTTTGTTCTCATTTTGTATCCTTCCTCGTGCAATGACTTAGGTAATGTCAGAGTCTACCTTAGTCAAATTTGATGTTTTGCATGCACAGGCGTAGTCCGTCCGTTTTGTTTTGTGAGATGAGCCATAGTTCAATAATTTTATTATGGGTGATATGTTTCTAGGTGAACTTTCACAATGCTATACCAATTGTACGCATTTTCATCTTATTAGATTAGATTGATGTTAAGTAGTTATGTAGTCAACACTAGACATATGGTAAATTACAATAGCTGAAAACTAACATTGGCATTTTTCTAACCATGTCCAAAGCATGCCAAAAACTCTAAAATAAAAACCTTAAGTCTAGCAGAATAGTGTTTGTTAATAAAGAGAAGCTGAGCGTTAATTTCAAATTGTGTTGTGCAATATGTAAGAAACAAAGACATGCTTTTCAATGGTCAAATGGTTCTTGAAAATAATTTAGTCTTCTCCTCAAGATATCAACTAGTTCCACATAACAATGATGTTGATTGCATACAAATACCCTTCACTTACCATGGTTGAGTTCTGGCTTACCCAGGCATCGATAGGGCCAGAAGAAATTCCATCAAGGATACCATACATTTCAATGTTGCCGCCAAAGTTGTGTAGCATACACCTGAACAGTGATTTCCAATGACTTAGAAGAAAGGAAACATGACTAGTACAAGAAAGTAAAAGTCTAATAAATTGGTCACGACAAAGGTTAAAAATGACTTCATAAAAAATTGAAAAATATCAGTACGATGAAAAATGCACTTTCTAGTTTCTAGATCAGATCTATATAAGAGATTGCAAAAAGGATGATAATATGGCCAATAATGTACATATTTATTGTAAGAAAAAGAATACCAGACATATGGAACACCATAAAATTGTGAAGATGTTTTCCACATAGGTTTTACATCAGCAAATAAGTCAAGAACAATCATTTTCCCAATTGGAACAGAGTGAAGAAGAGCCTGTGAAAAAGATAAAATAACATGTGAGGCATATGCTAGCTTACACGGAAAGGGATGCCAGTGAAGGTTTAAAAGTTCAGTCAATGATAAGTCTTGTACATATTTTAATCAACAAACTAGAATAAGCCACATGTGTTCCAATAAATGCAATGATCAAACAGTAGATGTTGATAATGCATGGGGAAAAAAAAAACAGAAAAAGTACATAAAGAAGGTTTAAAATACAGGGTTTTAAGGAATAAAGTATCAACCACGGCAGCATCTAAAGACTAAATAAGATAAAACGAACATGACCAAGAAATCTTTACTGTGGAATATTTTTCTCAATGACTCAAAGTATTTTGCACTAAGAATATGATTTAATAATTAGAATAGAAATTTTGTGAAGTGCTATAGCGGCTGCCCTTATTAAATATAAGATAACGAAACAAATACTTTAGGAAATCTAAGTATGTATAGCAAGATATTCTAACAAATTGGGTAGAAGGAATTATGTGAAAGGAGAAGGAAATGACTGCAGAAAAAGTAACATAGAAGTCAAACAGAAGGGCTAACATAAACAGGAAATAACACCTTATGTAGTGCCTAATATGAAAGAAAGAAATTGAAGCCATGATGCGACCACCAATGGTTAGATTCTAAAAATGTAGAAGAGAAATTATAAATTTGAAAAATGGGCAGCGAACATGAAACTTTCATACCTTCATTTGTGGTGGTTTCCAGAAACCAGCATCAGAAGAAAACAACCAACCCTACAAAAAAAGGAAAAGTGCTTTATTTAATTTAAAACTGAAAAAAAAAAACTTCTCATGATCTATTTAGATGATTCATGAATATTCAGAAAGCAGAGTATGCCTAATTTGTCAAAGTTGTGTACTGTTGTCTCAAGGATAAGTTGGTTGTGCCATCCAAAACAAGGTTAATATCAACACTCTCTCCTCAATTATGGTCTAGTGATTTTTCAAACCATAAGCTCATCCATCTCTTTCCTTGGTTTGATATTTGTCTCTATACATGTGCATCTAGAGGACACGGGTGTTGACGCCTGCAATGTAGGTGGAATGTTTCATTATGATGTCAAGAGACTATAGGCGTTCTGTTGGGAGCTATCCCTCTGAGGAATGCTGACATGATTCTCTTCCACATCTTGTTAGAGGACACGAGGGTAGCATTTCTCAATTCACGAAGACATCTTGCTAGATCTCTTTTCCTAATCTTAGAGTTCATTATATTAATCATCAAAATCCGAATAACATTTCATAAATTTATAAGAAATCAGTTAAAATTGACCAAGCTACCGCAACAATAACTTCTCGTTCTATTGCAGGGTCCTTGGATTAGAATCATGGGTTTCATTGTCATTAGATTCATGACAGGCTCGTGGCCCTATGATGTGATATTTGTATATTGTCGATTTCATTTTATCTCTGGCTTCAACTCTTTTAAATTACCTTGATCTATGCATTATGTGGAAATTGACCAGAATCATGTAAAAATGTTTGCCATCCCAACAACCTAAACTTACAAAAAAAAAAAAAGTATCATGGGTTTAAATGATTTATTTATTTTTATCCATCAAATTTCTTAATCCAAAGATTGAAGTATATATTTTATTTTATTTAAATGGCTCTTACAAGGTATTTGGTTGGATTAGAGGATTCAGATGCTTTAATAACTTAGTATCACATGCATCTGAATGTCCCCCTTTGCTTTGCAATATTTTATTAGACAAGCATATTTGAACAAAGTCAATGAAACAGGTCAACTTAGTGATAGGAAATACTTGAGTTCTCAAGCAACCCTAACAATAAATTGGTAAAAACAGCAAGAGAATACACAAGATCCCCAACAAAATCAACTCAAAACAGTAATTTATATTATATAGAACGAAACAAACAAAATATAAAGCAAATATACAATTGATCCTCTATTCGAGAGGAGGATCGTCTCTCCCAATCTCTAGACTATAAGTCTAGAGCCCAAAACCCCCATAAAGCCTTAACCCCCCCCCCCCCCCAAAAAAAAAACCCACACCCACCCACACACCAAAAATAACCTATTTTAAATAAAAAATAGTGAGCGACAAAGCTGTGGGCCCCACAGCCTTAGGTGGCATGGGCCCGCCTCTTGTAAACTTGGGCCGGCTGAGTCGGTGCAGAAAGAACTGACTTAACATTACCGCCCTCCCAAAGTGTCACCTTGTCCCCAAGGTGAAAACTGGGAAATTGATTATTCACCCTTTCATAAGGTTCCCATGTGGCATCGTAATCTGACAGATTTTTTCAATTGATCAGCACTTCTTTAACACCATCTATCTTCTGGCGAACCCCTAACAGCTCTAAGGGTTCCAAAATCACTTCTAAGTCCTCCGTGAGTGTCTCCAGTAACATTGAGTTGGCTGTGTAATCTTTAATTGCCTTCCTCAACTAGGAAACATAAAAAACAGGGTGTATAGTCGCCGTGGGTGGTAGCTTCAGCCGATACGCAATTGCTCCAATCTTTTCCAATACCTCAATAGCCCAAAGTATTGTGAGGCAAGCTTCTCATTTCTCTTATTGGTGATTGATTTTTTCCTATACGATCTGAGTTTTAGAAATACCTTTTTCCCTACCTCAAACTTGATGTCCCTTCTATGCCAGTCGGCCTATTTCTTCATAATTTGCTGAGCTCCATCAGATGTCTTTTCAATTCTTCCAATATTCTATCCCTCTCCTCTAAGTACTCTTCTATTGATGAAACTGGAGTGCTGCTTTGTCCAAAGTGCACTAAGTGAGGTGGGTCTCTTCCGTATAATACCTTAAAAGGTGTCATTTGTGAAGTTGAATGATAGATGTGTTATACCAATACTCTGTCCAAGATAATCATTTGGCCCATAACTTGGGTGCCGCTGATACAAAACATCTGAGGTAGGTCTCCAGACTTCTGTTAACCGCTTCTTTTTGACCATCCGTCTGTGGATGATAGATCGTGCTACTCTTCAGAACTATCCCTTGTAGTTTGAACAACTTTCTCCAGAAATGGCTAAGGAACACCTTATCTCTGTTTGATACTATCGCCTTTGGTACCCCATGCAATTTGATCATTTCTCTGATGAAAGTTGATGCCACTGTCACTGCGGTGTATGAGTGTCGTAAAGGGACGAAATGAGCATAGTTGCTCAATCGGTCCACTACCACCAGAATTACTGTGAATCCTTCTGAACGGGGCAGCCCATCTATGAAGTCCATGGATACCTCTTCCCATACCTACCCTGGTAAGGCCAATAGCTGCAGTAGTCCTCCCGGTGACATAACAAAGTATTTGTTTCTATAGCAGATCTCACATCTGGCCACCATCTCCTCCATATCTTTATGCATTCCCTTCCAATATAGTTTTGAGGCTAATCTTCTACATGTCTTTAGCACCCCTTTGATTGCTCGGTAGTCCACACAAAACCTCCATCTACCGTCTTTTTTCTTCACTAGTAACACGGGACTAGAAAAATGGTTAATGCTGGGTCTAATAATGCCTGCTTCCAACATTTCTCTGATCCGTTTCTCAATTTCGTCCTTTTGAAATTGGGGATAGCGGTAGGGGTGACACACCCTCCTTTAGAGTGATAGCGTGCTCATGCTCTTTTGGTGGTGGCAGTCCCTGAGGCGGCTGAAATACCTCCTGGAACAGTTGTATCAGTGGTCGTATAAAGAGGGGTATCTCTCCTTCCTCCTCCGATCTAACTCCTAATCTGTGCAGCTCAACAAAGTAGCCTTTCCCCACCTCTTTAAAATATTCCTTACCATGGTCTTGAGAGACACCATGGATATGGATAACCTTGCATCTCCCCTGATCATTACCTTCATTCCGTCCACTATTAGCTCCATTGTGAGGGTTCCCCAATTAATATTGATGTCCCCCAAGGTCTGTAACCATTTTATTCCCAAGATGACTTCAGTAGTCCTAGCTCCAGTGGAAGAAAATCCTCCCTTATCTGAATGCCTTGGATGGTCAGCACCACTCCTCTACAGATCCCCTAGCCTTATTCCATCTTCCCAATACCCATCATCACCCCATAACAACTAGTGCCCATCATTTCCAATTGGTTGACGATACGAGTGAAAATGAAATTGTGGGTAGCCCCACTATCAATCAAAACCACCACCTCCTATCCTTCTATCTCTCTCTTTACCTTCATGGTATGATTCATAGTGAATCCTACCACAAAGTTCAGGGAAACCTCTGCTAGATCTAAATGAAGCTTCGCCTCCTCTTCCTCCTCTAAACCCCCTTCGTCTCCCTACTCATTTTCCTCGTCATCACAGATGGTGAGAACCTGAAGAATTCGGTCTCTACACCTATGCCCTCGAGTGTACTTCTCATCACACCTGAAATACAATCCCATAGCCCTTTTCTCCTGCAGCTCTTTCTCCGTCAACTTCTTGAAATTGCCCCCATTGAGGAGGATCGTCTCTCCTAATCTTTAGACTATAAGTCTAGAGCCCAAAACCCCCAAAAGACTCCAAGAGAAACAATAACCAAGCATACACTAACCCTCCCCTCTCTTGTAAACTTGGACCGGCCCATGCTAGGTCGGCTGAGTCTATTCAGAAGGAACCGAATTAACACTTATCTCTCGGAATACTCCTCACATGTTGCTTCAAATAGGCTTACATTTGATGGAGAGCTTCAAACACATTTAACTCATCTTATTATAGGTATTTCAAACCAGCTTGAAAGTTACAAGATATTCATGTTTTTCAATAGCTTTTATGTACTACACTTATCAGAGCCAGTTTTCGAAAAATACAAAAACCTATTGGCATTCTTCAAACTTTGAGAGTAATCATGAGCAAAAAACAAAGATGTTAAAATGTCAAACTTAAGGTCAAAATAGAGATCCAAAAATTTAACACATTAGAGAAAATATAATCATAAAAAATATTAAATAAGGGCTGCGAACTGAAACAAACAATCAGAGGGTGCCAATAACTATGAGCCTAGAAGTTGTCGCCCACCTTTACACATGAGTTACACCTAACCAAGCTAGACGAGTGACAAACTATTCTGGCAATCATTTTGCCTAAATTTGATTATCGAACCAAATTTTGTACACAAAGGCTTAAACAAACAAAATTTCATAGTATAAGCCAAGCAATATAGAAATTATCAATGAGAAAATTGCATAATATGAAAAGATACAACAACAACAACAACATCAAGCCTTTATCCCACTACGTGGGGTCGGCTACATGAATCATTTTTCTCCATTGTGTCCTATTAAAAGTAAAATTCTCGTTTAAATCTAAAAAAGAAAGGTTATTTCTAATATTTTCTAATAAAGTTTTTTTAGGTCTGCCTCTACCTTTCTTAACAATAGTCAAATCTAATACCTCTATTTCCTAACCTGGTCATCAGAAGGCCGCCTTTTATGTGATTAAATCATCTAAGGCGACTCTCTCTAATTTTATCTTATACTGGAGCTACTCCAACCTTTTCACGTATATGCTCATTTCATATCCTATTTCTAAGGGTAAAGCCACTCATCCACTTGATCATCCTCATCTCTGTCACACTTAACTTACTACCATGCTTCTATTTTAATGACTAACATTCAGCACCATAAAGCATTGCACACCTCACCACTATCTTATAGAATTTTATCTTAAGTTTGAGGGGTACTTTTCTATCACACAACAAGCCCGATGCATTCCTCCACTTCAACCATCCAACTTGAATTCTGCTGATAATATCCCCATCTAATTTACCATCACTCTGAACAATAGATCCAAGATATCTAAAACGTGTACTCTTATTAATGACTTGATCGTCCAAAGTCACAATCCCCTCACTAGGTCTATTACTACTAAAATTACACTCCATATATTCTATTTTAGATCTACTCAAGCAAAAACCTTTAGACTCTAAGGTTGACCTCCATAATTCAAGTTTACCTTCAGCTCCCTCTCTAGTCTTATCAACAAGAAGAATATCATCAGCAAAAAGCATACACCAAGGTACATCCTCCTGCAAATGTCTTGTGAGAACATCCATGACTAAAGCAAAAATATATGGGCTTAAAGTTGATCCTTGATGTAACCCAACCGCAATAGGGAAATACTTGGTCAAACCACCTTTTGTTTGAACACAAGTAATAGCTCCTGCATACATATCTTTAATGATTAAAATTCTAATAATAGATAACCTAAATGTCTTCAATAAGATCATAAGGGATCTTCCAATGTTAGTACAACACTCAAGCTGAAAACATAAGTATAAAATATGGTTGGGATTAGAGAACTCTTCCAAATAAATCTTATTATTCCTATCAGCAAGTAGATAAGGACACTACTATCAAAACATATAGTTTTTTAATATGTTTAGAGGAGATGGAAGTAAAAAGGACTGTTGCCTTCTTAAACTTAATAGGAAAATAAATTTTATTGCTTATGCTTCAGATTTGCAATGATATGTTTATTAGTCCTATTTTTAACATTCAAATGTATTATCAACGAAAGTTTGAACATGCAAATTGCCTGTTGATTCTTTTGCATGAGGGATTTCTACTAAAGTCATTGTTTCAACAAATCATTTCAACTCCTTGCCTACCTAGATAAAGAAAATATCATTTCAAATGATGTGATGCTTGGCAAAAATATTGAAAACGATTTTTCAACCAGAAGGAAAGATATGTTGCATTTAGATGATACCTAAATAACTGAGGAGTACTATAAAAGCTAGACACTTAACTCTTGTATGACTTCATGGATATTAACTCTCCAGACAAGAGTTCATTGAACCCCAAAGGAGCAGACGTAGTACAGGCCTTTAAATATGTCAAATCAATCCACAAAAACCGAAGTGGAAATAGGCCAATTACAGACGAAATCAAGCCATAATAAATCTGAATAAGGTTCACTATCAAACCTTTTAAGCCTTATTTCTATTTATGGCCAATTTTTTTTTTCAATTTGAACTATTGTATAAAGCTTTATCTTTTCTTGTATAAGAATATATTTAAATTTGAACATCTGTTTGAAATGGATAGGATTATATTTTCATTTAAATGTTTAGTCATATCCTTATAACGACATTTCTATAAATAAAGAGCCATGATGTGTAATCGAAAATTATTATTGACTGATGATTGAATGAACACAAATTATTTGTAGTCAATTGAATACTATATAGATCCAAGCCATGAATGCGGAACTATTTCTCTTTCCCTTCCTTTCAGAAATTGATCAAAGAATTATCTGAAACTGCTAAACTTCAGAAAAGTCGCATACAGCTCAGCAATATATCAACACTTCGAAGAAGAGCTTCCCTACATTCTTTGTCTAAACCCACTAAACTCCACATCTCAGCTTAAGAGTATGACGCACCTCCTGCTAATATTGAGTTTACTTTATGCAAAGTAACAACTTTTATTTGCTTCCACGCTATAATGAAAATGCTAGTACTGTTTCATTAGAACTCCTCTAGGTCAAACATCTCTTGTTACCATGAGATGGAGCTTTAATATTTGCAAATAAACTATAGAATTCAAAATGGGTGATAAGATACCTTAAAAATCTATTATAATTGACAACTTTAATTGCCCAAACAACAAAATAAAGATTTAGGTACCTGCATTAACCATATTGCATTGTTGTCACCTTTAACCATTGCATCATACACAGCTGATCCAAGTGATGAGATGTATTTTGGATCATTTGTAGGGGGCAAGTTCTCATTAAAAGTGTCACTAAACATAATTACCATATCAAAGTCAACAAAAGCAGCAAAATAAAAAATATAGTTTCTGTTACAAAATAAATAGTACTACTCGTCCAAGAAGCATTAATTAAGCATACCATCTATCAGGTAAAATAAAGAAAAAAAGCCTCTTTGAATGTGAATACTCAAAAAACAAAAATAGTCAATCAAATTGCATGTAGTATAGCAATGTTACAATGGAACTGGAAGTGGATTCAAATAGTAGTAAGGGGTTGTTTCGTTTGAAGTAAAATGGGTGTAAAGTATTTCTTTTGCAGGGATTTGAAAATATTAATGTTTGTTTGGATGAAAAAAAATGCAATGTATAGTATTCCAAATATAGTGTAAAGTATTATAATTCATTTTTGAGGAAAAATAAACCCGTCCATTTTTTAGTGAAAATCTTTTCATTGCAAAAAAGCTATTTTATTGCCACCCATCGGCCACCAAACATCGCCACCCGCCACAAGCAACCCTATCGCCAGCCTCCGCTTCATGGTGCCAACCACCCTCGAACGCCAACCACCACCTTTGTCGATGATCCAATACCATCATTGACGGCCACCACAACCACTGTTAGTCATCGACCACCACCATCTTTGAAATTTAAATTAAATTCATTTTACTTCAAGCTAAATTAAAAAAAAATAATCTCATGCTTTTCTTTTTATATTCATCCAAACAACTTCAAATATTTCAAATATATTACATTCCTTAAACTACATTCTTTTTTCAACAAACCTTACAGCCCATAAGAAAAAGAGAGTTTTTGCATTTGAATTATTACATAAGCTATGATGCACAAACTCAGACACGGTCAAGACACAACATGGACACGAGACATAGCTTTTTTTTTAATATAGGACATGGGTACGGCGTGGACATGGAATTACAGTTTTTTATATAGTGTATAGATATTAATGTAAAATCATATTAGAAATGACAAACAATAATCAATGAATGGTATGATAGCTTATAGCTTATAATATAAAATATTTAGTACAAAATGTCTAGTACAATTAAAAAAATATAAGCAAATAACCATTTACAACAACATCAAGCATTCAAGCTTCAATTGCTAGGATTAGTTTCAAAGGTTTGTCTTTGGCCTTCAATATCATCATCATTAAATATCATTGCTTCCAACTCTATTTAATCAAGAGAAAGATATTCCTATATCATCAAGAGACTCAAATTCATCTCCAGCAACATCCCACATCTTGTTATCACCTGCCATATAAAGTGGGGTCTTTCTTAAAAGAATACGAAGATTGTATGCACATAAACTAAATCTTCAACCCATTACGAAGTAATTTTATTCCTCTTCATCGAGTGAATAAATGAGTATGTGCTCCAATTTCTCTCACAACAAGAGGATGAAACTTGATTAAGAAGTTTTATTTGCTATTGTTTGAAGTAGCAGTGTTGAAGCTCCATGAAACAACTACCACTTCTTTGGATCTATCCTCCATCTATCAAACAAAGATTTGTTATCACTAAAGTCCTCTAAATATCCAAAGAACTTTGCAAGTTCTATATTTATCCTTCTTCTCTCCTCATTTGAGAAATAACGTTTCAAACATATATTTCTTATATTTGAAACATCTAAATTTTTGTTGTGAGACACGTTGAGGATCTTCTTGAAATCATTTTTTACTTGAATATCTTCAAATAATACAAAGGAAGTAAAACTATTAATTCAAAAGCAACAAATTAATAACTAATTTAAAGATATATTCAAATTTATCCTGAATTTAATGAGTGAGCCAAACAATAAAGAAATGTATTACTTTTGTTTCACATATTCTCAAGAATAGTATAGACAACACATCAAAAACTTGAGTCTTCATCTTGTTCCTTTCTTTCATGTCTGTATATAATTTCTTTCCACTTTAGCTAACATGGAGTCTCACATCTGATAAATCAAATGTAGGCAAGATTTAATTGTGCCAGCCTTTCTCAACATATCTTAAATTGGATCTATAAAATAAAAAATATAATCAATATTACCCCATCACAAATCATCTAAAATCTTCTCTTTTATGTATCTTGCCTTCCCAACATCTTCCCGATAGCAAGACCACTTCTCACTAATCGCCGTGGATTGAAGAATATTTTTTATTTGTTTGAATATTCTTAACATGATTATTACATTGGCTAAAGGAGTTTCAACAACTAACATTCTCAAATGTGAGAAAACATTAAAGATGGACAGACTCACAAAGTGTGCACAATAAATGGAGTTTAGAATATCTGAGGATATTTTTTCTCCACCAATAATCCTGCAGCTCTACATACTGGTGCATTATCAGTGATAACATGCACAACATTTGATGTCCCAACATCACTATCACCTCTTTAATCAAATTAGAAATGAAATATTTATCCTTATATTGCCCTTCATAATTCACAACTTCGATGAACATTGGGTGATTATCTGTAACAACCATAAAATTGATGAGTGATCTTCTTTGAGAGTCAGTCCAACCATCGCACACCAAACTCACACGATTTTTCTTTTCAAACTCCTTTCATAGGTCCAAGCAATGTGATGCGGACATCCGACGGTGGGCGATATTCAAAGGAAGTGTCGAAGAACGACGGTCGAGATCACTCCGTTTTATTTTAGTTTATTAATTGTATTTTGATTTAATTTTACAATCTATCTTTTTTACCTTTTTTTATTTAAGAGTCTTGTGTTATGTAAGCCCAAGAGGCAAATTTATCTTTTAATTACTTTTGATGTCTATATATAGAGGCCCATTCTCTTGTATTAAGTATGATGGAATTATAATAAAAATTTGTGTTATGCACTTATGTTCTTTTGGGAGGACGTTAGTGAGATTCTTATGGGAAGGAATTAGAGTTTTCACCAGCCGCAAGATGGGTCCGGACTCGTGGCTTGAAGTCCCTTGAAGAAGGGCAACCTATCACCCGTCAATCTTCGGAAGAGTCCAAGGCTCGCGGTTTTGTCTTCTTTTTTATTATTATTCTCCTTATTTTCCCAACCGCCACTTCCCCATCTCTCTTTCTCCTATTGGCCGAAAACTCCACCAAAACCCTAGGCCAAAAGACACCCAACAGCCGGCCCAATCCCCTTCCCAAAGCCGCCGGCCATCATCCATCCCTTGGCTCCAAGATTCAAAATCTAGCATTCAAATCCTTTCTTAAATTAGCTCCCTTTAATTTTGAAAACTATTTAAATTCATATTCAATTGAATTTGAATTTGAATTTTACTTCCTAAATGAGGAACACTATTTTAGGGAAGCCCCTCAAATCATGCAATTTTGAATTTTAAATAGGAGTTGATTTAAATCCACTTTCTTATTTTAACATTCTAAATATAGTCACCTTTAACCCCTCATATCAATCACTCATAATCATGCTAGCCGTCGGCCCTACCCCCTTCCTATTTCCTGTTTCCCTCCACTTTTCAAATTGATTATTGAATGCATTCCTTATTTGATGTATCTTAAGTTTGGAAAGTTTTTAAATTCAAATTTAAATTAATTTGAATTTGAAATTCTTTCTTAAAATAGAATGAATTATATTAGAAGGCTTTCCTTAATTCTCCCAATTTGAATTTAATTAAAGACCTGTCATAATTCCGCTTTACTTATCTAAATAATTCAAGTTTAAAAATTCCTTAAGGCCACATTCATCATATGTGGACATATTCACCGTATGTGGACACATTCTTCATATGTGGACACATTCAACATATGTGGATGCCTTCCCTTTTTCCCCTCTTTTGGCCGACCCCATCCATTCTACATCAATTTGGTATCAGAGCATAGTTGCCCGGGATGCGAACTCGACAGAATCTAAATCTTTTTCAGCCCGAGAGAATGATACGGACATCCAACGGTGGACGATATTCAAAGGAAGAGTCGAAGATCAACAGCCGAGATCACTCCATTTTATTTTAGTTTATTAATTGTATTTTGATTTAATTTTGCAATTTTTTCTTTTTTACCCTTTCTATTTAAGAGTCTTGTTTTATGTAAGCCCAATGGGCAAATTTATCTTTTAGTTTCTTTTGAGGCCTATATATAGAGGTCCATTCTCTTGTATTAGGTATGATGGAATTATAATAAAAATTTGTGTTCTACACTTGTGTTCTTTTGGGAGGATGTTAGTGAGATTCCTATGAGAATGAATCAGAGTTTTCACCAGCCGCGTGATAGATCTGAGCTCGTGGCTTGAAGTCCCTTGGAGAAGGGCAACATATCACAGTTCAGTCTGTGGAAGAGTCTAAGGCTCGCAGTTTTGGCTTCTTTTTTTATTTTTCTCCTATTTTCCCAACCGCCACTTCCCCGTCTCTCTTTCTCCTATTGGCCGAAAACTCCACCCAAAACCTAGGCCAAAATACACACAACCGCCAGATCCATCCCTTGGCTCAAAGATTCAAAATCTAGCATTCAAATCCTTTCCTAAATTAGCTCCCTTTAATTTTGGAAACTATTTAAATTCATATTCAATTGAATTTGAATTTGAATTTTGCTTCCTAAATGAGGAAAACTATTTTAGGGAAGTCCCTCAAATCATGCAATTTTGAATTTTAAATAGGAGTTGATTTAAATCCACTTTCCTATTTTAAGATTCTAAATATAGCCACTTGTAACCCCTCATATCAATCAACCATAATCATGCTAGCCGCCGGCCCTACCCCCCCCTTCATATGACCTCTTTCTCTCCACTTTTCAATTTGATTATTGAAGGCATTCTTTATTCGATGCATCTTAAGTTTGGAAAGTTTTTAAATTCAAATTTAAATTAATTTGAATTTGAGATTCTTTCTTAAAATAGGATGAATTATATTAGGAGGCTTTCCTTAATTCTTCCAATTTGAATTTAGTTAAAGACCTGTCATAATTCCCCTTTCCTTATCTTAATAATTAAAGTTTGAAAATTCCTTACGTCCACATTCATCGTATGTGGACACATTCACCGTATGTGGACACATTCACCGTATGTGAATGCCTTCCCTTTTTCCCCTCTTTTGGCTGACCCCCTCTGTTCTACATCACAATGTCTCAATATTTACTCTCTCCCTCTGATTTTATTGCTTTGTATCCAGGTGGAACATAACCTGTAAGGTTGTTATTGCATGCAAAAGTAAAAGCATTCTTATAATAAGAATTCCTTGCATGGTTAAAAGGAAGTCCAGCTAAGAAAAAACAACATTTCAATTTCAGCATCAAGTTGCTCTCGCATCTGCATATTAAAAGTCTTCTCAAAAGAACTACTAGCAACTTCTTTTCTTTTCTTAGATTCATGTTCTTCACTTCTAAATAAACCAGCACTATCAACTCTAATAGAGGAGGAAGCAGTGCAAGATGAACCATGAATAGAGGGCAAATGTATCTCTTTAGGAAATGCCCTTTTTATCCTTGATTCATCTTCATCAACCTGTCTGTTCAATTCTATCAATTGTAAAGTAGTAATCTTAAGACATTTTAATTCCATGACCATCAATTTTAAGTAGATGTGCTTTCACCCTAGAGTATGCTTTATAGGTGACACCATAGTAGTTGCATTTGAATAACATATTTCCTTCACCTTCACCACTTCCAGTCCCACCACTACTAGAGCTCATTTTTGCTTTTAAAAAGAATTTGTAGAATAGAAAATAAAAAGTTTTAGCATTAAGCAATCATACATACTTTTCAAGAATAAACTGAAATTAATTGAAACAGAAAAAGTTGATTCTTCTTTGTATCTATTACTTCACTAGTTCTCTCCTATGTTGCACCGATACACCTATTTATGAAGGCGTGCTATATCTGATACACCGATACACGGATACGCCTCCGATACGTGTCGGATACGCCAAAGCCGTATCCAATTAAAATATTATTTAATTTCAAAAGGACACGCGTATCCGATACACGTGTCAGTTGAAAAACAAAAAGAAATCTGAAAAAAAAAAAAACGTGTCGTATTTACTTCCGCGGTTGCGAGCAAGATTCTCTCATTTCCGAGATGGATTTGAGTCTCTTGATGATATGAAAATATTAAATTTATTAATGTTTCACTTGATGAGCCTGAATTAGAAGCTATGATATTTATTGAAGATGATACAGAAGTTCAAAGACAAACCAATGAAGAAGATAATTATATCATTCCTTCTATTGAATAGTTGAAATTTCATGTGCTAGATAATTTATGTTTATGATTTTATTGTTGTACTAGACATTTAATGCTTACTTATATTTTGATATTATAAGTTACAAGGCTACAAATGATGTTGTTGTCATTTTTTTTTTGTAATTTCAAATATTATGCTTTGATTGATTTCTTAATTTCGATGTATGATTTATAAATTATAATGTCGTGTCTGCGCCGTACCCGTATCCTGTATTTTTAAGAATTGACGTGTCCCGTATTCGTATCGTGTCGTATCCGTGTCGTCGTATCCGTATCGGTGCAACATAGGTTCTCTCCCATAATATTTCTTTAACCTCTAATTTAAATCACAGAGAATGTATCTATTTACTTCTCTAGTTCTCTCCCATAATAGTTCATTGCATATCATATAATTAATCTTAAATCTTTTAAATTCTAAATATTTTTTATATCATTCTAACTTTTCACCTATTTCAACAAATCTCATCAACTACAATTGTCATGAATACATACACTAAGATACATCAATGTTAAAACCATGATGTAAATAAAACATTCTTTGCTTTACATATTTTTTTCATTAATTTCCTTAACATAACAATCACATCCATTATGAATCTCCAGATTTTAAAAACCGGATCGGACCGGCAGGTTCAACCGGTTCAACTGTGAACCGGCCAGTTTTCCGATCTGGTCCAGTTCAATAACCGGCTTCACAAAGAACCGGCCTAAACCGGACTGAACCGGCGGTTCAACCGGTGAACCGGCAAACCAGTCCAGGTTCAAAAGAACCGGCAGGTTTTAAATTTTTTTTAATTTTCAATAAAATATAAATAAAAATATTTTACTTCATAACATTTTTTAAATATAAATTTTTTTAGTAAATAATGAGATTTTTAATACTATAATACATGAATGTCATCTCATAAAATAAGCTTTGTTTGAAAAGAGGGAACTATATAAAGAGCCAAAAGGAAACCATATCATACTCTTTCATGATGTAGGACTAAAAAAGTTACATGAATGCAATATGAGCTTGAATGTGAGTTTGGGCTTTATTGGGCCATTAATTGGGGTCGGTTGGGCCATAAATTTAGGCTAGTTGGGCCATGAATTTGAGTTGGGTGCAAATTTTTTTTAATTTGTATTATAAATTTATATATTATAAATTTTTTATAATGTATATTATATGAATTAATAATATAAATTTATATATTATATTAAATATTATTCTTACTGCACATTTATAAATTTAATATTATAAAATATATTATATTAAAATTTTTAATTTGTTATAATGTATATTATAAGAATCTCATTTATTATAACTATAATTAAATGTAAAAATTAATTATAATTAAATTATTAGATATTCATAAATATAATATAAATAAACTATATGTTTTATAAGTTATAATTATATTATAATATATTCATCATTTCAATTTAATTTAATTATATTGAGAGATAATATATTAAAATTATATGATTTGAGATTACATTCTCGTAATTATCCTATTAATGTTATTAATTTTTAATAATATTATTATTTATTACATCATCCGATTCGACCGTTCGAACCTTGAACCTCTTCTTCTTCTGATTCCTTGTCCGGTCCAATTTTCACAACCTTGTGAATCTTTCAAACATATGGATAAATTGAGCCTTAAATATCGATGTAATTTATCTATATTCCTCCTATAACTTCAATGTATAACTCCTATGTTTAATTTCCCTAAAATCAATAATAAGTATAGCAATAGAGGGAACAAACTAACGTATGCATAATTTGCTCACTTGTTTGCTAGCAGAAATATAAGGGGAAAAAAACTAAAACAACAAATAATTTGCTCACTCTCCCTCCTCTGGCTTTGACGAAAAAACAAGTCGAAACCTTTGATGCTCTAAAAATGGCGAAGACGAACTAGTGAGAAAAGAACGTGAAACCAAACGATTGAAGAAAATGGCTCTAGTCGGACGTACCATGCGGAAAATAAAGCACAAGATTCGAAGAAATCGTTGATGAGGATGTTGAGGAGGTTCCAGGCTCGGCTCGTTGCAAAAAAGACATAGACTAGTACATTCCAGGCTTCAGGCGTGCCATCTCTAAGCTCGGTGGGCTCGCCTGGTCGTGCAATCGAAGAAGATGAGGGCAGACGACGAGGAAGAGCGACAGTGCAGAGTTAAAAGTCGAAAACCCTAAGGCATACGGGCAATCCAGCTGTATTGATGCATATAAGGTTCTTGGATGTGCTAAGAGATTTTTATTTGATAAAAATAATATAAAAAATAAAAAATTTTGTAATTTAAAAAAAATATTATAAAAATTAGAACGTGCGTATCCATTTAAATTTAACTATTATTTTAATTGGACACATGTCCGCCGTATCCTACACATGTCCCAATCGTGTCGGGCACGTCCATATCCGACACTGTATTCCCTCTTTAAGAGGTGTGTCGGTGCATCATAGTGCATAAGCTAATCTAATGCTACGACCAAAAGTCTCTTTTTCAAGGAGCCAACAAAGAAGTTATTCATTATTTATTTTTTTTACAACACATCACCCCAATGAAACAAGTGTAAAGTTTTATTTCTGTTTTTTTTTTTTTTTCAAAATAGAGTTTGCACCACTCTGTGGGCTAAATATTACACGCTAAACAATTAATGAATGCTACTCGATTGAGTGGTCTTGTCTTTATAGAGTATATGTCCAATAGTTTGAATCCTTGCAAAAAAATATAAATGATAAATAAACATTAAACAAGGTCGGGATACTTATTAAACTCATAAGCCCCTAATATATAGCACGTTTTTGGGTTGTATGAATATTGATTGTATGGTTTTTTGAAAGAAATACTATGGTAGATAGCTCTTCCTTCTCTTTCCCTCTCTTCCCCAGTATATCAGTTTATCAGTATCTTCCTCTAATGCAAATTTTAGATAAAAGATTTCTACGTGGAATACATAAAACATTGTCTGAAGTACTTAAGGAGATATGGATAAATTCTTTTTTAGATACAGTGAGGTGGATCCACTAGCAACAATGACAGGAACAAGGTATGTCATGATGAGGAAAATAACTGCCGATTATCGTTAGAATGGAAAGAAGCATCAAAATCTAAAATCCAAGACATATTACGAGCAGCAACAATCAAACCAAAAGAAAAAACTGGATGAGCTATTAAATAGGTCAGCTGGGAGTATTGTAAGTAATCCTAGTCTTCTTGTGGTTGAGAAACTGCATGAAAATGATTACTAATAGAACCGATAGGAGTATAGGTGGAGATTTGTTGAGCAGTTAGAGTATAACAAATTTTCCTCAATAGCAATTAGATGAGTAATAAATCCTTGTATAATGCAAATAAGTTGGAAAATAGTTTCAAACACAACCAAGGTTACCACAACTACCATGAGAGTACCTTTCATAATGGTAAAAGTTATCTAATCTTGATTAGAAGAAGGCGGAGAACTGAGTTTAATGACCCAGAGAATGTGTGAGAGGGCACTGGAGATGCTTGGAACCTCATAATCAGCCATTAATACAGTTTAAAAGAATTGTCGAAAAAGATGATGATGAGATACCCAGTAACAAGAAATTCCTCATTTCATTTTTTTTCAAGTAGTCAAATCAATGGTAAAGGGATAAAATTAAACAAATTCATCCAACTTCACTTTCATTGCGTTGTAATATACTCGATAGATTTATCATCCTATTGAGAACATATAAAAGTTGATGTTTAATGGCCCATGGGATGTTATGGTCTAGAAAGTAAGTGGAAAGCAGAAAATCCCACATCCTGCTGGTTATCTCGTAAAATATCATAGAGAAGCTATGGTACTTTAAATCACTAGATTCCATCAGCCTTTTAAGCGAAGGTGATAAAGTATTTGAATTGGTATCCACACACGCACAAGAAAAAACGACCATCTGGGCTAAATTGAAGCATAACAACCATCTTTTGGTTAAATTGAAGCATGACATAACCCAAGTTCAGCAAAGCAATAAAAGTTCAAAAACTCACTCAATTAAAATTTTGAAAAAAAAAAACAATTTTGATATTCCAATTATACACCTTTCTTAAGGTTCAATTGTTGTGTATCAAATTCCTTAAAAAAAAACATTAATACTCATATATGATTTACATAGCAAATGGAAAATAAAGTGAAGCTAAAGCATCATAGAAATTATAATTTGCATGATGAGAAATAACAGTCTCTAGCATCATAGAAATTAAAATTTGCATGATGAGAAAATAACACTGCCTCTGCTTGAATGCGTAATATCTACATAAATGAAAGAAGAACATGAAAGACAGAGAGAGGCATATAAACAAAAAAATAATCCTAAAAAAAATCAAAATTACCAGTTGTAGATGTTAGTTATACGTCCATATTCTGCGAGCCACGAAGGAAAACATCAAGTCAAGGCCAGCCAAAAGTTGATAAAATAAATGAAAATTTTTAAAGACTACTATAACTTAACGAAACTAGCATACACCATAGGCATGAAATTAAAAATCATAAGTTATGATAATCGTGCCAAATATCTCATCCTCAAATTGAAATTTTAACTACATTTCCAGGTAATAAATAATTGGAGTTTCAAAAGCACAATTCCCAAAACCATCTGCAAGTTGCTTTTAAATAATTAGAAAACAGAGATGAATTTCAAGGATTAAAATACACATAAATGTATAAAGCATTTATAGATATCTATGTGCATAGAGAGAGAGAGAGAGAGAGAGAGAGAGAGAGGGTCTGGTGCTACATATGGAAATAGAGAATCATGCTATCCATAAAATTTATTTGAAAGAGGATAAACAATGAAAAGAAAGATTGTTGAGCTTGATATACACTCTTGCAACTTGATAGAAACAGAAACATGTGAATGTTATCGACTGATGAGAGAGTAGCAATGCCAAAGAGCGTTACTGAAGAAGTGTTTGCTTAAATTCAATACTTTTGGTCATAATCTAAAAATATAGTTTGGAATGCACATAAAATATCATTTGACTATATAG
The DNA here is from genome assembly GCA_022539455.1 of Dendrobium nobile. NCBI lineage: Eukaryota > Viridiplantae > Streptophyta > Magnoliopsida > Asparagales > Orchidaceae > Dendrobium > Dendrobium nobile. The sequence continues at coordinate 21,333,692 of CM039732.1, read as the reverse complement.
CAACTTCAGCTAAAATAAAATAAGGAGACTTCTACAACTTATCAAGGATACTCATGAATGATAACATAAAATGTGCTAAGTCAAACACCAAGTGAGAATACCCAATGGATTTGGTCCCCAAATGAATACAAATATTAACAGTGAGATTTTTGTTTTGGAATCTTAAAGACAAAATACCATATGTGAATACAGACAGAGATAATTATTTTCTATTGTTCAACCGGACTCGAGACTATTTTCTAAAGAAGTTTTTTTTTTTCTTTGAGTAAGAAAGGGCAGTCAACTCCATAGTTATAGGAATGAGACCATAATCCTTGAAGCAATTTAGAAGTGGCGGAAACAAAGGCTTTTCCCAAAAATAAACAACTAAATGTCATGATGCAAGGGATATTCCCATGCTATGCATGATAATTCAAGTTCCTTTTTTGTTATGACCTTCATAAGAGGTTTTGATGAAACTAAAAAATTCCAAAAAAATCAATGATATGAGGACGGTAACCATACACACACATAATAGAAAGACTCCAATTTCCATTACAATCCTTAAATTGTAGTAAATTCTATAATATCATGAGTGAAGAAACCTTTGTTTTTCAAGTTATGCATGGTATATTATAACATTAGCAATGTCAAGCCTGATCACAGAGTGTAAATGTAATCACTAACCGAATGGGTCGTTTTTTTCACTTTCATTTGCACATAAAAAAGGTTCTTAACAATTTATCTTCAAAGTTTTGAATTTTTGAAATATTTTGGAACCTATTGAAAGCAGATGTCACGTTTAAGAATACAATACAGAAAAAAAAGGTATAATTGATGAGTATGGCAAACCTAAAAACCTTTAATTTGTTGCTTGATAAATGCTCTGCCAACTTCAATAAATAGAGGATCTGATGGATCAAGAAGATATGTGCAGCACCACCGGGGATCACCATTAACTGTGTTCCTAAATAGAAAGATAACACAAGCAATACATAATGTTTACAATTAATCAGCAAAGGAATTAATAAACGAATAAATAAAATATAAATATTGGACCCATTGCGAGTACATATTTTCTACTCACACCAATGAGAAATACCATTCTATTATGATTGTATCTCCATCCAAGCAACTATACAACCTATTTATCTCCATTGATAAAGCTACTAGTTGCAGTTTCATAAATAGGGAGAAGTTAAAGGGTACCATGTTTAGTTGATGCTATCAAATATTCTGTACTTTTATTTTATATTGAACATTAGTATGTTTTTTTTATGTTCTTTTCTTTTTTTTTTAGCTATCTAATGATGGGAAAGCATTCAATGATCATGATAGGTAGTGCTTGGGGCTTGGTAGACCTTTGGTTTGCTGGCTCGATTGGTCCTTGGATGCTGCTGGTTCACGGGTTGGCTTATGGTCCACAGTTTTGGGGCCTATGGTGATGTGTGGAGGTGGTTGGTTCGTTGGAGTTGAGCTCATTTTCTTAGTTGCTAGCTCATTAATGATGAGCTAAAGTTTAGTAGCTCATTAATGTTCTAAAGGTAAGCTCATAAGTTGGATTCATTATTGGAGTGGTCTTGTCCCTTCTCCTCCCCTTTTCTTCTTTAATATTTATCTTTGTCCCATGGGATTCCGTTGCTGTTTTTGGGCTTCCTATGCTGGTTGTTTCCCATGCCATGGCTCCTTGGTTTTTCGATTGGCTGCTGGATTCCCAAGCTGGGTGGCCTTTCCGTGTCTTTTGGCGCCTCGGTTCTGTGCGGGCCACTTTGGTTCCCGTGGCTGCTTCTTCGGTTCCCTGGCTGGGCTGTTTTCCGTGAAATGCTTGGGGGAATTCCGTGACTTATGATGCTTGGGTTCCTATGAAAATTCATTATAGTGGCTGTTTGTATTCTCCTTTCTTACCTATAAATATGAGATGTTTTGAGGAGTAGTTGAATATTGAGAGCATTTTTGCTATTGACCAGCGAGTTATTGGAAAAGCTTGCGAGCTTGTTCCATTCTTCTTCCCTTCTCTCGAGGAAAGACTTGCGAGTGCTTTCCACCCTTCGTCTTGGCTTCTAATCTCTTTCGTCTCTCCGCAAGTTCCACTCCATCTGTATCCTTCTTCTTGAGCTTTGGTGGTGTTTGTTGGCTGATTTAGGAGCATTTGCTGGAGGAGTTTGGATTGATTAGTTGGACTATCATGCAGTGGTGGACCATTGGTTTGCTAGCCCTAAAGCACTTATTTTACTTAACCTACATTTCGATGCATGTGAGGAACCCGCTCTGACGGTTGTCTGAGGATAGCGTTGTTTTTATTTTCTTTATTTCTTTGAATTCTCTTCTAGCTCTCTTCATCAAATTTTGGATGTTATAGATGATTGCTACTATTTGAATCAAGTTTGATTTTAGTTCTACTCTTTGTTCTCTTGTTCTTGGCTTTTCAAACTAGTGTGCTTACATCAACTTGGTATTAAAGCAAGTTTGCTTATTTTTGGGTTGGTCGGAGTCTTTCTCTTTAGTGCTTAACAAATGGCTAATGATCATGGGATTGGCAACAAATGATGCAACAATTGAATAATTTGCAACAACAAATCAATACAATAACTGAAGCAATTGCTAATCTGAATGTTAATCAAGCTGATGTTAATCTGATAGGGAATACTAGAAATCAAGTAATTCCTAGCCAAAACTGAAACGGAATAAGGGAAAAACTGCTGTCTCCAGCAGTGGACAACAGCTTTACATAGGAAAACAGTGAGAAATCGCGAGAAAACTGAGAGAAAAGTCACAGAAAAGCTTGTATTTCACTAGAAGAAGAAGAAAACAGCAAAGATACAATTGATCCTCAATTCGAGAGGAGGATCGATCTCTCCCAAATCTCTAGACGCCGCTAAAGCCCAAAGAAAATCTAAATCTAGGTGATCTCAAATTTCAGCCAAATTCAAGATGCCCAAACCCTAGGAAAAACATCTATTTAATGCATACAAATCAAAAGGAATTCCCTAAACAGTCCCTACATTCAAATTTCTCTCTGAAACCCCCCAAAAATCCTTCCTAAAATGCTCTGTTTGAGCGGTCGGGCCGCTCGTTCTCCGCCAGGAGGCAGAATCTCCGCCGTTTTTGCGATTTCGTCCGTGAATCGGTCCCGCCTGGACCGGCTGGACCGGTCCAGTGGACCGGTCTAACAATACTCCCCTCCCAAAGATCCACCTTGTCCGCAAGGTGGAAAGACGACACCCTCCATTCCTTCTTCATCACAAACAGTAAGAACTTGAAGAGTTCGGTCCTTACACCTGTGCCCCGGCGTATACCTCTCGTCTCATCTGAAACAAAGCCCTTTTGCCCTCTTCTCCTGTAATTCTGTCTCAGTGGGCTTCTTGAAGTTATCCCCACTCCCTCCTCATATGTATCCACAACTGTTTCAGAAAATAAAAAATAAAAATTTTCATTGTGAAACCTGTGAGTTGGCTAAACATAAAAGAACCTCATTCCCAAACAAAAGTGAGAGATGTGACACTCCTTTCTACCTTAAAGGAAGACCAGGAAAAGTAATTCTCTTTAAGAGAGATCGTGGAATGACCCTAGAAGTATACACGGATGCTGACTACGCAGGATCACCGGTTGATAGAAGATCTACCTCTGGGTATTGCACATTTCTTGGAGGTAACCTAGTTACATTGAGAAGTAAGAAATAGAATGTGGTGGCAAGATCTAGTGCAGAAGCAGAATATCGAGCTATAGCCTTGGGAATATGTGAGCTACTGTGGATCAAAATAATCCTAGAAGACCTAAAGGTTAAGTGGGATGAGCCCATGAAGCTACATTGTGACAACAAATCAGCAATCAGCATAGCCCACAATCTAGTCCAGCATGACAGGACCAAGCACATAGAAGTGGACCGACATTTTATTAAAGAAAAACTAGACAGCGGTCTAGTAAGTGTTAACCATGTATCATCAAATGATCAACTTGCAGATTTCCTTACTAAAGGATTGGACAGTTCTGTCTTTCTCCGTATGATTGACAAACTGGGAATGACGGATCCATATTTCCCAGCTTGAGGGGGAGTGTTGAAATCCAGCCGTTCCTAGTACAAAGGATTCGACGGACACAAAGATCAATCCGTGAGATACTCTCATGGATCACGCCATAATGAGGGAACGAATTTATGAAAGATTTTATTTCCTTATTTGTGTATTAAATCTGCAATTTATTATTTCCTCATTAGGATATCTTGTATAGATCTATAAATAGGGAACATTGCAATGAATAAAGATAAGCTTTTTCCCTCTCAAATTCCCGTTTTCAACATGGTATCAGAGCTTTCAATTGTCTTTGGTTCTAACATTACTCATTCGAGCGGCAGTTAAAGCTCTGATACCAATTTGATAGGGAATACTAGAAATCAAGTAATTCCTAGCCAAAACTGAAGCAGAACAAGGGAAAAACTGTTGTCTCCAGCAGTGGACAGCAGCTTTACACAGGAAAACAGTGAGAAATCGCGGGAAAACTGAGAGAAAAGTCACAGAAAAGCTTGTATTTCATTAGAAGAAGAAGAAAACAGCAAAGATACAATTGATCCTCAATTCGAGAGGAGGATCGATCTCTCCCAAATCTCTAGACGCCGCTAGAGCCCAAAGAAAATCTAAATCTAGGTGATCTCAAATTTCAGCCAAATTCAAGATACTCAAACCCTAGGAAAAATATCTATTTAATGCATACAAATCAAAAGGAATTCCCTAAACAGTCCCTACATTCAAATTTCTCTCTGAAACCCCCCAAAAATCTTTCCTAAAACGCTCTGTTTGAGCGGTCGGGCCGCTCGTTCTCCGCCAGGAGGCGGAATCTCCTCCGTTTTTGCGATTTCGTCCGTGAACCAGTCCCGTCTGGACCGGCTGGACCGTTCTAACATAATCCTAATATTCAAACTTCTGAAAGTGAGGAGGAAGAACCTAGAAATCAAAATAGGCGACAAAGAAATTGATATTACGGATTTAAAATCAATGTCCACAATTTTGAAGGAAAATTACAACCTGAACAATTCATTGAATGGGTAGAGAAAATTGATCAATTTTTTTAATGGAAAGAAATTCCGGATAATCGAAAAGTCAAATTCGCAAGTTTAAAACTAACGGGGCATGCATTAACTTGGTGGAAAAACTTACAAAACAACAGATTAAGGCGAGGCAAAGAAAAAATTCAAACTTGGGATAGGATGAAAGAAAAGATGAAAGGAAAATTTCTGCCTACTGATCATTCAAGAACTATCTTTCAAGAATTTAACAATTTGCGTCAAGGTAATCAAACTGTGGAGGAATACACTGAAAATTTTTATAAATTGCAAGCTAGAAACGATTTGGATTGAACTGAGGAGAAAACCATAACAAGATATCTTAATGGGTTAAAATGGACAATTCAGGATCAACTTAACTTGCATCATGTCATTAAATTAGATGAAGCTTATCGCATGGCCTTGAGAGTTAAAAGCAACATTTGCGGTGAAACAACAAAATAACGGAAACATATAAGCGATGACAAACTAGTGGAACTAAGCCTCAATTTCAAACTTCTGCGGGAACTTCGGGTGTGAAAATTAAAGCTATTGGAAGTCAAAATCAGGATAAGGGTAAAGGGGTAATGGGATCTAAACCAAGGTTTAAAATTGCGTAATTAAGCCTCGAGGCGATTTTCGTCCGTGAGAGATTGTTGACAAGGATTTTAATCAAGCTCCTGCTCTTCATGTCAGACCATCCATCTGACATTATGGTTACACCAGTCTCAATCCATGTCCTTTTAATCTCATCAATGCTACGTTCTGTGTTCAGCAGCTCCTCCTTTAAAATCCATATTCGCAACTCATACATAGAAGGTGACTTCAACCCTCTCCCACACAACCCTACAGACCGCTGCATATTGAAGTAGGCAGGCGACGTAGCAACATTAAAAGGTATGTCATTTTCAAAAAAAAAACCTCCCAATATCCATGTAAACCTGGCGTCGACCCTCTCTAGTACCGGCCGCAGGTATCATTTGTGCTTGTCCTCTATCCTCTTCTGGATTAGTCATATACTGATCCATAGGACCCCGTGCACCTCTGCTATGTATAGTGGAGGAAGAGCCCTTTCCACTCTCGCTCCCAAAGTAAGCGCCATGTTCGACCCTATCATCAAATTGCTCCTGTTGCAAGTGTTTTGCCATGGTACTTTTCTTCGTATAAGCAATAATTTCCTCCTTCACCTTTTCCGGCACATTTGCACACGGTGCAACGTTTTTATGCGAGCATGATAAGTGTTCCTTCATGCGGGTAACATCTCCCTTCACTTTTTTGCAAAAATTGTATTTCAAATAAACATAGCTCTTCTCTCCGCCGCCTATGTCAACTTGTACACCATATTTCCAAGAAGGGTCCCTCCGTAATGACGAAGACCCCTTTTCCTTGCCTCTAACCATGATCCCTAATGAAAGAATCCAAAATCACAAAATAATTCAAAAAATCAAAAACCCTAGAATTTCTTTCACTTGAAAAATCAAACCAAAAACTTAAAAAATACCTAAAATCATTTGTGGACTTCTCCTACAAGGCGGCCGGACACTTCAAGTTAGCCGGAGAGAGGCGGCGCTGGCGGGAGAGGCGGCGGGAAGGGTGGCCAACCGTGCGGGAGGCTCTCGGTTTCGCGAACCAACGCTTGCGGGAGTCGAAATTTTGGGAAAGACCTGTAGCCCGATCGGTTTCAAGGGAAATAAGCCTCATTTTAAGTAGGTCGGGCAAATTGGATGAGGCGTACGCCTCACCTAAAATTGCGCAATTGAGGCGTGCCTCACACATGGTGAGGTGTACGCCTCTCCAAAGAAGGAAAATGTCTCAGAGCGTTTTTTGGAAGAATTGCGTGCGCCTCATAGCATTTTTTGGAAGAATTGCGCAGAGGCGCGCCTCTTGTTGTGCAATTTTAAACAAAGATCTAAACCTACTGAACAATCTAAACTGATTGTGCCTTGTTACAAATGTGGTCTATACGGTCATTTGTTGGCTACTTGCAGAAAAAATAACCCTCCATGAAATAACTTCATAGAAAATAAAAAGGAAATAGAGGAAGAGGAAGAGGAAGAGAACGAAACAGAATCTGAAACATAAGCTGAACTAGAAAAGTTTGACTTGGAAGGTGATGAAGGAGAACCATTGTTAGTAATTCGACAAGTTTTAACTGCTCAAATTGAAAAGGAAAATAAATGGCTTAGAAGAAACATCTTTAGGACCACCTGCACTGTTGAAGGAAAATTTTGTACCATAATGATTGATAGTGGAAGTTGAGAAACTTTTGTGTCACAACACATGGTGAAGAAGCTTAACTTGAAAACAAAACCTCTTGTTAAGTCATATAAAATATCTTGGTTTAAAGAGGGGGGTGAGGCTCCTATAACCAAACAATGCACTGTGAACTTAACAATTGGAGGAACTTACAAGGATCAAATTGTCTGTGATGTTATACCTCTTTAAGTCTGTCATATCCTTTTAGGTCGTCCATGGCAGTATGATCATAAAACCATTCATGATGGAGAAAAGAACACCTATACCTTAATTAAAGATAATAAGGAGTTCACTCTTTTCCCACAAAAAAAATATTTCTGACCCAGCAACAAAAAATAAAGTCTGTGAAATCTCCAACTCCTGAATTGCTTTTAAACACAAATTAATTAATGCAGTCTGATGTGATATATTTGATGCTTGGGAAAGAAACTAATTTGACTCTTGGGATTCCTAAAGAAATACAACTGTTGCTTGATGAATTCTCTGATTTGATACTTGATGAGTTACCAACTGATTTACCCCCAATGAGAAACATTCAACATCATATTGATTTAATTCCTGGAGCTACATTGCCTAACCGTTCACATTACAGAATGAGTCCAAAAGAACATCAAGAACTTTCTAAGCAAGTGTCTGAACTGTTGGAAAAAGGTTTAATCCAGGAAAGTCTGAGTCCTTGTGCTATGCATGCTTTGCTTACTCCTAAAAAAGATGGAACTTGGAGAATGTGTGTGGATAGCCGAGCCATAAATAAGATAACCATCAAATACAGGTTTCCAATTACTAGGTTGGATGACATACTTGATATGCTAAGTGGTGCCAAGGTTTTTTCTAAAATTGATTTGAAAAGTAGGTATCATCAGATAAGAATTAAACCTGGGGATGAATGAAAAACTGCTTTTAAAACAAATGAAGGCTTGAATGAATGGCTTGTTATGCCTTTTGGTTTTTCAAATGCTCCTAGTACTTTTATGCGAACAATGAATCATGTTTTGCAACCTTTTATTGGGAAGTTTGTGGAAGTATATTTTGATGATATTCTGATTTACAGCATTCGTCCATCTGAACATCTTTTTCATGTCAATCAAATTTTGCAAGCTTTGAGGGAATAAAAATTGTATATCAATTTTATGAAGTGTTCTTTTATGACTTCAAGTTTGACATTTTTGGGCTACATTTGTCTGCTAAGGGAATTAAAGTAGATCCTGTGAAAATTGAGGCAATAAAGAGCTGGCATGTTCCTAAAAATATCAGTGAGGTAAGAGGTTTTCATGGGTTAACATCTTTTTATCGTCGATTCATTAAAACTTCAGTTCTGTGATCACTCCTATCACTGATTGTTTAAAAAAGGGAATCTTTAAATGGACCCCTGAGGCTGAAAAAACTTTTCAACTTATCAAAATCAAAATGAGTCAAGCTCCAATTCTTAGTCTGCCAAATTTTGAAAAAGCTTTTGAAGTTGATTGTGATGCTTCAACATGTCACATGTTGGTATTGGTGCTGTTTTAAGTCAGGAAGGAAAGTCTATTGTATACTTTAGTGAAAAGTTAAATGATGTTCGATCTCGATATTCTACTCATGACTTGGAATTTTATGTCATTGTTCAAGCTTTGAAATTCTGGAGATGCTATTTGATTCATCGGGAATTTATTTTAAATACAGACCACGAGGCTTTACGATTTTTGAGTTCACAAAAAAATTTGAACAAAAGACATACAAAATGGGCTTCTTTCTTGCAAGAGTATTCTTTTCATATCAAACATAAGACTGGGGTTTTGAATAAGGTTGCTGATGCTTTAAGTCGAAGATCTCACTTGTTAATAACTGTTTTTCCGACTGTTACTTCTTTTGATTTTCTGAAAGATACTTATGCAAGTGATTCTGATTTTACAAATATTTGGGCTGCTTGTCTTGCTTCTGGAACTGATCATTCTGCTCAGTTTGTTATACATCAAGGTTTTTTGTTTAAAGGAACTAGACTTTGCATATCTAAGAATTCTTTAAGAGAACAACTTGTGAGAAAATTACATAGTGGAGGTTTGGGAGGTCACTTTTGGCAAGGAAAAAGAATTGCTTTAGTTGAAGAAAAATATTTTTGGCCTCATATGAGAAAGGACATTACTAAGCTGGTTAAACAATGTAAAATATGTTAGGCTTTTAAAGGAACTGCACAAAATTCTGGTTTGTATACTCCTCTGCCTATTCCAAACAAACCTTGGGAAGATATTTCTATGGATTTCATTTTGGGTTTGCCGGTTACTTCTCGAAAATTTAACTCTGTTTTTGTGGTTGTGGATCGATTTAGCAAAATGATGCATTTTATTCCTTGTAAGAAAACTTCTGATGCTTCTTACATTGCTGATTTGTTTTTCAAAGAAATTATTCGTCTGCATGGTATTCCTCGTACTTTTACTTCTGATCGAGACACTAGATTTTTAAGTCATTTTTGGAGAACTCTGTGGGCAAAACTTGGAACTACTCTTCAATTTAGTAGTGCCTATCATCCTCAAACTGACGGGCAAACTGAAGTAGTCAATAGAAGTTTAGGAAATTTGTTAAGATGCCTTGCTGGAGAAAAACCATCTCAATGGGATTTAGTGTTACCTCAGGCTGAGTTTGCTTACAATAATTCTGTTAATCGTTCCACTGGCAAAACTCCATTTGAAATTATTTATGGGCAACCTATTCCTCACATTTTTGATAGGAACTCCTTATCCTACTAAAAAAACTAGTGCTGAAACTTTTGAAACATTTGACCACATAAAAACTGTCCAACAGCAGGTCCTTGAAAAACTTCAAAAGACTAATGCATAGTACAAATCTGCTGCTGATAAACATCGAAAAGAAGTGAATTTCAATGTTGGTGATTTGGTTATGGCTTACTTTCGTCGCCAACGATTTCCTGTTGGTACTTTTAGAAAGTTAAGCAGAAAAAAGTTTAGCCCTTTTCGTGTGCTTCAAAAATTAGGCACTAATGCTTACTTGCAGGATCTACCAATTACTGTTGGCACTTCTCCTGTTTTTAATGTTTCTGACCTATCTTTGTATGAAGGAAATTCTAATGATTCTGTAGACATTGAAACTTTGCCACTCTCTACTCCTTTGGCAAAGTCTGAAGATAAAATTGAAGATGTTGTTGATATGAAAGTCACTAAAACAAGACATGGGGAACACAAGAGGTCCTTGGTCAAATGGAGCAATCAACTATTAACTGACTGCACCTGGATTGATGCTGCTGATCTAAAAAATCGAAATTTGGAGCTTTATGAAAGAATTGCTGAAACGTTCTCATCGGGAGATGAGAATTTTCCAAAGGAGGGAATTGATGCTATCAAATATTATGTACTTTTATTTTATATTGAACATTAGTATGTTTTTTTTATGTTCTTTTCTTCTTTTTTAGCTATCCAATGATGGGAAAGCATTCAATGATCATGGTAGGTAGTGCTTGGGGCTTGGTAGACCTTTGGTTTGCTTGCTCGATTGGTCCTTGGCTGCTGCTGGTTCACGGGTTGGCTTATGGTCCACGGTTTTGGGGCCTATGGTGATGTGTGGAGGAGGTTGGTTCGTTGGAGTTGAGCTCATTTTCTTAGTTGCTAGCTTATTACTGATAAGTTAAAGTTTAGTATCTCATTAATGTTCTAAAGGTAAGCTCATAAGTTGGATTCATTATTGGAGTGGTCTTCTCCCTTCTCCTCCCCTTTTCTTCTTCAATATTTATCTTTGTCCCATGGGATTCCGTGGGTGTTTTTGGGCTTCCTGTGCTGGTTGTTTCCCGTGCCATGGCTCCTAGGTTTTCCGGTTGGCTGCTGGATTCCCGAGCTGGCTAGCCTTTCTGTGTCTTTTGGCGCCTCGATTATGTGCGGGCCTCTTTGGTTCCCATGGCTGCTTCTTCGGTTCCCTGGCTGGGCTGTTTTCCGTGAAATGCTTGGGGGAATTTCATGACTTATGATGCTTGGGTTCTTGTGAAAATTCATTAAAGTGGCTGTTTGTATTCCCCTTTATTACCTATAAATATGAAATGTTTTGAGGAGGAGTAGTTGAATATTGAGAGCATTTTTGCTATTGACCTACGGGTTATGGAAAAGCTTGCGAGCTTGTTCCATTCTTCTTCCCTTCTCTCGAGGAAAGACTTGCGAGTGCTTTCCACCCTTCGTCTTGGCTTCTAATCTCTTTCATCTCTCTGCAAGTTCCACTCCATCTGTATCCTTCTTATTGAGCTTTGGTGGTGTTTGTTGGCTGATTTGGGAGCATTTGCTGGAGGAGTTTGGATTGATCAGTTGGACTATCGTGCAGTGGTGGACCATCGATTTGCTAGCCCTAAAGCACTTATTTTACTTAACCTACATTTCGATGCATGTGAAGAATCCGCTGACTGTTGTCTGAGGATAGCGTTGTTTTTATTTTCTTTGTTTCTTTGAATTCTCTTCTAGCTCTCTTCGTCAAATTTTAGATGTTATAGATGATTGCTACTATTTGAATCAAATTTGGTTTTAGTTCTACTCTTTGTTCTCTTGTTCTGGGCTTTTCAACTAGTGTGCTTACATTATTAGTTGCCAATGATTAGTATGTTAACTAGCATATGGACGCATATGACGGGTAGACCTACTATGGAAGCTATACATTTATTGAGAGGTTGGATGGAGAAGTACAGAGAGAGTAAGGAGGATCTACATAGATATTTATTGAATTAGAGAAAGAATATGATAACGTTCCAAGAGAAGTGCTCTAGAGAATTCTAGAAAAAAAAGAGTTTTTTTTTATGGAAAAAAAAAAAGAGAGTTAATAATGCTTATATTAAAATCATTAAGGATATATATATATATATATATATATATATATATATATATATATATATATATATATATATATATATATATATATATATAGTGGTTTTTTATGTTCAAATAAAAGGTGATTTGACCAAGTATTTTCCTATTTCAATTTTGTATTACATCAATGATCAGCTTTAGCCCGTATCTTTTTTGCTTTAGTAATGGATTTTCTTACAAGACATTTGCAAGAGAATGTACCCTAGCATATGCTTTTTGCTGATGATATTCATCTTGTTCATAATACTACAGAGAGTTGAAGGAAAACATGAACTATGGAGGTCAACCTTAGAGTCTAAAGGTTTTTGTTTGAGTATACCTAAAACTAAATACATTGAGTATAATTTTACTAGTAATAGATATAGTAGTGAGATTGTGACATTAGGTGATAAAATAATTGTCACGACCCGGCTCGGATGCTCGATTTAACGAGGCGGGAACTAAAGGTCGAACGGTAGGATCTAATCATTTCAGTTCATAAATTAAACAATATTAAAACATCAAATTCTCTTTCCTTTCACCTGAAGAGCCACTAAAAAAATTCTTCAAATACTTAATATTTATCTCAAATCATAAATTATGTGTTATCAGTTGTACGTCGTTTTCTATAGACGAACTCTTCTCTTTTTGTCATTTCTAAATTTTTGGAGACTTACCTGAAACATAATTAGTGGAATGAGTTTACAAAATAAACTCAGTGGGCAACTATTAAAACAATAAACATGAATATTCTTTATTTACAATACCCATATAATCTTTAATATGCATCTTAACCTTTCTTAACTTTATTTCATTCATTTCAGTCATTTATATATATTCGATCATTTTCCTTTAAAAAATCATAAAACTTTAATATTTATTCATTTTCCCATTTAATTCGTACAAGAGCACTGTCTAAATGTACCCAAAGGTACAACCATTTCCATTTTCTTTTTCTTTTCCACAACATTTTTCTTTTTCGTGCATAAGTACATTTTTCCCAGCCAGTACCATACGGGGGTAAACTCTTGTAATTTTGCATGCATATCCTTTTCCCTTTTTCTTTCAATTCATTTATGTTTGAATCATTTCTTTAACATTTATTTATTTGCATTATATATATATATATGCTTTTCATTTTCACTTTCCATTTTCTTTATATGTATTTTCCTTCACATATTCATACACTTTCATATTCTTATTGCTTCAATCATTTTCAGTCTATGCATTAAAATTCTCATTATCATATTCATGATTTTCTCCAAAAGTAATAAACAATTATACGAATTACTACTTTCAAATTTGAAATGAAGATAAAATAGTGAAAATTAAAACATATAATTACCCACTTTGATCCTTGGTACAACTTCAAACTTCAAATCTTCTTCCTTACGGAATTCTTGTTGAATTGAACTCCTACAACTTTCAATATCTTCCTTTCCAAAATCTCCAAAATCGTACAATAAAATTTCCATGAAAACTGGATTTAACTAATAATAACAATTGCATGATAGAAATTACTTACAAAGGGAGATTTCCAAAAATCCCAAAATTCTTCTTCTTGTCCCCTCAAATCTCTTCTCCTTGCTTCCAAATCGCTTTCTCTTCCTTTAATAACATATCATTTGCTTTAGATGAAATAAAACGATGAAATTTATAAAAAGAAATGGAAAGAAAAGTCAACAAACCTTCTTCCCTCTTTCCTCGATCAGTCCTCTCGTTTCTTCCAAATTTATCACTCCTTTAACGGTAGAAATGAAAAGGAGTCACCAACTCTTATCTCCAAACCGTTGGATTGCTAAAAATGGCGAAGAAATCCTCCGAATCCTCCTTCGTAGGTTTCGGTCGTCCACCCCCCCCCCCCCCCCCCTTCCGCTCGCTGCTATTCGCAAAAACCGACCCCCTCCTGGGGTCATAAACTAAATTAGGCGGGTTGGCCGGTTCGATTGAACCGGCCACCCAATCAGTTTATTACAGTAATGGTGAAATAGATGTGGATATTATTAGTAGAATTCAAGTTGGATAGTTGAAGTGGAGGAATGCATCGAGCCTGTTGTGTGATTGAGAATTACCTCTTAACGGGAAAATTTTATAAGATGGTGGTGAGACATGTAATGCTTTATGGCACAAAATGTTGGCCATTAAAAGAGAAACATAAATTTAATTTAAGTGTTGCAGAGATGACAATGCTCGGATGGATGAGTGGCTTTATGCTAAGAGATAGAATGTGAAACAAGTATATACGTGAAAAGGTTGGAATAGCTGCAGTGGCAAGTAAGATTAGACAGAGTCGTCTTAGAGGTCACATAAAATGTTGGCATTCTGATAACCTATTAGGAGAGTAGATGTATTAGATATGGCCTGTGTTAAGAAAGGTAGAGGTAGACCAAAAAAATTTAGTTAGAGTATTAGTAATGATCTTTTTTAATTAGATTTAAATGAAAATTTGACTCTTAATAGGACACAATAGAGAAAAAGGATTCATGTAGTCAACCCCACTTAGTGGGATAAAGCCTTGTTGTTGTTGTATATGTAAGCTATCAACTAGTATGGATAAGCATATATACCACGGGAAATAGGAATTAGGTTGATGTTGTTGATTATCCATGGTAAAGGTGAATTAGATTTAGTTAAAAGTAAAACTATCAATGCCTTAATGTAAAAGCATCACCTACACAAACTACTAACCATGTCTGTAAACCAATTAAGCCTATGCAAGCAAAGCATAAAATGGGTAAATCTTGCCTACTGATCCGTCAAGAAAGTTAAATCTCACTTGCAAGAGGTTAGCCAAGTAGACCTATCCACGCAAAGAAAAACGGAATGTTTGATAAGCATGAACCAAGCAAATGAAATTTACTTTTGCAATTTTATAAAAGGTAAAAATGGCATATTCACTCCCTTGACTAAAATTGCGCTGAAAACAGTGATAGCATATTTCAGGTATTAACCAGAGATTTAAAAAAATAATTAAATTGGGTGATCATATATCCATGTCTAACACTATAAGCATATAATTCAGCCTTTTATAGAGAGTTTTGGAGAAATGTGAAAAACAACAAAGTACGCATGCTTGACAAATGGATCTAGGTTAAAAAGATACGGTAGATCAACAGAAAAATAACAAAATAAAATCATATAAATATGATATTAATATTATAAACATGTGCTGCAATCTGAAATAATTAATCATGAAAGAAATAAAAGCATACCAATTGCTCAGTCTAGTTATGTTGGCTGTAGGAAATATCTTTCTGAATATTGCAGGAACATTCCCAGAAAATGCTGGCAGCACTGAAAAGGTTTATAGATTTCATGAATATTGCAATCCCAAGTATGAGGAATGAAGGTGCCAAGAGACCATCAAATAGACTAGTAATTAGTAAATAATGCCTTAAAAGAAAATTGTGAGAAGACAATATTACTAGTAAATACAGTGATGCTGTTGACTGTAACGGCCACCTCACGACCAAAGCCACCGACCGATTCCACGTCAGTGCACGACCAAAACCCACCGACCTGCCCAAACGACGCATCGGCTCATTCACCGACTTACTCACGACATAAATCAATCTCATTCGAACGGTTAGACACAGGCACACTCAAGAGAGACGCACAGAGAAGAGAAAGAAAGGGTTTTAGAAAACTTACCTCTTCTCCCGACCGTCCAAGCCCGACCTCGCCGTCGACCTCCTACCGACGTGCCCTAGCCGCCACCGGCCGGACTCACCGCCGACGCCGACTCCGCCGCTCCGACGCCGCCCCTTCCCGCCGACGCCTGCACACCCGAACTTCTCCGCCTCTGCCCTAGCCCGACGTTCGGCTCCTCTTCCCGATTCTTCTCCCTCTCTGTTATTATGTATGTATATTATATATATTATATTATATAGATTATCATATAATAGTATTATATATAATACAATGCATGATAAAAAAATATAATAAAATAGAAGAAAGAAAGAAAAAGAGAGATGGAGAGAAATAAAAGAAATTTCATATCGGTGTCGAAGACCCCGGCCGTCGTACCTTAGGTCCGACCGGGATGGTTCCAAAATTGAAGACCTCACGCAGTCGATCTTTGATCCTGGTGGGATGGTTTAAAATCGAAGACCTCACGCAGTCGATCTTTGATCCTGGTGGGATGGTTTAAAATCGAAGACCTCGCGCCGTCGATCTTTGATCCGGGCGGGAAGAATTACGGCAGTGCCGTCCCGATTTCTCCCTCGGTGGGGAGGCGACGCCGGGAGGCTGCCGAAATTTTTATTGAACATCAGAGGACTTGGACTAAAATTTGAAAATTGATTTAAATGAAATTCAAACATAAAATCAATTTTAAATCAAAATTTGATCAAAAAAATGTTTAACTTATACTCGAAAATGGACTCAAATATGAACTTGGTTTAAAATCAAATTGATATGTGATATATACAAAATAAACTTTTAACCAAAATTTCGCACTCCAAGAAATAGTTAATATATTTTGAGCCATTATCAAATCATAAAAGATCTTGATTTCTATGGAAATTTAAATAGACTCTGTTGATCAACATTAATTTAAAAGCTCTTAAATCATTAATTTCTAAAAATGTCGTCACATTGCAATATGTTTTGAAATTAAATTATTGAAGGAAGATATACTCTCGAGTGATGAGTGATGAAACTTTAATAGACCTATATCAATCTTCTTTGGCATCTTATTTGGTTTAAGACATTGAGATTCCTTCATACATAGTCAAAGTTATCAAAAGACAATTAGCCTTTCAATTGACAAAGTGCATTTGGAATTCCCTAAGTGATAATAAGGATAATATTCCAATGTAATATGGTTTGAGACTTATGTTTGCATATAAAACAAAGGTTATGATTATGGTAGCATAAGTGTTGACGGTGCTACAAATTTAAAATCAAGGGAATCACATCTGTTGGAGGCTCATTGTAGATGTTCATATTAACTACAATGAATATCAGTCAAAGATGACAATTTGATTAGGATATCAAACTCGCTCAGTCATGAAAACTATCCATAAGATCTACATGATATTCTGCAATCAATAGTCTTTAAGAGATCTATTAATGCCACCGGATCCGCAACATGTTTGCAAGCGGACAGAAGGCGTTCGTAGGTCCTTAAATAAAATTTTGGGCATTTCCTAAACAAAATCACTTCCACAAATGAATCATATTTAAATATTTTAAATTGCCCTCTATGAATTAAATATGATTTATTACACTAATTAAACCCCTGCATGTGCTCCGGTCAATGCATTAAAGTTACAAACATCAATGACCGAGAATGTTGCGCAGGGTCAAATACTACAACCCGCATGTGCTCCGATCGTCAAATATGAATGTCAAATCCAACGATCCGAGAATGCTGCGCGGGTTAAATATTCAAGTTTCATCCTCCTCCTCTAAAGGACTGGAGTCGACACGACTTGAATAAATAAATGCATCCCAAAATTCTACAAAAATACAAGTGACCTTAATGTCACCCCGATGATGGCCGTGTTGATCGAAAATCTCAACCGGAGGGGTCAAATTTTAAATCTCAAATGTCAAATCTTAAATCTCAAATCCAATCAAATTCTTAAAATAAAATCAATCACCTGAAAACTTAAAACTAAAAAATCATCCACCTCCCACAATCATTTGTCGGGGGTGATAAATTTGAAATTAACCTCAGCTCACAAAGAGCAAATGTGTATCGGTGTATCACTTTGATTCATCCTCAAACAGTCTCTTGCCAACAGGGACGTGGCACGTGCCCTCTGATCGGGTGGTTTTGCCGTGAAATGGCACCATTATATTACGATCACGGCCAAAGCCCGTATGTTCCCTAAAGGCGTCAAACCCTTGAGCGATGGATCATAGGGTATATTCGATAGGCATAAAGCCCTCTGTCAGCTAAGGTGGATTCAGATATATCCCCTTAGACAAATACCAACCCAGGTCTACAAGGTATTCTTGGACGAAGCAACCCATGGTTGCTGACAAGGTGCTTTCTGTCAGGTTGGGTCGACTACCTCCTCTGACTAAGTAGACCAGGGATCATGACAGCCCGGGACGACGGAACCATGGGATCTTGATCGGGCTCGTCTTCATTCCCCCCACCACCAGTTTTAAGTTTATGGTGATAAACTCTAAATTTCAAATTTTAAACTTTCAAATCTAAACTTTAAACCCTAATACTATTGCTATTATACGATAGGTTTATAACCTATTTGACCTCTTTTACGACTAGCCTTAATCGAAAGCTCTCTCCTATTATTGGGAGGGGTAATTAACTATAGGGGCTTGCGCCTATAGGAAACCAGAACTCAGATCAAAAAGTCCTCACCAAATGAGGGCGAAATCTCTGGGTAGTGTCTTATCTACAAACCCAATCTGCCTTCTGAAAATTCCCTCGGGATTACACATCCTAAGATTTAGGAAATTTTCGGAGCCCACAGATTTCTGGCGACTCCGCTGGGGATGGTTTCTCTTTCCATCTTTGGCTAGTTATATACAAAATATAATAGCAATAAAATTATTAAAATTCTAATAAGTTCATTAAATTTAGGGATTAAAAATATGCAATCAAATACGATTTTATACGTATATTTTTTTATTCTGTCTAGTCTTTGCACTTTGAAAGTGTAGGGTAATGTATCAATTCTGCATACTAACCCTTTCCTTTCAATTGTGCAGAATGGAACTACAGAATACACCCTTCACCGTCCAACTGGGACGAGGTGCTAGCATTCAGCTAGCTAATGCTGTCATCAACACTGGAAATTCTGAAGCCACCATCCGGTTTGGTAGCTTAGAGTTTTCTGCAGCTACTGCAAAAGCTGCCGCTGTACCTATTCAAGGCTTGACTGTTCAAGGCCATCCTGCGGGGCCTAATTCTGCTGACACTAATGCACGACGTGCTTATTCCGTGCAACAACCAGGAGCTGGTAGAACTGCTACTGCAAAGGCAGTTCAACAAAATAGGACCTCAGTATTTGAAAGGCTATCACAGCCCAAGGCCTCAGCCACTGAGAGAGTTGTAGTTGGAGGAAGAATATCTGTGATACCTGCCAGGGGTACCACTCTGCCGACCAGGTTATCTGCACCTGGAAATTACGATGCTGAAGCCTCCTCATCTGGAGGAAGGCTCACAAGGAGGCAGATAAGGAAGAAGAATGCTGAACTCCGAGCTCAGCAGCAACTGGTGCCAACTCATCCCTCTAACCTACCAGCCCAAGAACCTGAAGCTACCATTCCAACCCGGAATGGGTTTGCAAATTTGAAATGGGTTAAGAGAAATAGCTCTACTGGGGAGCTAAAGAAATCTTTCTGGGATCAACGGCCTGAAGCTCTAATCCCTCCAAGGAAGAAAGAACCCGAAACTCTCTCAGCTCGAGTATATCGAGTTCTAAAGACTGTGAAAGAGAAAGGTCTGAAGAAGAGGAGATATCAGCAACCCTTGATAATTGAAGCAAAAAGAACTCCGCCAAGGGAACGCCTATCCCTTGCGGCAGAAAGAAGAGAAAGAAAATATACACCGCACGGTGAACATCGGGGCGTGACACCTGAACTTCGGGTTCAGGGATCCGTCGTCGAAAGGTCCCAGCAAAAAGAAAAAGAAATCTGGAGGCCAAAGCCTCGCAGAGAAGATAGAAGAGAAAAAGGAACTGATCTGGGCGTGACATCTGGTGCAGCCTCCCAGAGATCCGCCTTTCATAAAAATCGTCAACAATGGGTACCTAAGGAAAAGGTTCCTATTCATGACATTCGCAATAGTCGACACCTTGAAAAATCTTCCAAGGAATCCTATTGCCAATCATCCTCATCCTCTCACAAAAAGGTCAACTTTGATCTTACTCCTTCAATTGAAGAAGTTCATGTACCGCATGAAGAGCCAGAAATCTACTGGAAGCGTCGCTCTGAAATTCGAGTACAAGAAAATAATAAAGATGAAGATACCATGGAGGTTGAGGTAGTCTATATGGTGGGACATGGTGATGAGCCACATCAAACACGTGGCTATAGACGACGCAACGAAGCGGTGCCCACTTCTTCTAAAACAACATCTCAAGAAGATCAAGCTCAGTACGAGCAGTTAGAAGAAGAAGAAGTCCCTTCAGGTGATGAACCGAATGATGATCAAGAAGAAGAAGTGCTCGCTGAGACACTAGCACAAACACAAAGGCGTTTGAAATTTCAAATGAAAGAGAAGGATAAAGAGATATCAGAGCTAAATAGCAAAATGACAGAAATGATGGCACAGATGACTGCGATGATGCAGTTAATGCAAAAGAACATCACTACTACTCCTGCACTTGCTCAACCAATTGATCATCAGATAACAAACCAGCCAGTCCATCAGCAGATATCAAGTAGTATTCCTACTAATCTGTCAATGGACCCAATACCCCAAGTGTCCAGAATACGAGCAATAAATGAAGAAAAAAATGAGGCTGATCAACCTGTTCATCCACAAACTCATCAAAATATCACAAGTGCATCTGAGCCGATGATGACTCCACAGCTAGAATCAATCATCAATGAAAAGATTAAAGCTGTCATTGCCTCAGAACATGTTGAGAAATTTGAGAGCAAGGGTCGCCCGTATCCAGCCGAGTATGATCAGGTGCCCTATCCTAAGGGTTACTCAGTGCCTAAGTTCAACACTTTTAATGGCACCGGCAATCCAAAACAACACTTGGCTCAGTTTAAAGCAACCTGTGGAAATACTGGGGGTGTTGATGCTCTACTCTTCCGCCAATTCATTAGTAGTTTGACTACGACTGCTTTTGAATGGTACACCGAGCTTCCTAATGATTCTGTCAAGACATTTACAGAATTAGAAAATATGTTCGTGAAAAGGTTCGCTAGTGCTACCGAAAAGACTACTATCGCTGACCTTGCCTTAGAGAAACGAAAAAAGGGCGAGTCGGTGACAAAGTACATCACCCGCTGGCGCAACATGAGTATGAAATGCGAACAACAATTGGAAGAGGAGCATGCCGTTCAACTGCTAATGGGAAACATCGATGATAAGATGTTACCATTTTTATGCATGGCCTCCATCAGCACTTATCAAGAGCTACTGGACAGAGTAGCTAAGTTTGAAAAGTTGAACTTGTCTAAATCTGAATATCATTCAGATAGACCCCGAAAGAATAAAGCTGTGGATAATAGAAGAGATGAAATTTATTCCACATCATCTTTAAGGATTGACAAAGAGAAACAATTTACTCCTAAAGATGATAATGGGAAGCAGCATACCAAATCCCAACCAAAACTAGTATTGGGAGGAAATAATAGATCTCAAACTTTCCGTAATGGAGGAGAACGTTCGAAGCCAAGAACTGGTGATCGAATCACATCCCTTAAAGAGAAAATGAATAGAGAATATTCTTTTAAAAGGGAAAGTGTGGCAAAGCTATTCAAACAAGCGCTTAAAGCTGGTCTTGAATTACCGGAGTGTAAAAGACCCGAAGAAGCTGATCAAAAAGATGATCCAAGTTATTGCCCATATCACCGAGTTATCAGTCACCCTATTGAAGATTGTTATGTCTTCAAAGATTGGCTTGAAAGAAAGTACATAAATGGTGAATTCACGCTATCAAATAGCGTTTTAGTTCACCCAAAGAATGAGTCTGTGAAGGTGATTATGTCTTCTCCTATACCTCTGATTAAGAAAGGAGATAAAATGAAAAGAAAAATAATGCCAGAAAAAGATGAATGGCAGACCGCAATCTCCAAGAAGACAATAAAGATGATCAAACAACTGGAAGGAATTCCCAGCATCAAATGGAAATCCTCTACAGAACCAGTGCTTGAATTAAAAGGAAATCCAAATTCAGGTGCATCCACTTCCAGGTCATTAACTCGGAGGCGTCCTAATACGAAACGGTTCTATAAAACATCCTCCAAGAAGTCCAATAACTCAAATAAGCGCATCAAGCAGAAGAAGAAAACAACAACACTTCAAAAGATCATCAACAATTTGGAGGATTATCACCAACCATCAAGGCGGCCTATAACACTTGCGGATTTTATGTCCAAGCTTCAAATAGACCAATCAGAAGTGGAAGATGATGAACAAGAAGATGAAAATCAACTCCATGTAGAGACATGCCGAGTCATCTCAGTGACATTAAATATAGGTCAAAGCGATTCTGTAAAAGGTCATGATAGGGGTCAGATAGCAATATCTCCCACAAAAATGACTGATAAAATGACATCTGAGTCATGTCTGATGGTACTACAAACAGATTATAACTCCGAAGAAGAGCTATGTTTTCCAAGTGAAGATAAGTCAGATCAGCAAATAGCTTCACGAATGGAACGTGTGAAGTTAAATGAAGACTCTGAACATTCAACAAAAACTTTATCAGATGATGTTGAATCGAATGAAGTGGCTCAAGTACAATTAAGAAGCGGTAAAGTACTGCAACCGCCGCCGCTAAAAAAGGGGTTATCAAGCAAAGACAAGGGAAAATATATAATTATCAACGAAGAAATCATCTCTAAAGATCATAAGAAGAAATGTGATACAAATAAAGGGATTGAGTATAATATCATTTCCCATTTGAGGAAAATCCCAGCACAGCTCAGCATCTATGAAGCTCTTCTGATGTCAAAAGATCTTCGAGAAACTTTGATACAGGCTCTCAAAAATCCAGAGAGATATGAAGCATATTTCGCAGAAAGATGTTTGAGCGAAGTTCTTCATGCCAGAAATGAACCTGTTATTACATTCTCTGAAGAAGATCTCATGTTGGGGACTACGGAACATAATCGCCCTTTATATGTCACGGCAGAAAGTGATGGCATCATAATAAGACGAATCCTGATTGACCCTGGGTCTTCAATAAACCTTATGAGCTTGCGCACATTGAGATCATTATCTCTAGATATTCAGCATCTAGGGTCAGATAAACTTATGGTGCACGGCTTTAACGAGAAAGGACAAAAAACTGTAGGTTCGTTTGTTCTTCCACTGAAATTTGGAGAACTGTACACAGAAGCCAAATTTCATATTATCGATGCGGACACTTCATTCAAGGCACTCTTGGGTAGACCTTGGCTCCATGAGAATGGTCTTATTCCATCAACTATGCACCAATGCATGAAATATCTAAAGGATGGGGAAGAGTTCAGAATTTCTGGAGATATACAACCCTTCGCAGTCCACGAAGTAAAAATTTATGATGATGCAAAATACTTTATTCCAAATAAAGTAAAGCCGATAAAATTTTCTGCAAGTAAAGCATCTACTACAAGGAGTACAAAACAGTTCAAAGAAGTTGAAGAAAAGCTTATAGGAAGAAAGAGCGTGATACCAAATCTTCCTAAAAAGACTAATACAATGTCTAGATCAAATAAAGTTATACTCCATTTGGGAAGTGACACAGAGGAAGATGATGATGTATCTGAAATCCACAAGCCTTTGATTAAAGAAAAGCCAAGGGAGAATACTTTTGTGGTTACACTAATCCCTCCACAACATTTTAGAGAAATCGTATCCCTTGAGGTTCATAGTTTTGAAGAGCTGAAAACATTTTATGTACCTCCCCTACGTGGAAGTAGTGGACCGGGAAGTTTATTTTACAAATTTGGAGAGTATCAAGAAGATAATATCAATGAGCTTGGAAATTTCGATGAAGATGAAGAGATAATTCCTACAGAGATGCCTAGATATTGTCCCAAAAGAATTCAGCAAATGATAGAAAAATCTGAAATTCATAATATGGTCACTCGACGACGAGCACGTTTCTTTCAAAGAATGTGGTGTCATGAATTATCAAAAATGGATAATCGTGATACAAAAGGCTTGGGATTTGTGGAAGCAAAATATACTGAACGAGATGTATGTTATGCGATAAATGACAAATATCCAATTGATGAAAATATGGATATAAATGAAGAGAAAGATGTGGAAGCTAAACCTGCACCAGAAGAACTTGAAGATGGTGGACAAGCCGCTACCATGGATGAGTTGAGGGAAATAAATTTGGGAACTGATGAAGACCCTCGCCCGACCTTTATTAGTGCACTTCTCTCCAAGAATAAAGTTGAAAAGATGAAAGCATTACTCAGTGAATTCAGGGACTGCTTTGCTTGGACATACGATGAAATGCCAGGCTTATCCCCTGACATAGCTGTTCACAAATTAGCAATCAAACCAGGTGCAGTACCTGTAAAGCAAGCTCCAAGGCGAATGAGATTGGAGATCGAAGAACAAGTGATTGCAGAAACCAAGAAGCTCATCGAAGCAGGTTTCATTCGAGAAGAAAAATATGCTGATTGGATCGCCAACATTGTCCCTGTGAAAAAGAAGAATGGACAAATTCGCATATGCATCGATTTTCGAGATCTTAACAAGGCGTGTCCAAAAGACGACTTCCCACTTCCAATATCAGAACTGTTGGTTGACAATACATCCAATTATGATATATTTTCATTTATGGATGGGTCGTCGGGATATAACCAAATCAAAATGGCACCTGAAGATGAAAAGCACACATCTTTCAGAACTCCTATCGGTATATTTTGCTACACAGTCATGCCTTTCGGTTTGAAGAATGCTGGAGCTACATACCAAAGAGCTATGACGCATATATTTGATGAGCTTATCCACCAGAAAGTTGAATGTTATGTAGATGATCTTGTTGTAAAAAGCATAGATCGAAAAGATCACCTTCAAGATTTGAGAATTGTATTGGAAAGAATCAGAAAATTCCATCTCAAAATGAATCCACTCAAATGTGCTTTTGGAGTTTCTTCAGGAAAATTCCTTGGGTACGTTGTACGACACAGAGGAATTGAAGTAGATCCTAACAAAGTTAAGACAATCATAGAAATGCCGCCTCCGAAAAGTCTCCGTCAACTTCGTTCTTTACAAGGACAACTTGCATTTATACGACGGTTCATTTCAAATTTATCAGGCAGATGTCAACCATTTGCAAAGCTGATGAAGAAAGACGTTCGTTTTAAATGGGATGATGAATGCCAAGAAGCTTTTGACAGTATTAAGAGATATCTTCTAAGCCCACCCATCCTTGCAGCACCAATTCCAGGGAAGCCTCTTATCCTATACACCGCAGCGTTGGAAGAGTCCCTTGGAGCATTGCTAGCTCAACACAATGAAGAAGGCAAAGAAAATGCACTCTACTATATCAGTCGAAGATTGATCGGAGCAGAAATACGCTACTCTCCAATTGAGAAACACTGTCTAGCGTTGATTTTTGCAGTTCAAAAGCTCCGCCACTATATGCTGTCTCATAAAATAACACTGATATCAAAGATCGATCCGCTGAAATTCTTGATGACAAGACCAACGTTGACAGGTCGCCTAGCCCGGTGGGCGGTGATACTTCTACAGTTTGATATCACGTATGTCCCCCAAAAAGCAGTGAAAGGGCAAGTATTAGCAGATTTTCTGGCTGCACATCCCGTATCCGCAGACTCGCCGCTCAATGACGATCTGCCCGATGAACAAATTCTAGTTGTTCTAGAAGAAGAGAAATCACAAATTTGGGAAATGTATTTTGATGGTGCATCGTCAATTAAACCTGCCCGACCCCCAAACCTTCCCAAAGCTCGAGCCGGTATCGGTCTCATTTTCATAGCACCAAATGGAGGGATAATGAGATTCTCATTTGGTTTAACTGAACCTAGAACTAATAATGAAGCAGAATACGAAGCTTTAATAGCGGGTCTTGAGATCGCTATTTCGATGGAAATTCAAAACCTCAAAGTTTTTGGTGATTCTCAACTCATTATAAATCAAGTAATGGGTATTTATAAAATTGGCAGAATCGGGTTGATTTACTATCATAGACGAGTTCTCGAGCTCATGAAGCAGATTACAAATGTCACATTAATTCAAGTATCTCGAGCTTATAATAGTAAAGCAGATTCTTTAGCAAAACTTGCTAAAGAAATGGCGAGCATGAATGATGAGCCAGTACTAATCAGTGTCAACACACGTCGAGTACTAGAACCAGCAATTTTGTATTCCCCGCAGGAAGAGGGGTCATCAAATCCAAGTCAGGAGGATATAACTTCGGTTATTCCTCAATCTCCCCAACAAATTATTCCTGAAAATCAACAAGATAAACCTCAGATGTTTACAGGAAGAAAATTTGGTAGAGCCTCTGAATCATGGCTTGAATGCCTAGAAGTTGAAGAGCAGAATGACTGGAGGCAGCCTTTCATCGACTACTTCAGAGAAAACAAACTTCCCGCAGATAAATCATTAGCTACACAGATCAAGAAGAGAGCATTGCGATATGCGTTTGTCAACAATACGCTATATCGAAGGTCATTTGAGCAAATGTGGCTGCGATGTTTAGGGAGAAATGAAGCTGATAAAGTTATCTCTGAAGTTCATGAAGGACTATGCGGTGCACATCAATCAGGTCCTAAAATGGCCATTAAGGTTAAAAGGATGGGTTATTACTGGCCATCAATGGTAAAGGACTGCACAAATCATGCAGATATATGCCACGAATGTCAAATTCATGGCAATATTATACATCAACCTCCAAATCCTTTACATCCCACTATAGCATCTTGGCCATTCGAATGCTGGGGAACAGATGTAATAGGGCCAATTGATCCACCATCATCTGCTGGACATCGCTTTATATTAGCGGCAACAGACTATTTTTCTAAATGGGCTGAAGCAGTTCCATTCAAAGAAGTCACTGCTCATCATGTGATTAACTTCTTTACTCATAACATTGTCTACAGATTTGGTGTACCCCGTCGCATCATCTCAGATAATGGTCCAGCTTTCAAAAGTACCAAGATTTACAAATTCATTGAGCAACACAAAATTGATTGGCGATATTCATCAATCTATAATCCAAGGGCAAATGGATTAGCAGAAGCCTTCAATAAAACACTCGTTAAGCTGCTAAGAAAAATTCTTACTAAGAATAAAAGAGAATGGCATACTAAGTTAGCAGAAGCATTATGGGCATATCGTACTACATACAAGACACCAAAGAAAGCAACTCCTTATGCACTGGTGTTTGGAGCTGAAGCTGTACTGCCACTTGAAGTTGAACTGCCGTCACTTCGGGTAGCTATTCAGTATGATCTCACAGAAGAACAAAATGCTCGCCTACGAATGGAAGAGCTTGATGCGTTGGATGAAGTCCGACTCCAGGCTCAACAAAATCTAGAGATTTATCGAGCAAGAATGGTGAAATCTTTTGACCGTATGGTACGACCTCGAGCATTTCAAGAAGGAGAATTGATCCTAGTGCTGAGAAGACCCATTATCCCACACCGAAGGATTGGTGGAAAATTTGAACCAAATTGGGAAGGTCCTTTTGTCATCGAGAAGTGTACCAAGATGGAGCATATCAACTTATTGATTTAGAAGGTCGACGACCTATGCCCCCGATTAATGGGAGATACTTGAAGAAGTATCATTCTTAAGAAAAATAAGCTGAAGATTATTCTCTTATAAATAAAGAAAATATTTCTAAGATATCTTAGAAATTCTCCCACAAGACAGGGGGCATTTTTAAGTTTAAAAATGCCAAAAATCTGATGACGGATGAAATTTCCCTTCAAGGCAGGGGGCATTTTAAATATTTATTTGGGTTATCATCGAACTCCAAATAAATATTTAAAATTATTCATAAAACTATCACAGCATAAATATGGGGCAGAAGCTGGTGCCTTCAAGCAGGCAAATATACAATCATCGCAAAAATTTTTGCCAAAATCTCGAAGTTCAGATTGAGAAGAAATTTTGATCTAACAACTTCAACAAATCAAATTCGACAAGTATGAACTATCATAGTACAAGTCCAGTGCTCAAACATGTATGATATCAGTCTAAACAAGCCTATATGCGGCCGAGCCACTGATAGCTTTACCTACTCAACAAGCCGTTCTAAGAGGCCGTAGTAGGAAAGCGCATGTTTTGTTAGCCCGATGACAAATACTATCAAGTTTGATATTTGTCCAATTTAGCAAATCAAAGCAGTTTAGATTCAAAAAATTTTCTCAACTAATAAATGGATTAAGGCAAAATTCAGAAAAATCTCAATCAACTCAAAGGCACCAAGCCACAATAAAAACTTCTATCAAATTTGGAAGCATTATCCTTCAATAAATCTATCAAGCACAAAGCTAAGATCGAAGGAGCTTCACTTCTTCAACATGTCCGCCGAAGCACAAAGCTTAGGACCGAAGAAGTTATACCGCAGTTCTTATAAAGCTATAGGCTGAACTAAAAGAATATTGTCATCATCAAAGTCCGTCATGCAAAAAGTTTTGGACAGATGACTATTTGCCGCCGATCTAATATCATTCTAAATGATTTAGGTCACTAATATAAATTCTTCATCAAGCCCATGAAAGCACAAAGCTAGGGCAGAAGAAATGTTAATTCCTGACAAATCAAAAGGATAAATCAGGGATATCTACAAGACCCTCTATGTGACATCTAAAATCAAATTTTAGAGATCTATATGGTCAATCAGTTTACAACAAACATGATCTGCTATAGAACGCATATCATATTTGTTGGGGGGCATTTGTTGACTGTAACGGCCACCTCACGACCAAAGCCACCGACCGATTCCACGTCAGTGCACGACCAAAACCCACCGACCTGCCCAAACGACGCATCGGCTCATTCACCGACTTACTCACGACATAAATCAATCTCATTCGAACGGTTAGACACAGGCACACTCAAGAGAGACGCACAGAGAAGAGAAAGAAAGGGTTTTAGAAAACTTACCTCTTCTCCCGACCGTCCAAGCCCGACCTCGCCGTCGACCTCCTACCGACGTGCCCTAGCCGCCACCGGCCGGACTCACCGCCGACGCCGACTCCGCCGCTCCGACGCCGCCCCTTCCCGCCGACGCCTGCACACCCGAACTTCTCCGCCTCTGCCCTAGCCCGACGTTCGGCTCCTCTTCCCGATTCTTCTCCCTCTCTGTTATTATGTATGTATATTATATATATTATATATATATATATTATCATATAATAGTATTATATATAATACAATGCATGATAAAAAAATATAATAAAATAGAAGAAAGAAAGAAAAAGAGAGATGGAGAGAAATAAAAGAAATTTCATATCGGTGTCGAAGACCCCGGCCGTCGTACCTTAGGTCCGACCGGGATGGTTCCAAAATTGAAGACCTCACGCAGTCGATCTTTGATCCTGGTGGGATGGTTTAAAATCGAAGACCTCACGCAGTCGATCTTTGATCCTGGTGGGATGGTTTAAAATCGAAGACCTCGCGCCGTCGATCTTTGATCCGGGCGGGAAGAATTACGGCAGTGCCGTCCCGATTTCTCCCTCGGTGGGGAGGCGACGCCGGGAGGCTGCCGAAATTTTTATTGAACATCAGAGGACTTGGACTAAAAATTTGAAAATTGATTTAAATGAAATTCAAACATAAAATCAATTTTAAATCAAAATTTGATCAAAAAAATGTTTAACTTATACTCGAAAATGGACTCAAATATGAACTTGGTTTAAAATCAAATTGATATGTGATATATACAAAATAAACTTTTAACCAAAATTTCGCACTCCAAGAAATAGTTAATATATTTTGAGCCATTATCAAATCATAAAAGATCTTGATTTCTATGGAAATTTAAATAGACTCTGTTGATCAACATTAATTTAAAAGCTCTTAAATCATTAATTTCTAAAAATGTCGTCACATTGCAATATGTTTTTGAAATTAAATTATTGAAGGAAGATATACTCTCGAGTGATGAGTGATGAAACTTTAATAGACCTATATCAATCTTCTTTGGCATCTTATTTGGTTTAAGACATTGAGATTCCTTCATACATAGTCAAAGTTATCAAAAGACAATTAGCCTTTCAATTGACAAAGTGCATTTGGAATTCCCTAAGTGATAATAAGGATAATATTCCAATGTAATATGGTTTGAGACTTATGTTTGCATATAAAACAAAGGTTATGATTATGGTAGCATAAGTGTTGACGGTGCTACAAATTTAAAATCAAGGGAATCACATCTGTTGGAGGCTCATTGTAGATGTTCATATTAACTACAATGAATATCAGTCAAAGATGACAATTTGATTAGGATATCAAACTCGCTCAGTCATGAAAACTATCCATAAGATCTACATGATATTCTGCAATCAATAGTCTTTAAGAGATCTATTAATGCCACCGGATCCGCAACATGTTTGCAAGCGGACAGAAGGCGTTCGTAGGTCCTTAAATAAAATTTTGGGCATTTCCTAAACAAAATCACTTCCACAAATGAATCATATTTAAATATTTTAAATTGCCCTCTATGAATTAAATATGATTTATTACACTAATTAAACCCCTGCATGTGCTCCGGTCAATGCATTAAAGTTACAAACATCAATGACCGAGAATGTTGCGCAGGGTCAAATACTACAACCCGCATGTGCTCCGATCGTCAAATATGAATGTCAAATCCAACGATCCGAGAATGCTGCGCGGGTTAAATATTCAAGTTTCATCCTCCTCCTCTAAAGGACTGGAGTCGACACGACTTGAATAAATAAATGCATCCCAAAATTCTACAAAAATACAAGTGACCTTAATGTCACCCCGATGATGGCCGTGTTGATCGAAAATCTCAACCGGAGGGTTCAAATTTTAAATCTCAAATGTCAAATCTTAAATCTCAAATCCAATCAAATTCTTAAAATAAAATCAATCACCTGAAAACTTAAAACTAAAAAATCATCCACCTCCCACAATCATTTGTCGGGGTGATAAATTTGAAATTAACCTCAGCTCACAAAGAGCAAATGTGTATCGGTGTATCACTTTGATTCATCCTCAAACAGTCTCTTGCCAACAGGGACGTGGCACGTGCCCTCTGATCGGGTGGTTTTTGCCGTGAAATGGCACCATTATATTACGATCACGGCAAAAGCCCGTATGTTCCCTAAAGGCGTCAAACCCTTGAGCGATGGATCATAGGGTATATTCGATAGGCATAAAGCCCTCTGTCAGCTAAGGTGGATTCAGATATATCCCCTTAGACAAATACCAACCCAGGTCTACAAGGTATTCTTGGACGAAGCAACCCATGGTTGCTGACAAGGTGCTTTCTGTCAGGTTGGGTCGACTACCTCCTCTGACTAAGTAGACCAGGGATCATGACAGCCCGGGACGACGGAACCATGGGATCTTGATCGGGCTCGTCTTCATTCCCCCCACCACCAGTTTTAAGTTTATGGTGATAAACTCTAAATTTCAAATTTTAAACTTTCAAATCTAAACTTTAAACCCTAATACTATTGCTATTATACGATAGGTTTATAACCTATTTGACCTCTTTTACGACTAGCCTTAATCGAAAGCTCTCTCCTATTATTGGGAGGGTTAATTAACTATAGGGGCTTGCGCCTATAGGAAACCAGAACTCAGATCAAAAAGTCCTCACCAAATGAGGGCGAAATCTCTGGGTAGTGTCTTATCTACAAACCCAATCTGCCTTCTGAAAATTCCCTCGGGATTATACATCCTAAGATTTAGGAAATTTTCGGAGCCCACAGATGCATGACAAAATTTACCTGGAATTAAAAGGAAATGAGATGCCAATTTTCTTCACATGAATGCATGAAAGTTCAAACTCACTCGACTGAGAATGCAATCACCTACCAAAACACAGGCATATCTAGAAGACTGATTTTAGGTACAAGATGGATGAATAACTATGGATATCCCAAAAAAAAAGACGAGACCATCAAATAAACTACAAAGAACTTTAAGTGCATAAAGATGAGAATGTATGGAAGAGGTGGAATTAAAGAGTCCAAAGCATAAATAGATAACTTCAACATGCTACTTGTCTCACAAGAATGAAGTAAGAGTAATAGATGTAGGAGAATTTTTGTTGTCATCAAACGGATTATATACTTTATGATCGAGTGCGGCATAAAAAAATGATGTATTACTCCAAATGATAAAAAAATCATTTTCTTATGAACTCAATAATAAAATTTATAATTTAACAGAGATTCCCCCATTCAATATTTGATTGAATTGAGATTTATTTTATTCTGGGGTATAGATGTCCCATAGGGGCTTGCCCCTATGGTTAATTACATCACAAGCTTTTGGTCACTTCAAAATACTTTTGATTAAACTAGTAATTTTCTTTCTTTTGAAAATCGTTCAAATATTGGCTAAAATTTGATTTTAAAATCCATGGAAATCTTGTTTAAAGTGTTTTGGCCTTTAGCAATTTCAAGGAAGAGGGGGGATATTGGAATGAGAACCAAAGAAGGTAAAGTAGGAGCACTTGATTCTGTGAAATCTCAGAGGTTCTCGGACTATCTTATATTGGGCTTTACATTTTAAAATCTAATTTTTGTTTAAGTTGACATTTTCATTAGAATGTTGGAGCTTATATTCCAACAACAAATATTGATGCGGGTAAATATCCGGGGGATGGGGCACCCGAGGACCTCCGCTGGCACAAGATGAAAGGGGACGACACGACGCGCTCAAAAAGGGGAGAATACGACGAGCGGAAGAACAAACTCTTACATTTCAAATCTAAGACAGACTTAGAAATTAAAACAAACAAACCGACAACTACCAATTGTAATTAAGCGACTTTCAAACTCAAATTGAAATCAAAGACACCCTAAACTTGCTTCACTTAGAGAAGAAGGATACATGTGGGGTGTAAAGTGTAAACTTACGGCGAGACGAAAGAGGTTAGAAGCCCGAGAAGAAGGGGGAAAGAGCTCGCAAGATTTCCGGATGGGATGAGAAAAGAAGATGGACAAATCTCGCAAGCTTCTCCAAGCAAACCCGTAGGTTATTGCTTCCAAAAATCATTCGCTATTTTAAAACATAACAAACCCCTCATATTTATAGGTATGAAAGGGGGAATACAAAATGACACGACATTGAATTCACACAAGAATCCAAGCAACACAAGCACGGAAATCCCCCCATGCTTTTCACGGAAAAACAGCCCAGCCTAGGAACCGAAGGAGCAACCACGGGAACCAAAGGAGCCGCACGAAACCGAGGCGCCAAAGCCACGGGAAACCCCCCCCCCCCCCCCCAGCTCGGAAAACCAATAGCCACCGTGAGAACCAAGGGGCCATGCACGAAAACAACAGCCCACCGTGGAAGCCAAGGAGCCATGGCATGGGAAACAAAACTTCTTGGAATTCCAAAATGGCTTTTGGAATTCCAAGAGACAAACTTAATTAAAGACATAAAAATTATATTTAATTAAAGATAACTATGAACTAAAACTTAGCTAATAATGAGCTAACCCTTAGTTCAATAAGTGAACTAAAGACCAGCTCATAAATGAGTTAAATTCCAGCTCAAATTTGATTGAGCTTGTAAACTCGAGAGTAGCCAAAAATCAAATTATTTTGGGCTTGAGTTGACCCCCCCTTTGTCTACATCAGACTCCCCTTCTTGAGAACTCATCTCCCGATGAGTTAGCTTTTGGTTCTCTTGAGGAGGTGAATACTACATCCAGCTCTTTGATCTTATCTTCAAATTTCTTTAAAATTTCGTCCTGCTCTTTCTCGAACTGCCTTTGTAGATATCTCTTCCACTTCTCGAATTTTTGATCACATAAGAACATGTGATATTGAAGCTTGTATAGAAGGTCTTGAAGCGGATCAGTTGAATCGCCTTCTGTAGGAATCCATCTATCCAACGGAAAAGGAACATAAGGATTATCTTGATTGATTTCTTCCACGAATGAAGTCATTCTTTTGTAATTTTCCATTTTTTTTAACTGACTCAAAAAAGACTCCAAAAAAAAAACTTCTCCTATACTTAGACTTACAATACGACTCACGACAAAACTTGACTTGACAAAACAAAACTTGACAACCAAATCTAAAACCTAGGACTTCCTAACTTACTCTGATACCAAATGATGCGGGCCAGAAATCCGGTGGATGGGGCACCCGAGGACCTCCGCAGGCACAAGAGGAAAGGGGACGACACGACGCGCTCAAAAAGGGGAGAATACAACGAGCGGAAGAACAAACTCTTACATTTCAAATCTAAGACAGACTTAGAAATTAAAACAAACAAACCGACAACTACCAATTGTAATTAAGCGACTTTCAAACTCAAATCTAAATCAAAGACACCCTAAACTTGCTTCACTTAGAGAAGAAGGATACATGTGGGGTGTAAACTTGCGGAGAGACGAAAGAGATTAGAAGCCCGAGAAGAAGGGTGGAAAGAGCTCGCAAGATTTCCGAAGGGGATGAGAAAAGAAGATGGACAAAGCTCGCAAGCTTCTCCAAGCAAACCCGCAGGTTATAGCTTCCAAAAATAACTTATCATTCACTATTTTAAAACATAACAAACCCCTCATATTCATAGGTACGAAAGGGGGAATACAAAAGGACACGACATTGAATTCACACAAGAATCCAAGCAACATAAGAACGGAAATCCCCCATGCTTTTCACGGAAAAACAGCCCAGCCCAGGAACCGAAGGAGCAACCACGGGAAATGAAGGAGCAACCACGGGAACCAAAGGAGCCGCATGGAACCGAGGTGCCAAAGCCACGGGAAAAACCCCCCCAGCTCGGAAAACCAACAGCCACCGTGAGAACCAAGGGGCTATGCATGGAAAACAGCAGCCCACCGTGGAAGCCAAGGAGCCATGGTATGAAAAACAAAACTTCTTGGAATTCCAAAAGCCATTTTGGAATTCCAAGATACAAACTTAATTAAAGACATAAAAATTACATTTAATTAAAGATAACTATGAACTAAAACTTAGCTAATAATGAGCTAACCCTTATTCAATAAGTGAACCAAAGACCAGCTCATAAATGAGCTAAATTCCTGCTCAAATTTGATTGAGCTTGTAAACTCGAGGGTAGCAAAAAATCAAATTATTTTGGGCTTGAGTTGACCCCCCCCCCCCCTTGTCTACATCAAATATTTGAGGAATTGCCCGAAAGGTAGATTTGTATGATGATTGGAATCAAGCAGTACCTCGGACCCTAAAACTAAAGTGAGGACTATTGAGAGGTAGCACCTCAAACCTAAGTGCAACGAAGTGCAAATGGATTTACAAATTATTCCTCACATGAGGCATAGTCAGCCCAACCTCTGGATTTATTACCCTATCTGAAAAGGGCTACCAGCTAAACTCACCTAATTGCTTTTAAAACCATGACATCCAGTCTTGATGCATATGAAGAATAGGAGGTTATTTTTATTTAGAAAGTAGGGCTTACAATTTGGCTTTGAGGCCAGAATGTCTAACCATGAAGGGTATGCACATGCTAACTCACAAAGAAAATAAATTTTTGTTATCTAACCCTTAAGTGAGGGCTTTCTATATGCAACACACTGGGTTATGAATGATCATTTTAAGTTTTTATAAAATTTGGGTAAAGGAGTCATGCAATTTTTCTTTTGTTAGAAAAATGTGAAGACAATTTTATTTTTAGATTACTTACATTTTAATGGGTAGAAACTTATTTTTGCCTTAAGAGTCTACCGCATCAAAAGTTTAGGTCACCCCCAAACAAAAGAAAGAAGAAGCTTAAGAAAAAACATGCATTTTCTAGTGCACAATCAGGTAAGCAAATCAAAACAAGCTTGAATGTATAAATTAAATGTAAATTATATAGTTCAAATTATTACAAACAAATTTGATAGCTGAGTTGCCAATCATTATACAACGCAGTCAAATATTTGTTTACAGACTCTACTTGTAGGGGTCTTCAGGCTTCAACTTCAAGGTAGATCTTTAGGCTTTACCTTCCACATGTACATCCTTCTTGATCTACCCCTTCTTTTAATCCAAACTCCACAAGTTTAATATAGTTCCTAATTCTATCAAATATATATAAAAATGTAAAAGACTCAAAACTGCAAGATAGAGTCAAAAAACAATTCATATAATAAATATATCACATTCATAATTTTGTTTAGCGCTTAAAATGTCAAACATCTGCTTCTATCCTATTGGCCACATCACTTGGGGGGGGGGGGTTAAGCAGCATCTGTCATTCAAGCAGTTTTGTTTATTTGCACCTCCCTGTTGGACATGACTACCTACAAGAAAAGCATGTATATTTCTATATTATTCAATTAAGGGCAAGTGCGCACAATGCAAACAATCCAATACACAATTACATCACAACATCAAACACATATGGAGAAAAAAATTCTAATCCTGACATGTTTAAGGGGATGTGCATCTAAGTGTGTGAGACTTATGTGACATGTTACTACAAGAGATGTTTCACTTAGAGTTTGAATCTAAAAGAAAGGTGTCCAACACTAATTTTTGAGCTAACTATTGGAAGAACTCTCCTTAGCTTTTGGAGCTAGGAAGATGGATGCTCCTTTTGGCTTTGAGATTAAAGAAGAAGAAGAGGTGTTCAATATGAGCTAAGTGTTGGAAGATTCT
This sequence comes from Dendrobium nobile, assembly GCA_022539455.1. Taxonomy (NCBI): domain Eukaryota; kingdom Viridiplantae; phylum Streptophyta; class Magnoliopsida; order Asparagales; family Orchidaceae; genus Dendrobium; species Dendrobium nobile. The sequence continues at coordinate 21,297,185 of CM039732.1, read as the reverse complement.
CCCTAACTTTTAGAGCTAAAGAGGTGGAAAATTTCTACAACTTAGAGGTTGGAGAGGGAAGATGGGTCACCTATTGATTTTGGCTCAATAGGTGTAGAAAATTTGCAACTTTGAGGTTACAAATCAAGAGGAATAATCATTGAATTTTATGTTCAATGATGGATATTTAGTTGCTAAATTTAGATAAAGCAAACATAAGAGAATGATGTGTACATTTGGGCTACACATCATGACTTCTTTGAACCTTCGTGTATCCAAAGAGAGGAACTCATTCACCTAACTTGGGTTAGGAGAATGAAAGAAAGCTAAGATTTTGACTCATTTGCTTGAAATGGAATTATTTGTTGATTTCGATTCAATCAACAACTACAAGATTTGATATGAACTACTTGTTGATTTTGATTCAACAAATAGATATATGTATAAGTTAGCCAAACAAAGAGATAGAAGTAGTAAGGATTTAGTTCAAGTGAAGTGTATTAAGGATGAAGATCAAAAAATACTTTTCTTAGAAGATGATATTCAACAAAGGTGGATGAGATATTTTGTTAAAGTTTTTAATGAAGATTGTAAAAATAAGATTGACTATAGTGACCTTAGCATCCTAAATGAAAATAAAGATTTTTGTTTTTATCGGTGTATTAGTAAAACTGAAGTTAGAGAGGCTTTAAAGAAAATGAATGATGGAAAAGCTGTTGGACCTGATGATATTCCAATTGAGGTGTGGAAATGCTTAGGAGATGAAGGAATTTCTTGGCTTACTAAACTTTTTAATACTATTTTGAAGACTAAAAAGATGCCAGATGAGTGGAGAATGAGTGTGTTAATTCCTATTTTTAAGAATAAAGGTGATGCACAAGATTGTACGAATTATAGAGATATTAAGTTACTGTGTCATACTTTAAAACTATGGGAGCGAGTTATGGAGCATAGGTTGCGGCGAGAAACTAATGTTTCTCAAAATCAATTTGGATTCATGCCGGGTAGGTCGACTATGGAAGCCATACATTTATTAAGAGGTTTGATGGAGAAATATAGAGAAAATAATGAGGATCTACATATGATATTTATTGATTTAGAAAAAGCATATGATAAAGTTCCAAGAGAAGTGCTATGGAGAGTTCTTGAAAAAAAAAAGGAGTAAATAATGCTTATATTCAAATCATTAAAGATATGTATGCAGGAGTTATTACTTGTATTCAAACACAAGGTGGTTTGACCAAGTATTTCCCTATTTCGGTTGGGTTACATCAAGGATCAGCCTTAAGACCATATCTTTTTGCTTTAGTCATGGATGTTCCCACTAGACATTTGCAAGAGGATGCACCTTGGTGTATGCTTTTTGCTGATGATATTCATCTTGTTGATAAGACTAGAGAGGGAGTTGAAGGTAAACTTGAATTATGGAGATCAACCTTAGAGTCTAAAGGTTTTCGCTTGAGTATATCTAAAACGGAATATATGGAGTGTAATTTTAGTAGTAATAGACCTAGTGAGAGGATTGTGACTCTGGGCGATCAAGTCATAAATAAGAGTATACATTTTAGATATCTTGGATCTATTGTTTAGAGTGATGGTGAAATAGATGGGGATATTATCAGCAGAATTCAAGTTGGATGGTTGAAGTGGAGGAATGCATCGGACTTGTTATGTGATAAAAATGTATCCCTCAAACTTAAGGGAAAATTCTATAAGATGGTAGTGAGGCCTGCAATGCTTTATGGTACCGAATGTTGGCCATTAAAAGAGAAGCATAATACTAAGTTAAGTGTGGCAGAGATGAGGATGCTCAGGTGGATGAGTGGCTTTACCCTTAGAGATAGGATACGAAATGAGCATATACGTGAAAAGGTTGGAGTAGCTCCAGTAGAAGATAAGATTAGAGAGAGTCGCCTTAGATGGTTTGGTGATGTACACAAAAGGGGGGTCAACTAATTTCCAAAATAAATCAATTTTGGCCTCCCTCGAGTTTACAAGCTCAATAAAAATTGAACTGAAATTTTAGCTCATTTATGAGCTGGTCTTTAGTTCACTTATTGAACTAAGGGTTAGCTCATTATTAACTAACATTTTAGTTCATATTTATCTTTTTATTAAATATTATTTCTATAATTTTTTATTGCTTTTATTTATGATGTCTCTTGGGTTCCAAAAAGGGCTTTTGGAATCCCAAGAAAGTTGTTTCGTTTTCCCATGCCGTGGCTCTTTGGCTTCCACAATGGGCTACTGTTTTCCGTGCCTTTGCCCCTTGGATTTCCGGCCGGCTGCTGGTTTTCCGAGCCTGGGAGTTTTCCCGTGGCTTTGGCACCTTGGTTCCATGCGGCCTCCTTGACTCCCGTGGTTGCTCCTTTGGTTCCTGGGCTTGGGATGTTTTCCGTAAAAAGCAATAAGGTTTTATGATTTGTGATATTTGGAATTCCAATGAGAATTCAATGTTTGTGTTTTTTGGTATTCCCCTTTCATAACTATAAATATGAGGGGCTTGTAATGTTTTAAAAGTAGTGAATGAAATGTTATTTTTGGAAAAGCTATAACCTGCGGGTTTGCTTGGAAAAGCTTGTGAGCTTTGTCTGTCTTCTTTCTCATCCCCTCCGGAAATCTTGCGAGCTCTTTCCAACCTTTCTTCTCGGCTTCTAATCTCTTTCGTCTCTCTGCAAGTGCCACTCCACCTGTATCTCTCTTCTAATTGTGAAGCAATTTTAGGACAATTATCTACTAATTCATTTTCGGCAAATACAAGAAGGTGACATGTAGATTTATACTATGCATTATGGGAGTTCTTTGGACTTTTAAGCGTCCGAAGAAGAAGGATTATTTGTTGGTTTTGGCTAAACAAATAAGTGATTTGATACTCCCTAGAACTTTGGGGTTGAAGAAAGGAGATGTAACTTGAGAGTTATAAAATTTCATGAATGTTCTTGAATATTTGGCATTCAAATAGAGAAGATCATTTACTTAATTTGGATTAAATGAATGGAGGAAGAGTAGGATTTAGGTCCTAAGTTTAAATGGGATGTTCATTCATTTAATTTATGCTAGAAGAATGAGATGATTTTCTACAATCTTGGCTTGTAGAAAAGAATAGAAGATGAAATTTGGATATTGCAAGTTCAGAGAAGATCTTCTTGAACTTTTAGATGTTCAAGCAAAGAGGTGCTCATCCACCTAACCTAGGTTAGGTGAAAGAAGGATTTTCCAACAGTTGTTTGGCTTGTAGTTAGGAAGGAAGAATGTGCAACTCAAAGGTTGCAAATTAATGAAAGTTCATTGAACATTTGTTGTTCAAAGAGAAATATGCATTCTTCTAGTTTTGGGTTTAGAAAAATGATGGGATTTCCTACAACTTTTGAGTTGTGGGAGTGAGAGAAGGAACACGCAACTTGTGAGTTGTAAATCCATGAATATTCTTTGAACATTTGATGTTCAAAGAGAAATATTCATTTGCTAGTTTTGTGTTCCAACAAACAAAATAGAGAAACTTAGAATTTGACTCTAAGTTTGAAGGATTCATATAGCGATATATTTGGAGGCTTAAGGAGCCTCAAATCATCATGCATCGCATGAGAGGATATTTGTTGGTTTTATGTTCCAACAAAAGAGATGAAAGAACTTGGAAGTTGGTTCCAAGTTGCAAATGATTCATGCAAATGATATGTTTGGAGCTTTGAGGAAGCCCCAAATATCAAAGCTCCAAATATCATGCATAAGAGAGATAATTTGTAGTTTTAGAACTACAAATCAAGAGGCAATCATTAAGTTTTGCACTCAATGACACAATATCATCTACCTATGTAGGTTAGGCAAATGAGGTAGGCTAGGATTATAATCCGAAGCCTAAGGAGGATATTCATTCGTTGATGTTGTGTCTCAACAAATGATAGAGGGAGCTTAGAATTTGACTCTAAGCTCCAAAATCTTCATATAATGATATTTTGGAACTTTGGAGAATTTCCAACCATCAATAATGAGAAAAGAGACATGTTCATTTGTTAATTTTGTGTTATTAGCAAATGAAATGGAGACTTAGGATTTGTTCCTAAAGTCTTGATGATTCATTTAATGAAACATTTGGAGTTTTGGAGAGGCTCCAAAATATTAGACATGAAGGGAAAAAAGTGTTTGAAAGCAAGCTCTTTATATTTGTTATAACTTATGCAACATAAAACTCGGAGCTTTGAGGATGCTCGAAGCATCAAATTTGAAGGAGGATATGCATGAGAAAGAGAATTCCCCCTTCCTCCATGAATGTTTTGGATTCATTTTAGAGAAGGAAGATTGATTTCCTAGAGCTTCGGAGAGGCTTCTAAATCAATTTTGACATTATTAGAAGAAACTTGGAGGCTTAGTGATCCTAGCAAGAGATATAGGGAAGATAGTTTTGATCCCAAGCTAAAATGATTCATGCAATCCAAACCATCATACATGAGAAAGAGTGATGCGGACATCTGACCATGAAGATTATTCAAAGGAGGAGACGACAATCGACGGCCGAGATCATTCCACATTATATTAAATTGTTATTTATAATTTTTATTTTAATTATTAATTTTTCATTTTTACCCTTACTTAAGAGGGTCGTCCTATGTAAGCCCTAGGGGCATATGTGTCTTGTTTTAGTTTTTTAGGCCTATTTATAGAGGTCCCTTCTTTTGTATGAGGTATGATGGAATTATAATAAAAATTAGTGCTCTGCATTTGGGTTCTTTTGGGAGGACGATAGTGAGATTCCTATGGGAAGGAATCGGAGTTTCACCAGTCGCAGGATGGGTTCAGGCTCGGGGCTTGAAGTCCCTTGAAGAAGGACAACGTATCACCTGTCAATCTTCAGAAGAGTACAAGGCTCTCGGTTTTATCTTTTATCTTTTGTTTCTTTGTTTTTGTACCTTCTTGTTCTTAGTGGTCATCTTCAGCCTCTCCCTACTTCCACCAAACCGGCCTTAGCTCCACCACCACTTACGGCCAAGCCACAAGCCGCCGACCCTCCCCTTGGTTTCCTCTCATCTCCACTTGCCATCAAGTCTTTTCTAAATTAGTTTTCATATTTTAGGTAACTATCTTAATAATCAACTTCAAATCTAATTGAATTTGAATAAGTGCCTAATTTATAAATCCTATTTTAGGAAACTTATTAATTCATAGCCTATTTAAATTTTAAATTAAATTGGGATGAAATCTTTCATTCCAAATTTAATTTATTAATTTAGGAAAGCTTTGAATGCCTCATTAAACTCCCTCCTTTATTCACTTCCTTTTCTTGCAAAATTAATTTGGGAAATATTTCCTTTCAATTCCCCCAATCCAAATTTGAAATTTGAATTATTTCCTTAAATAGGATTCTATTTTAGGGAACTCCTCTAATCTAATTTAAATTAACAAATAAATTAGATTAGAATTAATTTCCTTTCCTTAAGTTGGGATTCCCAAAGAGGCAAGTAACTAAAGCTTTCCCCAATTCCCCCTCTCCCTCTTTGAAACCGCCGGCCCCCTTCCTACTCGCCGCCTCCCCCCCCCCCTCTTGCTCTTGATTGAAGCCTACTTTCCTTTTCCATGGGAAGCTTTGATATTACTTATTCAATTCAATTTTGAATTTTGAATAAATTCCTAAATCCCAATTAATGACCTCCACTTATGGTCGGCCCCTCCCCTTTCCATATTCCCTCTATAATTAATTATCCTCTATTAATTAATTCTCTAATTGGATATCCCATTATGGGAATTAATTAATTCAAATTCCAAATATCCCCCACCCCATACCCGTTCTACATCAGTTTGGTATCAGAGCATGGTTACCGGGGTGCGGATTTGACGAAGTCGAGCTCTTTTCCACCCCGGGAGAATAATGCAGACATCCGATCATGAAGATTTTCAAAGGAGGAGACAACGATCGACGGCCGAGATCATTCCACCTTATATTAATTTGTTATTTGTAATTTTTATTTTTATTATGAATTTTCCGTTTTTACCCTTACTTAAGAGGGTCGTCCTATGTAAGTCCTAGGGGCATATGTGTCTTGTTTTAGTTTCTTAGGCCTATATATAGAGGCCCCTTCTCTTGTATGATGTATGATAGAATTATAATAAAAATTTGTGTTCAGCACTTTTCTTTTGGGAGGACAATAGTGAGATTCATATGGGAAGGAATCAGAGTTTTCACTAGCCGCAGGACGAGTCCGGGCTCGTGGCTTGAAGTCCCTTGGAGATAGGTAGTGTATCACCCGTCAGTCTTCGGAAGAGTCCAAGACTCGCGGTTTTATCTTTTGTATCTTTATTTTTGTTCCTTCTTGTTGTTCCAGGTGGCTATTTTCATCCTCTCCCTACTTTCAACAAACTGGCCTTAGCTCCACCACCACTCACGGCCAAGCCACAAGCCGCCGACCCTCCCCTTGGTTTCCTCCCATCTCCACTTCCCATCAAGTCTTTCCTAAATTAGTTTTCATATTTTAGGTAACTATCTTAATTATCAACTTCAAATCTATTTGAATTTGAATAATTGCCTAATTTATAAATCCTATTTTAGGAAACTTACTAATTCATAGCCTATTTAAATTATAAATCAAATTGGGATGAATCTTTCCAGTTCAAATTTAATTTATTAATTTAGGAAAGATTTGAATGCCTCATTAAACTCTGATGTAGACAAAGGGGGGTCAACTCATGTCAAAAATAATTAGATTTTTGGGTTCCCTTGAGTCTACTAGCTCAATCAAAATTGAGCGAAAATTTTAGCTCATTTATGAGCTAGTCTTTAGTTCACTTATTGAACTAAGGGTTAGCTCATTATTAGCTAAGTTTTAGCTCATATTTATCTTTTATTTAATGCACTTTTATTATAGTTTTTAATGTTTTAAGTTATGGTGTCTATTGGGTTCCAAAAGGGCTTTTGGAATCCCAAGATTGATGTTTTATTTTCCCATGTGTGGCTCCTTGAATTCCACCATGGCTTTTAGTGTCTTTGCCCCCTTGGATTCCGGCCGGCTGCTGGTTTTCCCGTGCCTGGGCTCTTTCCCGTGACCGTGCCCCTTGATTCCGGGCGGTCTCCTTGGTTCCCGTGGATGCCTCTTCGATTCTTTGGCTTGGGATATTTTTTAGGTATTTTAATGCTATGTTATGTTTAGAATTCCTATGGGAATTTATTAGGTGTCTCTTGGTATTCCTCTTTCATACCTATAAATATGGGAGGATTTGTAATATTTAAAAAAAGTGAATGATATGTTATTTTTGGAAAAGCTATAACCTACGGATTTGCTTCGGAAATCCTGCGGACTCTTTCCACCCTTCTTTCTCATCTCCTCCGGAAATCCTGCGGGCTCTTTCCACCCTTCTTGGCTTCTAACCTATTTCGTCTCTCTGCAAGTGTCACTCCACCTGTATCCTTCTTCTCTAAGTGAAGCAACTTTAGAGTATCATCAAGTGATTGAGCCAAGTTTGTAAGTCGGTTAAATTTTGCAAGAGTCATTGTTGTAAGTCTTTTGATTTCTAGTTTTTACATTTGAAATGTAAGAGTTTGTTCTTCCCTTTCAAAATTTCTTCGTCCTTTTCGTCGGTATTGTTTTTTTTTTTTTTTTTTGCTTCTTGTGGGCGAAGGGTATAGGCACCCCTATATTTTTTGCCCGCATCAAACTCCCTCATTTATTCCCTTCCTTTTCTTGCAAAATTAATTTGGAAAATATTTCCTTTCAATTCCGCCAATCCAAATTTAAAATTTAAATTGTTTCCTTAAATAGGATTCTATTTTAGAGAACTCCTCCAGTCAAATTCAAATTAACAAATAAATTAGATTAGAATTAATTTCCTTTCCTTAAGTGGGGATTCCCAAAGACGCAAGTAACTAAAGCTTTCCCTAATTCCCCCTCTCCCTCTTTGAAGTCGCCGGCCCCCTTCCTACCCGTCGCCCTTTCCCCCCGTCTTGCTATTGATTGAAGCCTATTTTCCTTTTCCATACACCCTCATTTGGGAAGCTTTGATATCACTTATCCAATTCAATTTTGAATTTTGAATAAATTCTTAAAATAGATTGATCTATTTTAGGAAAGTCTTTAAATAAAATCTCAATTAATGACCTCCACTTATGGCCGACCCCTCCCCTTTCCATATTCCCTCTCCAACTAATTCCCCTCCATTAATTAATTCTCTAATTGGATATCCCATTATGGGAATTAATTAATTCAAATTTCAAATCTCCCCCACCCCCATACCCGTTCTACATCAAGAAGGCTCTACTAGAGAGCTCCCAATACATTTTAAAGGATTCCCAAAGCACTTTTGGCATGATTGGGAGATTTGAGTAGGAAGAATTTATTCCTACGACTTCTAGAAGATTTAAGACCAAATTTGGAATGATCTAAGAAGAGCCTAGGAGTGCATGCATGTGTAGATGATTCTCCAAATTAAAAAATTTTGATAATTGAGAGCAATCAAGTGCTTGTTTTGTAAAATGTCGTACATAAACTTAATCAACAATATGTTTTGTGGGATCTATAACATAGACTTTGAAAAGTCTATGGAGACCTCACAATGATTTGATATTTCTCATAGTTGATTAAATTCATATTCAAGCACTCACAAAAATCTCACTAGAGTTCACAAACTTCAACATATGCACACTTCTTGCAACTCGTAGGTCACTTTTGCCATGACGTGTACTTGAAAGAAGGGTGCATGCAATTTGGGTGGATTTCAAGTTTATGAACAACCTCATGTACTTAAATTGATTCAACAAACAATCAATTCAAGATTTTCATTCCACACCCTAAGCTTCATGTGATGCAAAATATAAATTTAATCGATCATTCATGTTGTGAGATTTGCTACATAGACTTTTGAAGGCCTATGTCTCACCATGGCTAGAGAGTCTAAATCAATTAAATTCAAAACATGCATTAAATAAAACTCTAGAGGTAATTAAAATTATCCATGTAAAAGTTGTCCTAAATTTGGCGTGTAAATTCTGTCATAACACATGATATGAGGAAAGAGAGCGCAACTTGCAATGTTTGGGAAGATATACACTTCAACATTTGATTTTGAATCAAATGTAATCACATATCCTATGGTTTAGTTGTAGGTGATGGAGGATATGCAACATGAATGTGAAATCATGTATTTGAGAGGTGTTGGATACCAACCCAACAACCCTACGTGCATCGCCATTTTCTTTTGACTCTCACATGAGACTGTGAGAGCAACTTGGCAAAAATCACCGGATTTCCTCAAGTTTACAAAGAGGACAGTGAATTCTTGGATTTTTGATAGCGCAAATCAAGTTACTACATGACCCTAAAGCTTTTTTAGAGTCATGCACACAATCATGACTTGGGGGACCCTAAGTTTTAAGGGTTTTACCTCATCGGGTTGTCACGGCGCTAACCACAATCCACTCGCCCATCGATTAAAAAAGCAGTCGAGGCATCCGAACAGAGGCGCGACTCAGTTCGAGGCGCTAACCCGGCGCCTTGAGGCTTAAGCCTCACAATGTATTTGACGAGGCGTGCGATTTTTTTCAGTGAGGCGTACGCGTCGAGGCATAACGCCACGAGGCAGTGTGAGGCGATGCCTCATTAGGATTCGACGGAGCTCACAGCGAAGAACAAATTCCTTATCTTTCAAGCGCGCTGCTCCCGCTTCGTCCCTTTTGAGAGCTGCTTCGTGTTCGACCACAAGTGAGTTCTTCGATCCGGCAGGAGTGCTCGGGAACGACCTTTCTCTTTTAATGGCTAAAATTCAGCGTCTTAAAATCATTGCATGTCTCACCACTAGGTACATGCTCGGTATCTTTCCATACAAACAACTTATGAACTTTAAAAACAAGCATAATTTCAAAATTACTCTTATAATAAAATTTTATTCCGGGGGCGCTGCCCCTTGACCCAGCGACCTGACTGGGCAGGTCGAACCCTGTCAGGGGGCAACGCCCCCTTGGACCCCCGGCAGACCGGTATACTGTTGTATTCATGTTGTTTTATTATTGGTAGTACAAATAATTGTTAAAACAAATCTTCAAATTCATAGTTGACATAATATTTTGTTATTTTTTGTCATTATTTATAATTTTAAATTAATTTATTTTAATCGTTTTGAGGCTTACGCCTCGCCTCGCTTAGAAAAAAATCCTCGATTCCCGATTTCGCCTTTTAAAACCTTGCACTCGCCTGGTAAAAAGGCGAGAAAAATGAGGAAATATTTTGTCCAAGCCGTTCTGGACGTCGTCGTCGTTGTCCAAGCTCCTCCGGACGTTGTCACCGCTGTCCAAGCTACTCCGGATGTCAAGTTTGCTATCCAAAGTGCTCCGAAAGATGAATTTTCTGTTCAAGAATGCTCCAAACAGCTGTCTTCGCCACCGACACCTCGCCGATGTCCGTATTTATGCTGAATGGAAGACAAAGAACCTAGAATTTGCGGTCAAGAAGTCCCCAAATGCTTTTATTTGTTGTTTGGAGTTCACCGAAGATGATATGGGGGAGGAAGAAGATTTATGTCTCCAATTGGTTGAAGAAATGAAGAACTAGGGCACCCTTCTACCACATATTTTCTTTGCAAGGGGGAAGAGAACAACAGCAATCTCTCAAATCAGCTCAGATCTAAATGCAGAAAAAATCCCTACGTGCTAGAGGAAGCCTAGGGTTGCTTGATTCCATTGTCTGGTTCGACTACTAGAAGCAGTCGACACCCGTTGATTTAGACGCACGCATGAAAGCCGCAAGGCTCCCTCCTCTCGGTTCTGATCGGGACGGATAGAAGAGCCAAACGGCGCTTCTCCTTACTTGGTTGGAAGGACCGCACGCGAGGGGTCGCACACAGGGGCTTTCGTCTCCCTCTGTTGCTCTGATCGGGACGCACACAGCAAGCCGCAGAGTGTCCGCTCTTCCTCCCTCTATTCCGCCGTGCTTGGGATGGATGGACCACACACATGGTAGAGTCGACTCTCCCCATCATTCTCTTGGAGACCACGAGGCCAGCAGGCCCCGCCGCCCAAACAGCCCAATCGGCTCCCCTTTTGTGAGATACAAAGGATTTGATGTGGATATCAGATGAATATGAGCCGTTGGTTGGGAAATTTGATTTGGGAACTCAAATTAGCCATGATTTCATCAATTAGGGCTGAAATTGAGCCCAAATTAGACTTGACTCGAATAGATTTGAGTTGATTCGGGTCCGATCAAGTCAATTTTGAAAAATTAAACTTAAATCGGTGTCGGATTGCGTCAAATTTGGTTCGACGATGCTCAATTGGGTTCGATTTGGATCGATTTGAGGTCGGTGCGATCAATTTGATGTTAATTTAATTAAATTGAGGCCTGATTAAATCGATCAAGCATGATCTAGCCCAGTTGGGCTGGAATCAGCTCGATCAGAGTTGAGTAAATGTGAAAAAAAACACGTCAATAATGGAATCCCAATTAGTGACCAGAAGATTGAGAGGCAAAATGATTTTATTTCAATTGTTTTCCAACATAAACCATAAACCATAAACCATTTAATAATGATCTATAGTTCATCCTGCAGTTTTAGAATACTTCAGAACTGCTACTCTGCTTTCAACTTTTTGGATTATGTTTTCAAGAAACATAGAGCTGCAGCTGCTTAGATTTACGTACATATATAAACTTGCCGACATTGACACGTGTGTGATTTTTTGTGAAACTTCAGGTAATTATGGAACAATCTTGTTGTGAATCACGACAATCACCATAAAACATTCAAACTCTATAGATATCAACTTGCTTCCTCTTAAACCAAAAAGCAAAGAGAAACTATTATTTGGTATTTGAAAAAGTGTTCTTTGGATATAAATTTGAGTCTTCAAACAAAAATCTCAAAACAATGATAAAATATACCAGGAGTCATCCCAAGCTCAATCATTCGAGGAAGTATGAGCTTTTGGAGGTTCAGCTGCTGGTCCAACCAGTTCTGGGAAAGTGGTCCGCCCCACCTACAGTGCATTCAAAAAATTAACAAAAAATGTTTTATTTTTGTAAGAATGTAACGTTCTTTCAAACTAATTTTGGAAATTAATTTTCAAAATATTAACAGAAATCATAATTTCCTAAACCATCAAAAACTTTAACGCGACGTGATTTTTTTTTATTTAAAATGCCACTCCCATTAAAGAAAAAATTATTTACCCATGTAAATTCCCCATTCTAGCCCATGCAAGAAAGGCCGGCCCACCAAAAAAGTTACCAAGATCTTCATTCCCGACATCAAAATCCTGAAATGGAACATCATTATCAGCAAAACAAAGAAAGAAAAACTAAAAGACCAAAGCAATTCAAAATCAAAATAAAATAACATCCAATTCATAGCCAGCAGGCCATCGCTCCTGGGGATGCACACATCTCTGAGAACAAAGACATTTCTAAACAAGCGACCAATAGGGAAAACAGAAAAGAAGAATGGGAACTTGGGGTAGAAAATCTTGATATATTCATAATAGTTGCATTGAAGTTCATAAATAGTTAACAGCATACGGTTATGAACCATCAGTGTATGATGCCCTTAAATTTATATAGTCATCATAATTTCATCTCACTTTTATCACAAAATAGAAATGAAACAAAACTAATGATAAATCAGATTCATCTAAGTCATACGTTATACAATAATTGATAAAAAATATCAGTTAAATAATATAAGATAAATCTAAATATAACACTTTGAACATTCCAGCTAACCTCAATATTGCAATTGTCAATGCAGTTGATTGTTAGCCATGGATTGACCATAAATCTAAAATTTCCTCTACGATTTCGCCAACTTGAACGTCCTATATTCATTAATGCTGAGAAACTAGATCAGCTCCTCACCAATCAACCACCGATCCCAGCCCCGTCAACCTCACCTCCCAAAAAATGCCCATCTCATTAGAAACAATATCAACTGGGAAAGTCTATAAACTTCATAAATGCTAGAATTGTATTTGTTCTTCTATCAACATTGCTATGTGGAGAGACTTCTCTTCTTCTATAAGCGTCCTCTACCCCTCCCTTGCCAGTCTCATTGACTGTTAACCGTGAATTTCATCACCTTTAACAATATGCATTCACTGTTTGAAGATGCACATAAACAGTACATTTACTAACTTCCCGCCTCCTCACTCCTTTCCACATCACATTAGCCAGAACAGCAATGGCAAACAAATGCATAAACCTAATAAAACCCATTAATGCTTTCCCCTCTATCAATCATCTACTCTTATATTAAAGGGGAAAAACTTCTCTACTTCCATGGGAGTTGATGAAAAAAAATGAAGAGGAAGACACTCCCCATACAAAACTTTGAGTGATCAATATATATAATTTGGATCTTAACAGCAACCAATTTGGATCACAAACAGTCGTATATTTTTCATTCATCAATCAATCAATCAATAATTCAATTTTGAGCCCTATTTATATCAATAAAATCTTAAGAATAAATCCGGTTATTTAAAACAAATATAATCCTATCTATCCTAGCAAACGTTCAAATTTAAACTTAATATTATTCAAAACAAATTAAATAAACCTAACAAAAATTAAAATTAAAAACAAGCTAAATTTGGCTATAAATAGAAATTGGCATAAAAAGGCTTTGAAAAGGTCCAACTCAATTCAATTATGACTTAGTTAGAAAACTTGTAATTGGCCTTGGATAAATTGAGATTTTGCACGATGAGCTAGCCCAATTACGTAGACTTTTTCCAACCAAACATCTTTAAAGATTTCTTTGGCTTCAATTTACTACCTCAATATAATCATCAATTTGAGAGCGAAAGGTTAATGCAAATATAATAGAATTTAATAATTTTCAAGGCCTTCCACAAATAATAAAAAAATCTAAAACATTTATTTATGTTTTTGTCTTAAGAAACCCATAAAATCTACCTGATAACAAGAATTTTGTTACATAAGAAGCATGAGTAGTCTTTGAGCATGAAATGAAGAGAGTCAAGATATGTCTACTGCAACTAAGTTCATTTATATGACTTTTCTCATTAGCAATCAGGCTATTAATGATTTGTTATTTAAACTGATAATTTTGGGCAAGATTCCCTCAAATTTTTGAACTTGTTCTAGGGCGTGTCGTGATAACAAACATTAATGATGAATTATGTACATGCATCCTAATAGGATATCCAAATGATATGTTGACTGACTTAAAGCAATTATTAGCTGATATTATTGCAAATTAATCAATTTACTTCCACTATTAAATCAATTTCAATGACTTTAAGAATGCAAAAATTAACTCAATTCAAGATTATATAATAGTTAGCATGATAACTTTGGTGCAACACTTGGTTAAATCTCATGCAAATCTAACCATATAGGTAATTCATAAGACCATGGCTAGATTAATTTTAAGTAGAGATTAAGCAAATAACGATTCATAGAAAGTTATAAGATTTGTCACAGTTATGCAATTATCCTAACATGAATGGAGATTATATCAAAAAGTTTGATCGCCTTATAACTTATAAGTATATCTCACTTTATTAGTTGAAGAAGTGGCGGCAGATATCAGACGACCAATGGTGAGGCAAAGTTGTAGCTGTTGAAGGTGATGCCAAGTATACTTACAGAATTATAGGTAAAGTTCTTTGTGAATGGTTTCAAAGTAACTAACGAAGTGACTACAAGTTCGAAGGATGCAAGAAAAGCGCAGGTGCAACATGCGAGCACAGTCAATGGTTTGCGAGCAATGCTTGAAGTTGAAGGACATGTTAAGATGGCTGAAAGCGAATAAGATGGCTGAAAGCGAATAAGATGGCTGAAAGCGAAACAAACATGTGTTACATATGGAGTTGTAAGCAAGATAACGAGCAAGGGCTGAAGGGGACATGTGATATTTGACATGCGGTGTTGGGTGGAAGCAGTTCTGATTTGGGAGGCATGGGGAACAATGACCGGGCAAAGGATATGAGATAAGGTTTTTACATGATTGCATGGCGTTGGGTGCAAGGGTGGATGCACAACAAATAGGATGCACATACAAGATGTACGTTAGGCTGGTCAGTTGATGAGCAGGGAATGTACAGGGAAGCTTTAGGGTGAAGACACATGGATCATGAGATAGGTATGAGCAAGATTCATGGATAGCGTGATCACGAAAATCAAAATCACTGATAGCCTTACAATCTACGATTGGGTAACAAGCCGCAAAATGTAAGTCTTTATAAAGTTAGAGCTAGAAGGATTAGAGTGAGGCATGGATGCGACATCTTATGTAAGGTTTTGATATCAAAATTCACGAAGGTGTAAGGAAATAACTCCCATACCCAACTTGAAGTGAGTCATGTACATAACTTGAATAATAGCCTCATAAATAATAGAATTCCATTAATTCATCAACCAATCAATAATTTAATTACAAATAATGGGTCCATATTTATAGAAATAGGATTAAAAGGATAAGGCTAATTATTTGAAAGCGAATCTAATTTCATCCAACCTAACGAACATTTAAATTTAAACATGCTATTATCCCAAAAAATATAAATAAACCTAATAAAATAAATCAAACTAAAAATAAGAGATAAAAGAAATTCGGCCATAATAGAAATAGATCTAAAAAGGTTTGAACTTGAACTTGGTTCAATTCAGTAATGACTTGGTTTAATTCCTTGAAATTGACCTGTAGCCAATTGGACATTTGCAACATGATTTGATTTGATTAATGACCTACATCAAGAGTTCTTCCAAAAATGTAAATAAAGCTTCAATCAATGACAAAATCCTTTCTCTCAACCCACCACTCTCTGAACCAAGAAAATTGTACTTCATTTTCCTAATGATCATTACAAATGGTGAAAATTGTGAAAAAAAAAGTGACATAATCATCAAATCATTAATATTGGATTTTTCATGTCAATCTTCAGGGAGAATGAGATTGAGTGAGTTAAAGGTGGGAAAAAGTTTGGGGCAAATGAGTTCAATAAACTTGCTCAACAAATAATCCATTACTAGCAGATGATATCTTGAGAACACTTTTTAATGTATATTTGAATATTTCAGCAAGTTAGAAGCTAAAAGTTACATAATAGATCATGCGAGCAAAAAATGAAAACAGCATACTCCAAAGATAAATGGATTCAACATGTTTTGTTACCTTAAAAACTTTCTGCCAGATAGCCTCTTGCCCATTAAATGCCAGAGGCAAGTTAACTCCTTGCAGAGCCATCCAATCTATCTCTTTTTCCCATCTTTTCCAATCCCACCATGCAAAAGAATCTATGCAAAAAAAAAAAAAAGTTAGACATAACTAAATAGCATAACTTAAAGACAAGACAGATGAGTCTGCGATAAGAGGCAAATATGAATATATCATATAATCTGGAGAAGATAGAAAAGGTTGATGAAGCAAAAAAGTTAGTAAATCAATATCAAATAAAACATAAAAAGCGATGGATTAGAATTGCTAACAAAAATTAATATTCTATCACATGACTCAAGATTTGATCACTAATATAAAATCACGCCAGGAAACCTTCGATTCCTATAACTTAGCTGCCTTAATAGTTTGAATAGATGTCTTTTTGGTCCAAGCAGCTGAGGTCAATAACATCAATTATGAAACTACTTATGTAATACTATGAAGTAATTTTGATAGGTAATACTTGTAGATCTCAAGTATTTCTATCAATAGAGACAAAATCAGTGAACAAACTCACAAAATCTGAAGGAAAATCACACCAAATAATAGTTTTTATTGCAAGAATCATACTAATAGAAAGAAGAATCAAAGCAAGATACAATTGATCATCAATTCTAGAGGAGGATCGATCTCTCCCAATCCCTAGACGATGAATCTAGAGCCCAAGACACCAAGAAGAAAAACCCAAGATAACTCAATAATCAAAACATAACCCTAACTCTAATTCCCCCATCCTACTTAAAGCATACAATTAATTAATCAATCCACAATTACTAAAAAGCTCTTGCCGCCCCCACCTTTCCCTCCAAGGAGTTTGAATTTGAACTCTTAGTGGACTCTACTCCTCTCCCTCTCTCATTGTCGCCGTCCCTCCTGGAGTAAATAAGAAACGGTCCACTAGGGACCGGTTGTAGTTGGACTGGTCCACTAAGGACCGGTCTAACAAATTTGCAATGTTGTAAGGTCAAAAGTGTAATATCCGATTTGGCTGTGGGCCGGTTCAACCGAACAGGCCAGCCTTCTAATTAAAGATGCGACCCCAATAGGGGTCGGTACTACTTCAGTTTCGCGAAACAGAGGGGGGGCGAATGGTCGAGGGCTTCGTGCGAGAGCAAGGTGAGTTCTGTTTTCCAATTTTAGCAAATGATTGTCTTCAAGGATAAGGATTAACGATTCCTTTTCATTTTTATCGTTAACGAAGTGCTAATTTGGGAGGAAACGACGGTATATGAGAAGAACAACTGAGAGGAAGAAGGAAGGATGTTTGTTAAATTTTTTCTTTCCTTTTTCGTATAAATTATCCTATTTTATTTCATCTAAAACTAGAGATACTTTTCATAGAGGAAAAGAAAAGAATTGAAGGCAAGAAGAAAGAATTTGGGAGAGAAGGAAGAAGGAATTAGACTTTGAAAATTCCTTCTTAAGGAAAGGTAAATGATCAGTTTAAGAGTATGTTTCAATTCTTGTTCTTTTATTGATAAATAATGAGAAATATATTTTAAATTAGATTGGAATAATCCAAGTAATATAGATCTTGGTTGGCACTGGAGGAAAGAAGATTTGTGAGAAAGAAATGAAATCTTGTGAAGTAAGGTTTGTATAAGAACTCAAATGCCTATAGATTCATTTAATTGATATTTCATATTAATTAAATTATACTATTCTTGTGAACAGTTAACGGCTTTTAAAACTGCACGAATATTGGAAGAAGAAATAAAGTGGGTATTTTCATAATTTTATTTATTGTATTCTTTTCTATGAAATTTTAGAAGAAGAATGTTACATAAACATTTAAGACTCATTAATTATTTTTTTATAATTACTACTTATGAAAAAAGAAATGTATATATAAGTATACATGTAAGTGAAAGAAATTGTATGTAAAGAAAATGCATATAAGGAAAATATCAAGTAAGGATATAAAGCCTTTATACATGTATTAATACAGATATGTGCATCAAAAGTAGATATATGAATGAATGATATACAAGTAAATGAAAAAGAAATTAAAAAAAAAAAAAAAATGAAAGGGAAAAGGATATGCATGCAAACTACAGGAGTTCACCTCTTTATGATACTGATTGGGGATGTCGTACTCGTGCACGTAAAAAAAAGAAAAAGGTAACGAAAAAGGAAAAGGAAAATGAAAATGATTGTACCTTCAGTACATTTAGACGATGTTCCTGTACAAATGAAAGAAGAAAAGGAATAAATATTAAAGCTCTATAAAGGTTATCAAGAACTGTAATATGATATGAATAATTGACTGAAATGAATAAAATAAATATAAAGAAAGGGAATGAATAAAAAGTATATTAAAGGTTATATGTAATGTATGTTTTATTTTCATGTTAATTGTTTTAACAGTTACCCATTGAGTTTACTTCGAAAACTCATTCCACTAATTAACTGTTTCAGGTAAGTCTCCAAAGATTAAGAAATGACAGAAAAAGAAGAGATCATCTATAGAAGACGGCGTGCAACTGATAACATGTAATTTATGAATTGAGATAAATGTTAAGTATTTGAGGAATTTTGTTAGTGGCTCTTCAGATGAGGAAAGAGAATTTGATGTTTCAATGTTGTTATGTTTATGAACATAAATGATTAGATCCTACCGTCCGACTTTTAGTTCCTGCCTCGTTAAATCAAGCATCCGGGCCGCGTCGTGATAAAAAGAAATGTGGTTGTTGCTTTGATGGTAAGGTTGAGGTTGAAGCGAAGTCAAATGAGGCTCTAGTAGCAGTGGGTGGCCGTGGGAATGTAGGCGTGGAGAGGGACTTAAAAATTGAAAGGAAATAAATAAGTAAAATATTGAGCTCCTTATTCCATCTCTTTGTAAGATATTGGGGGTGATTTCCTGTCCCGTTATAAAATGATATTTGAAAATCAATTTTGACATTGATGGTGAAAAATCACACGATAAGAGTTATTAGCTTCACATTGTAGAAATCATGCCATGCCTACTTGCTAGTTGAACATGTGACTGCATCAGGCCTCTTTGGCAGCCAAAGATGGTATTCGAGGTATAAAAAACTTGAAGTCAAGGCTAGTAAAATACCTGGCGCCTGCTAAAAATGATGCATAAACATATTAGCCCATAATCCCATAGCAAGAATATATATATATATATATCATTCTATGCCATATCCATGCCAACAAAAATGAGTAGTAGTCAGTTTTTTGGACCTTAGGAGTAATATGTATTAGGTTTTCAGGCTAAAAACAGAAATGCTAGGACATTGCTTCATTGCAAGCTCATATGTTAGGCTTTCTACATAAATGTCGAGTCCACAAAGTGCAAGCGGTAAACTTCAATTTTTATGCTTTCCAGTATTACTTAATGTATTATGTGATCATCTTTAGTTATATTTGAGTTAATTATCAGTGCTTAAAGAGTCATTTGTCATTCAGGCTTAGGTTGGCCTTTTTAGTACAACAACAACAACAACATCAAGCCTTTATCCCACTACGTGGGGTCAGCTACATGAATCCTTTTTCTCCATGGTGTCCTATTAAAAGTCAAATTCTCGTTTAAATCTAATAAAGAAAGGTCATTCCTAATATTTTCTAATCAAGTCTTTTTAGGTCTACCCCTACCTTTCTTAACATAAGTCAAATCTAATACCTCTACTCTCCTAACCGGGTCATCGGAAGGCCGCCATTTTATGTGACCAAACCATCTAAGGCGACTCTCTCTAATCTTATCTTCTACTGGAGCTACTCCAACCTTTTCACGTATATGCTCATTTCGTAGCCTATCTTTAAGGGTAAAGCCACTCATCCACCTGAGCATCCTCGTCTCTGCCACACTTAACTTAGTATTATGCTTCTCTTTTAATGGCCAACATTCGGCACCTTAAAGCATTGCAGGCCTCACTACCATCTTATAGAATTTTCCCTCAAGTTTGCAGGGTACATTTTCCCTTAATGGCCTTTTTAGTATTCCTTCAAAATTAATTTTGTTGTTTTGAATAAGGCCTATTATTATAAATAGTACCTATAATCATGAAATTAAAAAGGTGATAATGGAATAGATGATGGTTTTCTTTTGGCATCCACTTTGGAGATTAATTCATCAGTGTCTCCTAAGGTTTCTTCCTGCGTTTTTTTCTCCTCCTATGTCCCTTCCTTCAAAGCTTTCATTCTTCTAACATTTTTAATCACATTATCTTTATCTCATCAATTATCCCATACAATAAAATCTTCTATTCCAAAAAATCAAATATCAAAATGATCAAGATCAATAGATTATTTTTAAAGCAAACTTGTGATGAATGACCTCCTCGACATCATGAAGGCAAAAAGTGGAAGTTGGATCACATAGAATTAAAGTTGATGTTCAGGTTATATCTTTATTATATATTAATTAATATTGATATCATAGTTGTAATATTTAAGGTAGTTATGGTAGTTATGATAGTTATGAAGGCTATGGAAGTTATAAGTAATGTTCACTTGTAGTAATTTGAGTTTGACTTTTGAATTTTAGAGTAAATTTTGGAAAGTCAAAAATTCAAATTGTAAAAGTAGTAGTTATGATGGTTATAGTAGTTGTAGGATGATTAAAGACTGTTTCATTTTAGTTTTGTAAGTTTAATTCCATCTAGTTGTTGAATGTAAGTTGAAAAAATAAGCACTGCTATCCAAGGAACTTCCATCCTTGTATTCCCGTGTAATGGACAACCAAAGGTAATTTTATAATATAGTGCAAGCAAGGGGGAACTATTGAGATTTCAAGCAAAGTTAAAACTAGAAGTGGTCGACCAAGGCTCCCTCTTTTAAACTCTCAAATTGATGAAGAGTCGCATAAAGGCTTCTACAAATCATTCTAAGAATGAGGATGACTTAAAATTATTCTCAACAACCTACAATGCCGCATCAACCCACTGCTCACAAAATACGGGGCAGACATCCACATCATTCAATAACGACCAAATTACCTCCTGGAAGTAAGGAAGTCACACCTAGGCCTCAAGAAAATTGAATTTTTAGTTATAAACCTATAGGAAAGTGATTTTATATGTACTCTTGGCTGTAATGAAGAATTATTGATGTTTGAAAGAAATGTGGAAGAGCTATTATATATACCCCGACCTCCCTCTTGGCTTGGTGCCCGAGAGCCCAATCCTTGGCAGGATTGTTCAATTGTATACATATGTTTTTATTTTGCATGATAAATTATCATCTCTTATATCTCCACTTCAATGTCTCTATCATACCAACACTCCCTCTAGCCTTCTCTCAAAATAAAGAAAACAAAAAAAAACAAGACCAATTCGCCAAGCTCCTTGCTCTAAAACCTAATCCACTTCACTTGCCACTACAAGACTCCACACTTATTGCCTCTTGCCACCCAACTTCAAACCTCATCTAAAGCCTTTACCCTAATCCAAGACTTCCTAAAACAGCTAGTTAATTCATTCACCAATATTCCACAAAACAATCCAGTTTCCAACCCTCCATCTAGGTTCATTAGTGCTTTGACCTAATCTTCCAATCAACTTGTCTTCTTTCCCAATATATAACCCTAGAAATGCTTAAATCTCTTGGCCTCCTTCCTAGCTTATTCTTATACAACTAAAACCCCTTAGCTGACTACTCTTAGTCCTCCACCACAAAAAGTTCATCACAATCATTTATTCATCATCAATTAATATCAAAGCTTAAGTTCCTGGATCTAAGAACTTTTTATGATGAAGATTTGTATCAAAGGTTCTATGATATGTTCTGATGGTTTTTTCTTCCTCCACCATGCACTTATCTCATATTCCAAACTCATTCATAAACTTACATGAAAGTCTAGTTCAAATTTACCCCTAATAGTGACTTACTATCATACATTTTCTTCTCCACCATTCTTATCATGATTTTTTTTTAAATGCTATGGTACAGAGCTCATGCTAGAGTAACTGCTATACTGATGTTCTTAAGAATCTATAACAAGAGCATCATATTCATAATGTTGATGAAGGTGATGTTCCTCCCCCCTCATCTCTACCACTTCAGGATTTATTTTACATTTATCAAATCTTCATTAGGATAAATTTCCCCTTTTTCTCTATTTCATGAAGGATTATGCTAGCTCTATAGTATTGTCAAGAGCCTCGAGCTCTTTCAACTGTCTGGAATTGAGTTCTTCACAACCCAGGGGAATTATTGTGGTGTAACATGTCTACGTCAAAGTCTTTATGATTTTTTCAATATTATTTCATGTATTACGTGATCTTCCTTAGTTATACTTAAGTTAATTGTAAATGGTTACAAAGTCACTTGTTATTTAGGCCCAATTTGGTACTTTTTTTTTCTTTAAGGGTAATTAAACCATTTTGAAAAAGTATTTAATTATAAATAGCGATATGTTATGTAATTTAGGTGATTGATGAGGGCATAAAAGGCTTTCTTTTGGCTTCCCCATAGGGATATTTTCCTCTTCTCAATGGTTTCTTCATGCTTTCTTTCTCTTTACCTCTAACTACCACCTCCCTTCCTACGAGGAATTCTTTCTTCTAATCTTCTTAGTCCCCTTCTTCACATCAACTCCCTGGTTCTCCTTTACAACGAATTGTTGAATCCTCAACAATAAAAATATTCAAGTCCAGTAGTCCACTATGATTTTTTCTTCCACTACCCTACTTGTTGTCACATAATAAATTAACAATTTATTTAATACCTTTTTGAGTATGCTCATGAAGTACATTGTTAGGATAATGCATCAAATTTACTAGATCAAAAGTTTTGCTAGAAAAACAATAAAAGAAAGAAAGAATAGCTAACTCTAAATTTGTTTAATATCAACGCATTCATCATTTTTTTTTTTTGATGGGGAGTCTAACTATATAAAGAAAGGTAAGCCTTAGGAACAGAAAAAAAAATACCAAACACTCACAGCTTGAGGTAACAACATTCTGATAATAGTTCCATGGAACTGGACGTTCAACTTTCACACCTTGGCCTTCCACACGTGGTAATGATCCAGGTGAAGGAATGGTATCCACTTGAACCCCACCTGTCTTATCCCATGAAATATGAGCACCACACCAGTATTTCAAATACCAATGAAGGCCAGATGAAACCTCAACAGCTGTACTTCCCTCTATCCTGAGTATTAAAAAAAAACAAAGTGCTCCATTTAATAACCAACCCCATATTCAGAAATTAAAAGGATTCAAAAAAGCTTCATTTGATAAAAGATAGCAAAAATAAATAAATAAATAATATTATTATTAATATTAATATAGAAAATCAGCATATAGAATTTTGGGGTCTAGAACATACATTGCCTCCAATAGGGAAAATTATTAGGTCCGGAAACCGGACGTAGGGATACGTTCGGACTCCAATAAAATATTGACATGTGAAATGTACACGTGTCCGCGAAATTTTAAGTAAAGCGCGTCAAAAGCGTAGGTAAAGTGCAGGTAAAATGCAGTCAAAGCGCAGTCAAAAAGCAGTCCACATGTCAAATTTTAATTGGACCTATTTCTAGGTCCGGTGTCTGGACCTAATAATTTTCCCTCAAATAGAGACATGGACTACATAAAGTGTTCAATAAATGCTGTTGTACTGCAGCTGATTGACGAGAACATAATTTAAAAGCATCAAACAGTATAACGATCCAAAACTGTTAGGAAGTAAAATGAAGCATTGCATATTGAGAATCTAAACAAGATTTTGCTTCAAAAATAGGATCCCTGAAAGGGAGCAGAAAATGATAGCATAAAAGAGTCATAATCAAGTAATCCAGATTAGTGCTTACATTATTTCTGGCCCGTTTAGACTCGAGTTGACAACACTGCCAATACGGAAGCAGCTGAAGCGTTCGCAAAGACCCTATTGCCCAGAAAACGAAAGACAAGTATAAATCCCACAAAATGTTAACCATTGAAACATATATTACATTGACGGAAGCCCTCAGGAAGACCACAGAAAGATAATTCAAGATGCCGTGACCGCAGCATCTAACTATCTACTGCCCTAGAACTTACAAATCACTGCCCTACCTTGGGGACGACCTTTAGAAGGAAGCTGGAGGTGTGTCTTGGGAGCAAACGGCGAAGGACACCTTGTGCTGCAGCCAACTGCACGGAAGGTGGAGCTCGCAGGCTCTGTTCCCGTCGAAGAATTTGCTCCACAGCATCAGTTCCTCGGCTTTTCTTTCCGGCGAGGACAGGAGATGGTGAAGATGGGTGTAGAAGGATAGACAATTGAAGGAGCAAAAGTAAAAGCGCACTCATTGTTTTGCTTCCCAGCGGCCGTGGGGATGTCAATGGCACTTCTAGGGGTTGTTTGGCAACAGGATTTGAGCAGGGTTTAACCAGGAATTAACCAACTAAAATTCCGTTTCTCCTCTTTGCCTTAAATCCCGAATTTAGTGAATCCTACATTGGCCGGCTTTAACATAAATCCAGAAGTCTGATCAACACTTCTTTACACTTTGCTGCTCCCGTTCTCTAGGAGCTGCAGCCCCGACTTCCTCACTCCTTTGCCGGCGAGGGTTTCGGAAATTTCAAGGGAAGGGATTTGGGGAGAAAGAAAAAGGTTTCGAATTTTAACAATTATTAATAATATTATCATATTACTTAAATAAGATATATTAATAAAAAAATAAAATTAATCTTAATGATTCATATTAATTAATGAAAAGTATTACTTAACAAACATTAATAGTATTTATGATTTAATTAAATTAAATGAAATTTATTAAATTTAATTATCTTATGCATATTAATTAATAATTTAATAGGATATTAATTGTTGCGTCCTAGATAATTCATAGCAATAGAAAGATAGAGAATTTAGCGTTCTAGTTTTTTATGAAGATAAGCATACATATAGATAAGTGAGATGGGTGCGACATTCATAAGAGACATCAGAATTTTTACGTGACAATCCCTTAAAAGAGGGAAAAAAACACGAGGCTTTGCCCAATTTGAATGAATGTATTAGTTTGTTGTTGATTATAAATGATACCCTTCATCAGGGGAAGGCTTTGGCTCAATGTAGCAAATATGCATCATATATAGCATTTTACATGCTTAGGATTGGAAGAACTTAGTGTCATGAGAGATATTTCTCAATAGGGTGATAGCATATTCATTTGGTTAGCATGATTGTGTTTTAGCATCTGAGGTCAAAGGGATCTTAGTCGGACGACAGTGATTGGAAGAACTATAGTCGGACGATGTTGGCTGAAGGAACCATAGTCAGTGGGAAACGATTATTTGAAGGATTTTAGTCGACAGGCAATGGAGGTCGGAGGGACCATAGTCTGGTGGGCGATAGTTGTATGAGTGACCGTAATCGGAGAGCGATGGAAGTTAGAAGGATCGTAGTCAAACATCAATAGTCGAAAGGACTATCAACAGGTGATGGTAGTATGAGGGACTGTATTCAGCGGGGAACTGTGGTCGGAATGACCATAGTTGATGGGTGACGGAGGTCAAAGAGACCGTATTCGATAAGGGACAACGGTCAAAGGGATCGTAATCGCAAGCGACGGAGGTTGGGGGCCTATAGTCGGATGATGGTGGCCTAGGGGATCGTAGTCGGCGAGCAACGGTAGTCAAAATAACCATAATCTGTGGGAGTTGGAGTTTAGAGGGATTGTAGTAGGTGGGCGATGGTGGTTGGAGGGATCTAAAAATGTTGGAATTGTATCGTCCCGGCCAAAATCGGGCTCTGATAAGGCTTGGTGGCGAGTTTCCTGCACAAGTGCGCACTATCCACCCCCACCATCTTTTCTTTCTAATTTCTGACACCTCAAAATTAGGAAATATTATAAATTTTATTAATTTATTTATTTTTTTGTTATTATTATATGATTTTTAAACTTAAAATTCTGAAAAAAAAAATTTAAAATTAAAAAAAAAAAGAATTTTATGGATTGCCTTTTAGCTACCCTCCACTTTTGCACCTATAAATACTCCCCTTAAAAGTTAGGGATAGCACCCTTTTTCTTAGCTAGTCCAAATTTTCTTCCAAAAATTGAGGGAAAAATGGACTCGCAAAAAAATTATTTTAATCTTAATAATTATTAATATCATTTTTATTTTTATTTAATCTATTTAAATATAAGTCATTTATTAATTGCAACTATGAATATCTTTCCTGCAATTACCTAAGCACTCTAAATGGGACCAATGTCACTTTGATATATCGTAGGTACTATATGTGTGGTCTTTTTTTTTTTTTTTTTTGAATATTCCCTATGTAGGTCAAGGTGGACAACGACATATTTGTAGCTAAGTGCTTTTAGTCTCTTGGGAAGTTGAGTCCTCCTAGAATGCAGGCTAAGCTTTGGAGGTTGGTTCCCCCAAGTTGAGAAGATTCATCAACCTTCTATTCAAGGAGATACATCTATTTCATCTCCTTTTAATCTTAACAAAATGCCACAAAGGATGAGATTTTTGAAAGGATGATGCCTTGCTACTAAAGATGGGAGGCGCTAATGGTCCTTTGAAAATCTCAACAATAGTATGTTGTTGAGATCATTCATTGTACAAGTAAACATGTAAAATTATTGTATATGGTCATTTGAATGAATTATATCGATAAATTAGTGAAGTTTTGTAGTATCATTGTTGAAGTAAATAAAAAGTATTTGTTCACCAAAGGGAATATGGCGTATGTGTTTTATTCTTGATGTATTATAAAAATGTTATATTTTGATATTATCGTATTATATTAAAGATCAATGCGTTATATGAACCATAGGTCATCTCCTAAGAGTTGCTAAGACCTTGCTCAAGAATTGGTGTAATACACAATATATTGATCTTAACACATAATTGGTTAGTCAATAACGGACTTTGGTGTCATGTCTAATGTCTATGTTATATTGAGGAATGTTAAGTACAGGGGATGCATCTCAAGGAGACTAAATAGTTAGCATGTAGTTAGAAGTGAGATCAGCTGTTAATATAATTGAGCCATCACCAAATATCAATGATTAGCTGCATGGTCATTGCATTTATTTAGGCATTAACCAAGGTTTTCTTTGATGATGGCTTTGAAATGTTCTCGATGTTATTCTCAACGCTATTCAAAAATTAAATATCTGTGGGCAAAAATCTTATTATTAGCACATTATTTTATATTTGCTTGTTGGAAATCTATTGATGAAGATCTCTATTTCGTGATGGCACCACAGTTTTTGAGGATTTCCCACTTGAGTTTTGAGGCTTGGCATCACCTATTTAGCATGGTAAGGCAAACAATATTTCATTTGCATTTAGTTTCTCTAAGAGTATTTCAATGTGGTTTGTTTCCTTCTTGGTTATTCTTTTATCTCAATCATGGCTTTTATTCCCAATAATGTAAAGGTATTTGCAACTATTGGATGAAGAGATCTAGAGAAGTAAGATAAATTTTATAGGTTTTGGTTTCTTTGGCTTCTTGGTGAGCATAATTACCTTAGAGAGACTAAAGAAGAATATATGCCTTCCTATTAATAATGGGTTGGGGTTCTCAAGTGGGTGAAACACCTAATATGGATTATAGTTTGAAGTATGTTTTCTTTTTGACATGGGTTTAAATTTTCAATTTAGAGAAAACATTAACAATGTGTTATCATCCTTTCTTTTCATTCTTAAATAGTTTATCTTAATCTACTTAGTTGTTAAGAGGGGTGAAATGGATGTTTGACCAGTATGAGATAACCTAGTCCACTTAATGATTCTCATGTTATATTGGATGGATTTGTTATTTAATCAAAGCATCCTCTCCTTATCTTGTATGGGCTCGGACTCTTCCAATAAAGGATGGTTTTAGAAGTTTGTATATATGTCTTACAAAAAGATATGCGGGTGTCTGACCATCCCTAACCATGTTGGTGTAGACAACCTTAGAGTTTTTTACCACCTCAATTATAGGGACCTCTGTAATGGTGATTAGAGAACTATTAAGTGTAAATTGTATATTATTTGTTACGTTAAAATAAAATGAAAACAAATTATTTGTGTTGTGTTTATAGAGAAATTATTCAGGAGAAAGAGAAAAGTTATAAGTGTTGAACGAGCATCATAACACCCACATATATACGACTGCAACATTGTTATCTACAACGTCCCAATGCTAAATTTTAACATTGCAGATCTAACCTCTAAGGAATTTTAAGGAAAATTTAGCACCACGATGCAGTCAAGGTCAACGTTGCAGCACCTATTAGTTTCGTTGTGGTAGAAATCAACACCACAACACTGGAGTCTCAAGAAATGAGCACTCAAGCACCAATCATCGAAATGTCGTAGCAATGGATTATACTTTTAAGTGTCGCAGCCCTTAACTTTTACGATACCCCGATGTAGTAGTTATCAAAATGAAGAGCCACATTCACTCAACCAAAAGACACACCAGTTCACCCAATAACTATGCCAGGTCATCCCAACATCGCAGTGGAGCAAACAATACAGCGTTGAGGTGCTAGTTCATTTCATACCACCACGGCGCAACCTTGTCGAGCACCGTGGTGTCTGAGTTCATTTTTGCACATGTATAAATAGTTTTTCATTTGTTTTTATATAGTTCTATCATTTTAGTGGAGTCTTATATTTTGTTGTATCTTCCTCTTATTTCCCCTTTGATTAAATTCTAAAAGAGGCTTGGGAAGTGCAAGATACTTTCCTTCAGGAGATAGTAGACTCAATTGTGTAAGCATTTCTATTATTGAAAGAAAAAGGAGGGTGGAGAATATCAATTGATTCTTTCTAGTGACATTTATCTTATTCATGATCTAATATAATTTCCATATGAATGAAATGAATATGAGTTTGCTTTCTATGTTAACCGTATCTGACTAAAATCTCTTAAGTTTTGGGCTAATGATATAAATACATAATAAGTACTAATGTAGACTCTTGTGCTTAAAATTATTTCATAGATATTTTCAATATCTCATGTTCTCTATTTAGTAAATACAATGGTCATATATGTAGTTAATATTTAGTATGATGTATACCATCGATAGAGGAATATTAAAATAAATAGGAATATTATAATAGAATGTTGGCATATATATACATATGATGTTAAACATTCTAGATTCTGTGGAGATAGTAAAATTTTATCAATGCCTTAAATCTCTCTTTTCACCCATAAAAGCTCGAGATAGATTTAGGGATGCATATGCTCTTATCCACATCTAACATTAAGAGTCTCATTAGGAGAACTATATTGTATTACATTCATTAGTCCAAAATATTTTAATTACATTAGTATCCAATTTTCTTACAAGTCTCTATTATGTGGAAAAAACTTCAAAACATCCATTTTTTTACATTGAATAGCGTAAATTATATATTTAGAATAAATAGTAGTAGTTTAATTGCAATTAAGCAGAACACTTCATAGTAGGATCGATACTCTTCTTTATCACTTTATTACTTAATTGGCACCTATACTTACGTATTTAGTGGGCTTTCATAAATTTTATATAAAAAAGCTTAAGCATACATCCATATCTAATCAAAGCAAGTACTAACCAACATCAAGTACTTAGCAATGTTACTGGTGTTGACTTTGATTTTCATCCATATCAAATTGATCAAGCCAGACCCCAAGACTACTTCCCTTGGGTTCAATGGGTCAAAGCAAGTCAATTGAGCCTAGACCTAGGTCTTGGTTGACCCAACTAGCTCAAATCCTCTCTATTTTGATTCAAATCAATTCCAAAGACCCTTTGGCTCAATCCCTCACCCACTTGGACTTGTTTGGCCATGTTGACTAGTCAACTCATGGCTTGGTCAACCCAAGCCTTATTTAGTCAAACTTCACCTATTTAGTCAAACTTCAATGATGTTCATCTTAAGGCATTTAAAACCTTCACAATCTGACCTTAGCCCAAGCCACGACCAAGGAGCCTTTATTTACCTCCTAATGAACCCTAGAAATGATTTTGGTCGTCCATCATGGGCCCAAGGTTATAAATAGAAGTATTAGGGCTCCTTTAGAAATATCTTATTTTTTCTCTCATCTTAGATTCCCTAGACTCGAGAACACTAGTGTGTGGGCTCCCCAGTCTCCCTCCACACAAAATTTTTATTATTTTAATAACTTTAAACTTTAAAAATTTATAATAAATTTATTTTAAATCATAAAATTTCCTATAATGCCTTAAGTTTTTTTAAAAATTGAATATTTTTATTTAAGATTATTTTCATATATATATAACTTAATTTTCTTAATTATTCTTTAATTATTTAATGACTTTAAAACTTAGTTATTATTGAATAAAATATTAGATTAAGTATTTTCAAAATTAAAATTTATTTCTATTCATTTTCATACCATCCTTGGGTGATCAGTTGGTCTCTCAAAAAAATGTTTTAAAATATTTTTGATTATCTTATTTTTAAATGTCTATATTTATAGGTTAATATATATGTATTTTTAATATATATATATATATATATATATATATATATATATATATATATATATATATATATATATATATATATATATATATATATATATATATATATATATATATATATATATATATATTAAATTTTGAGAGATCTATTTGAAATTTCAAGCATGAGTGAGGCATTTGAATAGTAATCATGGGAAAGGATTAGTGAATAATTATGTCCCAATTATTCACTAATCGAATCACTAATTTTGTTAATTATTATTTAATTTTCTTTTTTTTCCATGTTTAAGATGCACGGGCACTTAGCCCACACTTTCCTAGTTCTAAGAACATGTGTTGTGATGATGTGTTGCATTTCCCTTATGTTGTCCAAGGGTTAGTTATTAACACTTGATTTAAATCTATTTAACCTAGTGATACCATAATGATAATAATTAAGGACCCATATAGAAAACTTAAAAAAAATTATGGACTATGATACACCTCCGATTTACATGAAACTTAAATAATATAAAATTATTGTCAACTTAAATCCATTAGAATTTTCTAGAAACTTTTAGGACCCTTTAAGCTAATTAATTAATAAACCCTAATTCAACCCTTTAATTAAACCCCGATAATTTCAAAAAAAATTAATAAATTAAAATTAAATAAAAAAATTACAAATAATAAATCAAACTTTTAAGAATTCATCCTTAACCCAATAAAATTAAAATCCCATTAATTGGACCTCAATCTGAATATTAATTTAATTTTGATTAAAAATCACTACTTTAATTAAATTAAATAATTAAAAAATTTGAATTTTCACCAAGCACTTGGAAACACCCCCTTAAGTTATTTATGATCTTTGGAGGTGATTCCAATAGGTTTGGAGCTGATTTGGATCAAAATCTCTAAACTGCCCCTAATTAGGCAAATTTTTAATAATTCATTAAATACCTAAAATTTGAAAAATCATAATTAATTCCAAAAAAAATCCAAATTGGATAAACTAAAAGGCATTCAAATCCAATTAAAATATAGTATTTATTAAAAATATGAACATTCTAGAAATCAACTTAAATTAAAAAGTCAACTATTCGATCAATCATAGTTCGATAAATAAGGGCTGAAACTTCTAAAAATCATTACTTTGTTTAAAAAAACTCCAAATCTTACAAACTCAAAGTCTAATTACTTATCTTAAGATTTAATATTTAATAAAAGTACTAAAAACCCCAAAACCTAGCTTATTTCTAATAGTTATTTTTGAACACCTTTAACTTAGCGGGTAGGCTGATCCCGAACCTTTTAAAATTCGTTAATTCAACTTAAATTTCAGAGAATACTACCTTAAGCATTAAAACTGACCAACCAACTAAATCAATTATAATTAACCCCAAAATATTAATACTTTAACTTTAATAAAAAATCCCCTTTTGACCTTCTACAAATTGATTGGATCACAAACAACCTGAACTAATTACCTGATATATGACATATCCAAAACCACACAACCTACTACACACTCATAGAATTGTTTGTAAGGATATAACTTCTATCTCTAGGTTAGGTCAATGTTTTCTTTTTTATTTCTGTGATGTGATGTTCTATATTTGGCATGTGTGCTGGTTACTTTAATTTTTTGTTATGATTGCTATGATAATAAGCTTTATTTTTATATTATATTTATGATATGATGTGTGATAGATTACCCATATGTTAGGGGAGATCTTGAAACTAACAATATTTTGTGTATGTGATCATGCTCATGCAGCGATAATAAAGGGGGATAAAATAAATAAATCATGCATATATAACTACCACACGTGCTTCAGATGCTTAGCCCCCAAATAAATTAGAGCATGGAAAAGTGTGGCTGGCATGAGTACTTTTATTTCCATATATAACTACTTGAGATGCTTTATTTTAATTTCTTAGGATAACCCTATAGGAGTGTAATATCTCGTTCCCTTACTGTTCCTCTCTGAATTGGATTTTCCTCCCAGAATCGTCCAGGACGAAGTTGGATCGTCCGGGACGATCGGTACAGGTTGTGTAGAGAAATCCTGTTTGGCCGTCTGGTTCGTCTGGACGAAATCAGGATCGTCTGGACGAAAATAAGTCAGTGAACCCTTCGCCAGGGACGATATGTAATTTTTCGTCTGGACGAAATTCTTCTCTTCATGGATCGTCCGGGACGAAGCTCGATCGTCCAGGACGATCAGTCTGGATATATATAGAAATGAGATATTTTGAAGAGAGAGAAATATCTGAGGAGAGAGAAAGAGAAAAGGAAAAAGAGAAAAGCTGGTTTTCGGAGACCGCGGAGCGCTTTTCGTCCGACGCTGCTGTTGGGAAAAGTGAAGATCTCGTGGTAAGGACTCCGAATCCTATTTCTGTTTTCAAAGATGTTGTGTTTTGACCGAGTTGAGATCTGTTTTGTGTTTTCGTAGTCGACTTTTCGACATGATTTTGATTTGACACAACTTTCACCGCACAACTTTTAGAGTGTTATAGATATGATTATTCTACACGATTTGACTGTATTCTACGAATTTTCTTCCGGTCGGAATTGGTTCTACGTGATTTTAATCGAATAGAAAATTATCAGGATGTTTTCTGACTTGGTTTCTATAGAATAAAAGTCTTGCATTGATGTTATAGATATTCTATTGTAATTTGGTAGAATTTGGAAATCGTGTCTTTTTGCAGGATTTTTGTGTAAATTTGACCGACTGCCGTTACGCTGCCCGATTTTCGTATGATTTCCGAATTGTCTGAGATTGATAGATTGAATCGATATGAATATGATTATTGATATGATTGCTTTAATATTGACTATTGAATTGCTTATTGATTGAATTGACTATTGATACTGGAACCCAAGTGGAACCTGGTTGAACGTTGGTGAAGATTGATATTGACCTGTACAGGATGGTGGGCCGACGGGCTTTCCTTTAAACCATTGATCATTGATATAACGATTGGGAGTTATAAGGAGTTTATATGCCGACGGGCGGCCGACGGGCAAAAAGAGTGACGACTCTTATTGATAGACCAACGTACGGACTACAACAGCAACGGATTCTACAACAGCAACATGACCAGTTGATTTTACTTGTCCAGTATATAGTATTGAATTGCATGTTTACTGTATTAATTTACGGATTTATTGCTTTATCGATTTCTGCCTTATTGATTGATCGGATTTACTGTATCGTACGATTTTATTGATTTCATTGATTGATTACCGAGCATTGATTACTGAGCATTGATATGGATATTGATAGATATAGATACTGCATTGATAGCATGGACATGGACATCGTATAGATTCATTGTATTGCCGCCTAGATTTTATAGATTCACTGTTGCTATTGTTCTACACCGTATTGACTGTTGTATAGATTTCTTGTCGGAATGGATTGAAATTTATCGTATTGCTTTCCTCGATTGATTTCATTAAATGGATCGTATTGATTTGACCGTATTGATTTGATTGACGGATATTGATTGATTGCATTGTAATGATTGATTTGCCTGCCGCTACATTGACTGGTTTTATTGACTATGGATTTCCACTGCATAGAATTGACGATCATTGATTCATTGATTTCCGGATTGCATAGATTCATTGACCATTGACTGATTCAGATTGATAGATTGACATGCATATTGATAGCATCGCCGTGCTTTGATTTCAGTTATAGGTATTAGGTGACCTGCTGGGCTTTGTAAAGCTCATTATACGTGGTTGATATTTTCAGGTCAGGGCTCGGGAGCAGGAGATAGGAATTGATCCAGATCTTCAGGTTTTAGTTTCTTTTGATCGATAGATGATTCTTTTGTACTCAGGACAGGATAGATTTCTCTACTTGTATTGATAGTTTAGTTCCTGAGTATTGTATATGATGTTTTGAGATATGAATCGACTGTTATATTGATGTTTAAATTTTATAGATGTTTGATAGATTGCTTATTGAAGATTTTAGATAACTCTGGTAAATTGTCTGAGTAATTGATTGACATTCTTTCCAAGTTAGATCTTGGGGCATGACAAGGAGAGTCTAGATTTTCCTTTTTTTATGATGTAATTGTATTTGATGTATTGAGCTATAAAAGTCTCTAAAAATAAGACACTTCAAATATAAGGGATCCAAAGGGAAAAGAAAACCCTTTACAGGGAATTTCTTTTTCATTTGGGTACCCTATTGAAGTTGAACCATAAGAAGACCGAATAAAGGCGATCCGTAGAAGGACTTAAAGATGAACATCAAGATGAAATGCCTTA
Organism: Dendrobium nobile; assembly: GCA_022539455.1. Classification (NCBI taxonomy): domain Eukaryota; kingdom Viridiplantae; phylum Streptophyta; class Magnoliopsida; order Asparagales; family Orchidaceae; genus Dendrobium; species Dendrobium nobile. The sequence goes on along the minus strand of CM039732.1, from coordinate 21,262,404 downwards.
TTTTTTAAGACTTGTGTCATTATGTAGGATTAGAATCCAGATTATTATCGGTGAGGTCTGACCACCATTGCTTTTCTACAGACTCAGGGTTGTACTTTATATGACACTTGTCATGGACTTTTGGACTTTCTTATTCTAGTGAATGTTTATATTGATGTGCTTACTTTACTTGCATAGTAAAAATTACATGCTTCTTATATGTTACTTTCTTGCATGTGTATGTGTCTGATTTTGTTAGGCTCTTTAGGAATAAAATTTTTTTACTCATAATTAAAAATTCAAAGTTTTAATAATTAAATAATATAAAAAACTAACGATCTAGGGAATAGCCGAAGATCATTCGAGGTCACATGCATATTAATGCATCATCTCTTTTCTTACTTTAAGACACTTCCTCGCCTGCTGGTAGAATTTAGATAATCCAACCTATGAAATGAGGTGCTGAACCTAACGAAGACTAGTCTTTTAAAAAAATACATTTTAAGCATTTTTAAAATTTAAGCATTCATTATTTAGATATCTTTAACAAGCATACATTACATTAGAAACCAATTAAAATCAAAATTTTAATTGCATTAGTGTTTAAAGCATACTACAACATATAAGTATAAATTCACTTTGGAACCTCTCTAGATGTCGGCCTTAACTTCTAAAAAATTCAACCACCCACCTATCCTTTATAAAGATAGGACAGCATGTATTTTATACGACTAGTTGGTTAGTTGGCTTTCTATTTCAGGCAAGATATAAGTCCAGAATGTATTAGCTATGACACGGGTGTTAGTGTTGTATGTAGAATACTAAACCCACTATAGATATAGGGTCCAAGGCTACTACTATCGGTGTCTCATAGTATGCCTCATCAGCGGGTAAGTCCTCTATCCTTTAGAGGTTATAAATTTCAAATATCTGCATCACACAAATGACGCCACCTCCATCATTCTCTCTTGCATGCTCAGAGTGCAGTGTTATCTTTTTTCTCCAGTTTCTTTTTGCTACCTTAGTTCTTTCAGATGTTGATTTGAGCCGTGCATGTTGGATAAGTCAAGTTGAGCCTTTCTTTCTCTTTGAATAAGGATTTCTTCTTAGACAACACCCTATGTGTCAATCTCACTTGAGAGAATAATGTATAATCCTTAATTGAAAGTCTTCATAGGTCCCGACTTAAGATGTAATTAACCACGGGAGCTTGTGTCTATAAAAAATGAAATCCCACATCAAATAAACCTCACTCGAGCTGATGTATCAGATGGAGAAATCTCGTGGCTTTGATCAAGTCATGCATATAATTACTCATCATGGTGCGTAGGCAAAAGTCGTTACCCTCAATGGTTAATCATATGTATGATCTAATATGTCATTTCATTGGCCCACTAGCAAAGAGCACAAAGGTCTGCAACCGTTTTTTCCTGTGGAATAGTGCAATCATACCCATTGCATTCTATCCCCGCTGAACGGTGCCCTTTTAGAGGACCACAACTTGGAAGTAATGTGTGTCTTGCAATTTTATATATATTATTAAAATAAGTACATATTTAGACCCACTTGTATCTTGTATCTTTATTTTTTGTTTTTGTTTTGATAAAATTCTAAAATAGCCAAAAAAAAGTATTGTGTTGATTGTTTTCTTTGTGATTTTTATTTTTAATTATTTTATTATTATTGCATCCTTAATATATCTAATAAGAAGTCCTTACTGCTTAATTCTGAGATAGAAATGACCCTTATAAAAAATAAAAAATGAAAATATTTTAGAGATGTATGACTAAGTACATGATCAGGACTATTCTAGATCTTATAGAGAGTATGCTAACCCTTTAGTAGAACGAATCCATCAGAGTATCAATAGACCTACTATTCTGGCCAATAACTTTGAATTAAAAATTATCATAATTCGGATGATTACAAATTTTTAGTTTGAGGGGAACTCCTATTAAGTATCCCAACTTACACTTAGCTAGTTTCTTAGAAATTTGTGTAATGTTTATGTATATGATGACAGTTATGATGATATTAACTTAGATTATTCCAATTTTTCCTAAGGGAAAAAGTTAAGATATGATTGAATTATTTATCCTCGGGCTTTATAATCAATTGAAATGAGTTGACACACAAATTCTTAGCTATAAAATTGTCAAACTTTGTAAAGATATCACATCTTTTACTCAGTTTGAGAGATATTCAATTTATAAAATTTTGGAGAGATTTAAGAAAATGCTTAGGAAAATTCATCATCAAGCTTTACCTAATCAATTGGTTATTCAAATTTTTTATAATGAATTGGTAAGATTACTTAAGGTCAATCATAAATGCAACAGCTGGATGATCTCTAATGTCTAAGCCATTTTAGAAAGCATATGATTTAAAAGAGAAAATTGCTATAAATAGTTTTTAGTGGCATTTTGATAAGGTGAATCCTAAGAGAGTAGTCGGTGTGTATGAATTAGATGCATTATCTATTTTGATTGTACAAGTAGCTATAATTTTTAAAAATTTAGATACTATTAGAGTTAGTTCAGGATATGGATCATCTATATAATTAGAAGGGCATGATGAAAATTATATTGATGATAATAACACAATAGAGCTTAAGAATGTGAATTTTATTGGAAAACAAAGCAATCTATATTCCAATATATATTGTTCAGGCTAGAGGGAGCACCCAAATTTTAGTTGGTAAAATAATAATATTGAAGGTAATAATCAGTGGAATACAAGTCAATCAAATAAAGGAGGAAATTGGAATAATGCTAAACAACTTGTAGTAAATCTTAGACCTTCGTATTATCACAACCCAACCCAAACAGGATAGGTCCTATCGTGTTGAGCTGTGACAGACAAACCCAAGATCTAGTTTTGAAATTATTTCAGATTTTTTGCCAATATTCATTGAAATAAATGACGAACTACATAGCTACTAAAATATTCAAATACTAAAAAACTTATCCATAAAGTTGCATTCATTTATCAAAATAAATATATACACTGCAGTACATGGTTACATGCAAGAACTACATAATTAAAAATTTAAACAAAAATCAAAATAACAAATTACTTATGACCTCAAATCTGATCTTAAACAGCTACTCCACAACCTCTTTCCTCTTCCCAGATCCTGAAAACTATAAGTAAAACCAAAGTGAGTTACAACAGTTCAGCAAGCCACACAAATCAATCTAAATTTTCAAATATTCTTTTACCAAATATTTTGATTAATATTTAAAATCAGTTAATTGCAGTTTAAATAAATCACTAATTTGAGAATCACAAAACTGGAAAATATATAAATGCATAGAAACTATTCTATGATTCAGATAACAGTACATAACAAATAAATAAATTGAAATTCATATTACAAAGTAGTTCAAATCATATTTTTCGAACCCAGATAAAATCTTAAACGAGTCTGACCGCTTATGACACCCTTTTTTATTTGTGCTTACAACATTAGAACATATCAGATATCCCTGTCTCAAACAGCATCTCAAAATATTCTGGTTCTTTATAACTCCTAGAAATTCCCTAACATAGACATAATCTCAAAAAATTCTGACCCCATATATAATTTAATCACATATTCACATATACAATCACATTATAACAATTAAAGAATAATTGTGCATGTATCAAAATGTCACAGTATTGTATAATGGTAGACAATAGAAAATCCAACTAGGTAAAAATGTACATTTTCAGATACTTATCAAATTATCAGAGATTTTGTAAAATAATATTTTAAGACTTTTATTGTACTACATCACTAGTTTTAACATCTCGATAATTTTTTATTCAATAAAAATCCCGCAAATTTCAAAACCTCCAGTGAAACTTTTTGAGAAAATATTCAAAATATGCATAATCGTAATCTCTACAACATATAAAAAGTTACGTGGTAAAAGTTTTATCAGTGCTAATAGATACAAAATCTTAATCAGAATAATCGCTAAAACTTACATATTTTTGAAAATTGAGATGAGCATTATGTGTCTTACATCGAGAAGAATAACTTTATCAACTGCGTCGACAGACGAAAACGGCCCGAAGCCGCCCAAAATCGAATTTCCAATTTAATTCTCTAACCTCTCTTTTTCTCTCATTTACCCTTAGCCGATTCTCTGTTTTGGGAAAAACATGAAAAACAAATAAACTTATCATTTTATATGTTAGTGGAATAAGATATTATATTTAAATATTAATTTTTATAATTATTTAATATTTTAATATTAATTTCATGCAAATTCTCTTATATTTTACATCCAAAAATTCAAAAATTACAGAAAATTGAGATGGACATTATTGCCTTACCTTGAATAACTTTCTCAACTGTGCCGACGAACGAAAACGGTCTGAAGTCGTCCAAAAACGGATTTCCAATTTCTCTCACCTCTCCTTTTCTCTCATTTACCCTTAGCCGATTCTCTGTTTTTGGAAAAACATGAAAAACAAATAAAATTATCATTTTATATGTTAGTGAAATAAGATATTATATTTAAATATTAATTATTATAATTATTTAATATTTTAATATTAATTTCATTCAAATTCTCTTATATTTTTACATTCAAAAATTTAAAAATTACAGAAAAATACTCATAAATTAGTTAATTTCATTTAAAACATTCGGGTGAAATCACTTTTCAAAACGGACACCTGACGGTCCCAAAACCCCCAATGTACCCACATGTATCAATTTCTTAAAAAAAATTTGATAGTACCACAAAATTATCAAAAAATTAGGAAAGCTAAAACACAATATTATAAATATTCTGGAGAAGACGGTTTGTGATTTGGACTTCTCTATGTCAACCAAAAAAAATCTTGAAAATATAAAGGATTTCACTTGTATTTCTAAGATTTTAATCAAAACAATCAATTCAGGAAAATGAAATCACTTTTGAAACCAGTTGTAAAGTCAGGTTACTTCAATTAAAATTTTAAAAATTCATATAGGACATATTGCAATTTCTTCTAGTGATAGTTCTCTTAGAATTTTGCCCAGTACTACTGAAATTAATCCAGAGGAAAATGGAAAAGGGCATAGTGGAGGGTATTTGAGAAATAGTAGAAATTTATGATAACTGAAATGACATATTTAGGTAAGTTTGATTGAAGACTATAAACGTAGCACTAATGAGAGGCAACCCAATTATATTTCATATTTTGAGTCTTTTTTGCATTATGTTTCTTTTATTTGGTTTTAGTTTTAACTACTTATGTCTGCCTTATTTTGTTCTATTGTTTACATTTAATTCAACTCCTTTATGCTTAACTGTTGAGTATTATTCTCTATATAACGCTTGCATTGTGATTGCTTATTTAGCAAAAATAAAAATGGCAATTAAAAAGTATATAAAATTAAGATAATAATGAAAACCTAGATGATAGCTTGAATGAACATTATATAATAATTCATAATTTAAAAATCTCAATAGTTAACTAATATGTATCACTTAAGCTTTTGACTTATTTTTGAACTTAAAAACTATAAACAAATACATTGACTACTGAGAAGAATGAATAATGGAGTTTAGAGAAAAGAAGTTGGTAGCTTAAATTAGGAAGATCATAGAAAAACTTAAATATGAAATTAGTGACCTTATTAAATCCTTACTTTAAATCAATTAGGGTTAAAGAAGGATGAAAGAAAAGCCAATATTCAAAACTATTAATATGTACTCCACAATTATGATAAAGGTGAGAAAATATGTAAAATCATAAGAGAAAATATGGAAAAAAAAAGATGAGTGCTTTTAAAAAAATTATATCAGTTAAAGCTCAATTCCAAAAGCATTCTAATACTTAAATCAATTAGGATATAATAAGTGAACTAATATATATGATTATGCACTAATGAACTTCCAGTTTAACTACATGCACAACTAATTCCTAAATAATATATTATTAATTTCTAAAACCAGAAGTCAATCTTACACATATATACACAACTAATTCCTAAATAACTTTGATTTCTAAAATCAGAAGTCAAATCCTCACTATTCGGTAAGTGAGTTTGGATGGGAAGAACCATCTGGACATATGAGTGTACATACTGTGCATAAATTATATGTATCAACTTTTTACACACTATTTATACACAATGTGTATACTCACAGTCTGGACCGTTCTTTCGGAGTCCATCTTTCCGTCTGAACTCCACACCGAATAATTTCTCCCTGAAATGAGTTGTCGCAACTTGTCCAGGTACGATTACTATACACGTCTGAACGAATTTTGTCCAGAGGGCAAATCGTCCCGGGACGATTTGAGATCGTCCAGGACGATCAGACTTGATATATGGAAATGAGATCTTTTTGAAGAGAGAGAAAAGCCAGGAGAGAGAAATTCGAAGGAAAAAGAAGAAAAGTGGATTTTTGGGCGACTTCGATCCGTTTTCGTCCGTCGTCATAGTTGAAGAAGTTGACCGACTTGAGGTAAGGCACATTCCGCCTTTCTCAATTTTCAGAAACGATGATTTTGATGATTTTTCTGTTCCAAAGTTTGTTTCCGTTAGCGAATATTTGGTTTTGTTTTGCACTAATAAATGTTTTACCGCGTAACTTTTGATATGTCTTTGAGATGATAATTGTACACATTTTGAGTATTTTCTGGAAGATTTTTATCGGGTATTTTGAATTCTATGGAGTTTTGATCGAATAACAATTTATCTGGATGTCTGAATTTACTGTCTCAGTACAATAAAAGTCTTACAATGTTATTTTACACTATCTGTGGTAATTTGGTAAATTTCTGAATCTGTGAATTTTTGTGTAAATTCTGTATACTGTCGTTATGCCGCTAACAGTTTTTCTGACGAAATCTGATTTTCTGAATTGAATATTTTGATATGCTGTGATATCAGAAGGGAGTCATAAGGGGCCAGAATCCTTTAAGATTCTGTCAGTGTCAGGGAATCTGAGAAATATGAAAAATAAGTTATGTTCTGAAAATTATGTATATTTGTTCTGTTCTGGTGCTATAAGCACAAAGGGAGACATAAGGGGCCAGAACTGAGATTCTGTCAATGTCAGGGAAGGGAAGCATAAGGGGTCAGAATCCGTCGAGATTCTGTCAGGGTCAGGGATATATGATATGTGATATGTGAAATGTGATATATGAAATGTGATTTTATATGATTTGAATTCTGATTTGTACGATCCGATCTGTTTTGTGATTTGAAATTTTTATAAGTTTTATAAGATTTGTTCTGCACTCTGATTTGAATTCAAGTATATGTTTTGTCTGATTATATGAATTCTGTCTGATATTCTGATTTATGTACGATTATCTGATTTCTGTACGACTATTTGAATATTTGCTTCTGATGTGAATTTCTGAAGATTTTGATTGTTGAGTGTAGTCTTGCTGAGCTGTTAGCTCATCCTTATTTTCTGCGTGGTTTTTAGGTTCTGAGAAAAGGAAGGAAGTTTTGAACTAGAAGTTCTGTGTCTGATCAGTTATTAGGTATTTTGTATTTTGATTTTTGTACAGTCATGACTTTTCTATTATATTATGTTCTTTCTGTCTGTAAGTCATGAACTGTATTGTACATGATTATTTTGATGTAAGAAATATAGATGAAATGTTCTGTATATTTAGAAGTCTATAGCAGCTCTGTGTTTCTGTTTGTTTTTACATTTGGAAGAAAGTTCTGAAGCAAGTCCCAAAACTAGATCCTGGATTTCAAGTTTCAAGTTCCGTCGCGACCTGATGCGAGCTGAATGCGTTCCGGTCAGGTTGGGTCGTGACACCCCCCTAGTCAATCTAGAGTGTGATAGAGAAGAATCTTAATAGACATTCTTCTTAACAAACCCCATTATGGAATTATGCTATCACAATTAGATACGTAAAAACCAGTCTATTCAAACTATCCTAACATTACTAATCATAACACATCAAAGTTTTCATAATAGGATTCATATATAATATATGCCTCAAATAAAATGTACATCTCAAATGAAATATAGAGCTTTACTAAAATCCTTTAAAATTTACTTACGTGCTCAAGAGTCTGTACAGCTATCACTCAGATCTTTTTGTACACTCAAAATGTATGTACACCAAAAAGAATAGTTAGCCTTTTTAGCCTAGTGTCTTCCTGTCTCATTCTTCTTTCCTGCAATATAAACACTGCTAATGAACTAGGCTCAATGAAATACACAAATAATATATTAGAAATAATATTATTATTATTAACAATTAATTTAGAACATATTTATATTTACACTTATTTCGAATATTTTGGATATGATATCACCCATCTTCTATACTTTGTATAACTAATGTCAAAGAAGCATTTATCATCTCTCAATTTCCCTTCATCATTGATGAGTTCCAGGATAGTACGCAAGCAGCTGTAAACATCTCCTGCAACGATTCCCTCGCTTAAATGGTCCCTTGGGATGATTTCGATTCTGATATTTCATCCCAACAATGAACTTCATCTACTCAACAACCCATTCTGTCATGAAAATAAAAAAAATCTGTAGTGATTTGCTATTAGACGCCTCAAAATAGAAATTTAAATGCCGGTTGATGGTGGTTGGAGAGAAAAATAGATACTTCACCGGCGAAGATGATGGAAGCTTATTTGAAGCTATGTTCATCAAATCTATAGCTCGATTCCCTGTGAAAAAGTCCAGATTAGTTAAGAGTAGTTCACCTCAGTTAGATGGCGTTTGATCACCTTTTAGTCAAACAAATTTCGGTCTCATTTAAACGTATTGCAGGCTGCATAGAATTTAATTTATTGACCGTTAACTTCGGGGGGTAAGCAACCATAAACCATGGTAAGGAACGGCTTTTTAGTTCCTTCTTAAATTAGCTTTTTAGTATAAAAATTAAAAATTTTGTACTAAAAAGCTGTTTTAAGAAGCAGTAAGAAAGCCGCCCCAAATGGAGCCTGTTTTAGATGACTTTATTATTGTTTCTTAAAGCAGATTTATAGTACAAATTTTGTAACTTTCGTAATAAAAAACTGCTTTAAGAAGTAGTAAGAAAACAGTCTTGTGGTTTTTTGCTTGAATATATTAATAATTTTTTAATGATCAATATTTATTCTTATTTATCATATTTCTTTTAAATGTTCAACCTTTTGTGTCTCTTTTTTTTTTTAATCAAATGAAAGTTATATATATGCTTTAGCAAACTTAGAAGTTAGAAAATCCCAACCGACCAATCCATGATTGACGGCTAGGATTGATTCCACTTTTACATTTATTTTTTTTTTATCATGATAATTGTTGAGTCCCATCTTTCACAATCCAAAATTAAAATATTTTATTAACAATAAACTATTTACCCAAAAAAAGGCCAATTTAGAATTAATATATATGAGAAGACGGCTTATGAAAAAAAATACTTCTTATGAAAAAAAAAATCATTCAAATTTTATGATTAAATCTATTTTTAGTCAAGAGAAATTCTATGAATAATTTTTTTTATTTAATCAGATTTTTTTTCATTTCAACCAGCAATCATAATTTTATTTGATTATTATTTATTATTTTCATACTATTTCTTAAAAAATTTTATGATAGAAAATTTTTTTTATAACTAAAAAAATTAAATTATCTTTTATACAACAACTTCATAATTAATTTTATAAAATACTATAGTTGCCTTAAATAAATCCTTGAACATCATAGCCTGAACAATTAGGGGCCATGCTCCCAACGACTAAGCCGGAGGATTAATCAAGCTTAAGGTACATTAAGATATCAACTCTATTAATTTGAATAAAATATCACGCCACATGTCAAATAAATAATTGTCTGGCATGACATTAATTTATAAGTGACTTGAGCTAATTAAGTAGTAAACAAATTGCTCTCCATGAATGCATAGGTAACTCATTCAAGCGCCATGAGACTTAGGCTTCGTTTGAGACGGCTTTTTTATTGCTTTCTAAAATGGAGTTTTAGTACAAATTTTTTTTTTACTAAAACTCCGTTTTAGAAAGCAACAAAAAAGCTGTCCCAAACGAAGTCTTAGGCTTTGTTTGGGACGGCTTTCTTGATGCTTCTTAAAGGAGCTTTTTAGTACAAAAGTTTAAATTTTTGTACTATAAAGTTGTTTCAAAAAGCAACTAGAAAGCTGTCTCAAACGAAGCCTTAAGCTTTCGTATGGGGGCAGCTTCTTTAATGTTTTTTAAAATAATTTTTAGTACAAAAATTTAAAGTTCAAGAAATTTGGATACTAAAAAATTGATTTAGAAAGCAGGAAGAAAACTATCCTAGATGAAGCCTTAAGTTTTGTTTGAGGTAACTTTCTTACTGCTTTAAAAAACAGTAAAAAAATGTCACAAACGAAGACTTTAATTTCAATTCATAAATTGAATTTTTATGATTAAGGATACGTATGAGAAGACGGCTACAATTTTTTGTAAATATGACTATAAATTTGTTGTGGATGAAGTAATATTTTTAAAATCTTCAATAGAATGTAGCTTCCTAGCACATAGATTTCTTAAAACCAGTGAAAATGCAATGGCTAAATAAATTGCTATTGCGGTCTGGAAAAAAATGTAATAAGAAAGGTTTTTCAAATGGAGTAATTATTTTGTGCGGAATCCGGACGAGAAGAATCGTCCGGACTGTGAATGTACACATCGTGTACATGTAGTGTGTATAAAAATTTGATGCACAATATGTACAATTTGTACACAATGTGTAATCTCATATATCCGGACGGTTCTTCCCGTCCAGATTCCGTACAGAATAATTTATATGTCAAATGAAACCTAACATAAGGATAATTGCAAGATAATTAATGCTTCGTTTTGGATAACTTTCTTATGACTTTCTAAAATAATTTTGTAATACAAAATTTATCGAACGAAAATTTGTACTAAAAAACTGCTTTAAAAAGAAATAAGCAAGCTGTCTCAAAAGACGCCGAAGCAGCTGCCTCCAGCTAAGAAATACCATTAACTGACTGCTTCAGCTTCTAAAACCCTACTTTAAACTAATTTCCTAACTGAAAGCAAACTACAGACACTTGCAGTTGCTAAGAGAATATAAAAGGCAAAAGCCACATGAAACATCAGACAACAGCAAATAATCAAAACATAATACAGTCTTTAAAAAAGTCTTATTGGTTAGTGATCTCTCAGATCTATGGCGAGGAAGAGGATCCAATGCTTTTAAAATATATCCAAATTTTCCTTCGCAGTGAGCCATTACGAAGGAAGAAGACCAATTTAATTCAGAGATTCCGTTTCCAATGAGGTCATTAATTATAACATAAAATTAAAATGATTATTGCAGAGGCAAATGAAGCAGGTTGATTTTGTCGCCCAGAATAGATTACTGAAAGTTCAAGAGAAGATTTCTATGCATTATTGATTTGTATATCGCCCATGAGACTGATCAGAAAATAAAAAAGATCTATGATCTTCACATTTTCATTTGGAATAGCTTTTTGACTAATTTTAAGGTAAGAAAAATATTTAGGTTTCGTTTGGGATGACTTTCTTTCTGCTTCTTAAAGCAGTTTTTTAGTATAAAATTTTTAATTTTTGTACTAAAAAGCTGCTTTATGAAGCACTAAGAAAGTTGTCCCAAATAAAACCTTAGTAAAAATTAATGTGTATTTGAAAGATAAATTTCTTACTGTTTTTTCAGAGTTTTGCCTTTAAAAATTTGTTTTTGGAAAACATTTTGAAATTGTAGATGAAAATGAAGTTTTTAAAAGAAAAAAAAAGAATAAAATTTTTATTTGTGGGACTTTTGAGCCAATTGAAAACAAATTCGTACACACATTACATACATATGTTTCGAATCTAAGACATTTTGATTGGTAGTCAAAGCTCTCAACCAATAGATTAAGGTGAGCTGTGTCATACCAGCTTATTTCAATAAGGAAACTAAAGGTATGCATATACGAAGTAGTAGTTAAACAAGTAGAGTTGAGCTCAAGTCATCATTGATTTGAAATTGAGTTTGATTAATTAATCAAGTTTCAGTTCAAATTCGAGCTTAATTTTTCGAATTTGGCGTGACTCAATTACAATAAAATAGAAAAAATAATTTTATTTAAACAATTATTATACGGACATGATAAAAAGAACATAAAATTAAACTAGAAATAATAAGAAATCATTTGAAATAAGGAAGAGAAATATAGTTTTTACATAATTTTAGTAATTTTAAACTAAATTTATTGAAATTTTTTACATATTGTAAGTCTGCTTCATATTACCATAATTTAAAGGAGTTGGCTCCTAACGAGTTGGGTCCGGGTTGGCCCAAACTTGAGTTGTTATCTCAAAATTTTATTTAATAACCATTTATCGAGTCCAACTTGAGTACTATTAGGACACCCTGAGCTTTGACAAAAATTATTATGTGCGGATGCCGAACGTCGTCAAGAGACCAACCGGAATACGCAACGTCTCTCCTTTGCTTTGTACTGTTGCTCGGTACCACTGACGTGATTGCACCTAATTCGTCTCCGAACGTAGAGCTGCATGCGTCGTATGTACCAAATAATTTCTCACTATGTAGGCAATTCTACTTTTTCCCAAACTTGATCTTGCTAATATTGAATGACATGTACATGAAACAGAGGTTAATTAACAAATCCAAAACCATAAAATTCATCCAGAAAAAAATTTACTCTGAGGAAATCAAAGCTTTTTTTTTTTCTTTCTATTAGTCTAATACTTCAAGTAAAGAAATATTTTACCCACATATATAAAAATTCAACCTCAATATATATATTTTTACTTCTATGATGAGTGATGTTGAATTTTTGGCTGGGCAAATAATTACAAATTCAAAATACACTGAGATCATCGTTGAAGCTATTCAACTTCTTCTGCTTGACCATAGTGCTCTTACAATGGGCAATGGCAGCTTGAATTGCGCTTTGAAGCTCCTCCATTGATGAAGAAGATGAATTCGGCGCTGACAGCAGATCAGAGCATAGAAGACCAGAATGGCTTGGCGACGACCGCATGGAAGACGGGCAGCTGGCGGTGCTCTTCATTCGATATGGGCTTCGCAGGTTTCCGGCGAAAGAGTGGGAATAAGAGTGCGAGGAAGAGAATATCTCTGTTCGGCCGCCGGAGCGAGGAAGGGAAAATGCTTTCTTTTTCTGATGCTGGCTCGGCCTGTGTTGCAGAGAGGAGAATTTCTCATAGAGCGGCTTTACTTTCTCCACATACTTCTTTATCATTTCCTTGGCTGAGGAGGAGTAGGTGGTGGGTTTCTTGGAGGATGGAGTAGCGTTATGATTTGCAACAAAGGTGGGATCTTTCTTGTTGCCGCGGTTGAGGAAGAAAGAGGAGAAGCGGCTGGTGAAGGAGTAGAAGTTGCGGCGCTTGGTGGCTGAGTAGTCTTCTTCGGTTACGGAGCTTGGGCGGGAGGAGTCCGATTCGACCGGACCCTGAAGGAGGCCGAGAGAGTCGGCGGAGGAGGTGCTGCCGTTGGAGTCGCGGGAGACGGTGGCGCTCGTGGCGTCGGAGGATGAAGTGGAGGAGGAGGAGAGGAGGAGGGTGCGCACTAAGGAGAGACGCGGGGAGAGATGCAGGGGAAGGAGTTGTCCCTTATAGAAGAGCTCGTCCGCAGGGCAGAGTTGCGCGGCGGAGTTCTTGGACGAAGGTGAAAGGATGATTGAGAACTCGAAGTCGGAGGAGGAGGAGGACGAAAATGGAGGAGGAAAGGAGGTGGGGTTTCCTCCGCCGCCGATGTTATCTGAGTCTCCCATTATGAACGAATTCGTTTCATTGTATTGGAGAAAGGAGATGGAGGAATGGGCGGATGAGCTTCCGCATATGGAGTTAAGTACGTAAGGCAGGGTGCAGCGGGCGGGCATTACGTCGAGCACATGGGGGGTCGGTGAAGTGGTTGCTTGCTTGGGGGAGAATTTGGAGCTCGGGAGGCGAGTAGGAGAGGGATGTGGTGGGATATACTGTAGCAACTATCCACTTGCTTCCTCATTATTTGCGAACGCTTTGTATGCATAAATTACTGTTTTTGGTCCAACGTTTTTTTAACAAGCAATGAAGTGTTTCCCCCCACCTGAAGTTGTTTTGATATTAAAACCAGAGAGAGAGAGAAGATTAATACTTGAGGAGCTCCATTTTGTCTACAACTGAGGACTCCAATCTAAAAAGGATAGACAAACTCATTTTGACTTACAACAAACCACATGCTTACCATCAATTCCGTCCACGTGTACACATAAGAAATAAATCATATTCATACATGTATACACTAGAGTACTATAAATACAGATAGCATGTAGTGACTTCAAATCACAGCAATTTTAGCATCATTTTCCTTTTGTCTTTTTCCTCTTCTCAATTTCTTTATGGTATCAGAGTACATGTCCTCTGTATAGACATCAGATCATCAGGAGGTAAGTCATCTTGTCATTTTTCATGGCTTAATCTTCTTCTTCCCAAACTAGAAATTCAACATCTGAACCAGCCATAGATTCTTGTATCATACATGCTTCCTTGAAATTTGTTATTTCGAACATTAAAACAATAGTACCCACCCATTATCAAATGATAACAACCCCATATGGAAATCCCAATTCACAAAACTACTACGAGCAAATAGCTTTACCAGTTTCATCGATCCAAATGCTTCTCCACCACCCCGTCTTCAACAATCCACTGACGGATTTATAATGACCAATTCCAAATACACCGAATGGGTTATGATTGATCAGAACCTAGCAGCAGCTCTTTGCTCCACTATATCTCCAGCCATTTTACCATATGTCCTCCACCTAAAATCATCTGATGCAATTTGGACCACTATTGAAAGAAGATTACAAGTTTCAAACAGAACATGAGTTATTCAACTCAAAAATGAATTACATAATGTCTTGATGAAACAACACACTATGACTGAGTATCTAAATAAAGTAAAAACACTGGTTGATAAAATAGCAGCGGTAGGAGCCAGCCTTGACAAAAGAGGACATAATTCTATACACATTAAATGATTTGCCTCCAACATATCAGTCATTCGAAAGCACCATTCGTACTATGGTACAACCAATCAACCTTGATGACCTATATGCGTTTTTTATCAGTGAGGAAATTAACCTCAATGCGGAAGCAGCAAGACAATACAATCCCCCAGATCAAAATACAACAATATATTATACCAGAGGCAGAGGAAAAAAAGGAAGAGGTCGATTCAATTTCCAGAATGCTCAACCAAACACTCAACCAGCACAGTAGTATCAACTATGAAATAAGAAATGACATTCCTTAACCACAAAAAGACACAGCTCTTACAACCACTAATGACAATCCCAACCCGGACTAGTATATGGATTCAGGCTCCATAACTCATCTCACAAAAGATATTAACAGTCTCACGTTAAGTGATCCCATACCATACAATGGAACAGACACCATACAAATTGGAGATGATAGCACACTTCCCATAGCCCACACAGGGGTTGGGAGAAACCGTAAGTTCCAATTACCTCAACTCCTTCACATCCCAAATCTCTCTCACAACCTTCTTTCCATTTATCATCTAACAAAAGATAATAACATTACCATTTCATTTGATGCTTCTGGTTTCATTGTCAAGGATATCAAGACAAACAAAACTCTGCTTCAGGGTCCGAGCCGTAATGGACTCTACCCAATCCCAACCTCCACATGTATACATCGATCAACCTTTCCTGCTATCAACAATCACCAAGCTGCAGCCACATGGCACAACAGACTTGGACATCCCCACATTCGAACCATAGCAATCATCTCCAACACCAACAACCAACTAAAAATACCCACATCCTCTGTTTTATGTACTGCTTGTAAGGTCGCTAAAGGTCATAAGTTGAAATTTCTTATTTTTGTTTCCCATTCCAAATTCCCATTAGAACTTATTCACTCATATGTATGGGGTCCAGCCCCAATCACATCATATCAAGAATTTCGTTATTATGTTATTTTCAAAAATGATTTTTCTCGATTTATATGAATTTTTCCCATGAAATGCTAATCAGAAGTGTCATCAATCTTCATCATATTCCATACAATGATTGAAAAATAAGTACCACATAAACTCAAATAATTTAGATCAGATGGTAGAACAGAATATGTAAATCGAATATTACAAACATACTTACAAAAATAGGGGATTATACACCAAATATCATGTCCATACACCCCAGAACAGAATGTTATAGCCGAAAGGAAGCACATACACCTCATTAAAATAACAAGAACTATGTTAAATACAACATATGTACCATACTCATACTGGCCAGACGCAGTACTCACTACATCATATCTAATCAACCGGATGCCATCTTATACGACTCACAACAATACTCCATTACAGATGCTATATCACAAAATCCAAGAGTACTCCATACTAAGAACTTTTGGATGTGAGTGCTTCCCCTGAATTCCCCCACACAACAGACACAAATTGACCCCAAGAGCTACTACAAGCATTTTTATAGGTTATTCAACATCCTACAAAGGTTACAAATGTCTAAACCCAACTACCAATCACATAACCATCTCCGCCATTTAACCTTTCATGAAAACACATTTCCATTTTCTTAAACCAACATACCCTCATCACCACAATCCACCGTTCCAAACAACCCATTTCTTCTTACACCCACCACCCAACCCACCACAGCCTCCCTCACACCCCAATCACCTGTACCACCACCCATAGCAACCCACCTGATGATAACAAGGTTAAAAACGGAATCTCTCAAACCAAAAATAATCCTGAACCTATTACACCAACATTTTCAGACTCAACAAAACCCAAACCCATATCCAATTACATATCAAGAGGCATCCAAACACCAATACTAGAGGCAAGCAATGGAAACAGAATTCCTTGCATTGCAACAGCAAACAACCTGGTCTCTGGTTCCACCATCGAAAAATGCCCCAATCCTGGAATGCAAATGGACATACAAAACCAATCTCCATTCTGATGGCTTAATTGCTAGATACAAGGCACGACTAGTAGCTCAGGGACATAAACAACAATACGGGATTAATTATCTAGAAAATTCAGTCCAGTGACAAAATTTTTAGCCATTCGAATATTACTCATCATTGTTTTTAATAAGAATTGGGAAGTACAAAAACTAGATGTGGCTAATGCTTTTTTACACGACAAACTGATGGACACTATATACATGAGACAACCCCAAGGCTATGAAGACAATTAACATCTATACCATGTCTGCCTCCTTCATAAAGAAATTTACAGTCTTAAACAGACACAGTGGTTTACAACCTTCTCAACATTCCTACAATAAATAGGATTTCATCCAAATAAAAAATGATCCCTCATTACTCATACTCTCGCAAGACGACTCCTAGGTGTACCACCTACCATATATTGACGACATTTTACTCATAAGTAACAACTCATCTCTCATCTCCAGCATCATATTGAAATTGCATAACACATTTTCTATGAAACATTTAGGCACATCCCATAATTTTTTTGCCATCAACATCACCCCCCGTAAAAACTCACTTTTTCTATCTCAAACTCAATACGCCATATCCCTACTTTAAAGTGCAGGACTCAATATGTAAAGATCACTTTGCTCCAGGATCGTCCGGGACGAAGTTGGATCGTCCCGGGACGATCGGTACAGGTTGTGTTGAACATTGTGGAAACTGAACAGATCGTCTGGACGAAATTTGGATCGTCTGGACAAAAATTCTCCAGAGGACAAGTCGCCGGGGACGTTAATTAATCTCGTCTGGACAAAATTTCTCCAGAGCCAGATCGTCCCGGGACGATCATCGCGATCGTCCAGGACGATCAGTCTGGATATATATATATATAGAAATGAGATATTTTGAAGAGAGAGAAAAGCCAGGAGAGAGAAAAACAAAGGAAAAAAGAAGAAAAGTGATTTTTGGGCGACTCCGGTTCGTTTTCGTCCGTTACTGAAGTTAAAGAAATTGACCGACTCGAGGTAAGGCACATTCCGCCTTTCTTAATTTTCAGAACGGTGAAGTTTGAACGATTTTTTTGTCCGGATTTCGTTTTCGTTAGCGAATTTCGTCCGTATTTTTCGATTGGTTCAGTTTTTACCGCGTAACTTTTGATATGTTTCTGAGGTGCCGAGTGTGCACATTTTGATTATTTTCTAGAGAATTTTGACCGGGTATTTTTTATTCCGCGGTGTTTTCTTTCGACTGCAATTTTTGGCGATGTCTAAAAATATTGTGGCAGTAGAATAAAAGTCTTATATTATTGCTGTGAATGTTCTGTGGTAATTTGGTAGAATTCTGATTCTGTCAATTTTGTGTAAATTCCGTATACTGTCGTTACGCTGCCGAATTTTCATACGATTTCTGAATTTGTCCGGATTTGCTCTGAAATGACATGTTATGATTTTGTATACTTTTGGGAGCCATAAGGGGAAGGTGTTGTAAGCACAAGGGAGCTATAAGGGGAAGTTCTGAGAAGTTCTGTGAAGTTCTGAAATTCTGTATATTTGTTCTGTTCTGGTGCTATGAGCACAATTGGGAGCTATAAGGGGAAGTTCTGGTGCTGTATGCACAAGGGAGCTATAAGGGGAAGTTCTGGTGCTGTATGCACAAGGGAGATATAAGGGGAAGTTCTGAAATCTGGAAGGAAGATCTGTTCTAAAATAGTTATTCTGATTTGATATGAATTTATGATTTCCGTACGATTCTGTCTATTCTGATATGAATTCTGATCTGATATGATTTAATCTGATTTTTGATTTTTGTACGTTCTGTCAGCTCTGATGTGATGTGATTCTGTTCTGTTCTGATCTGTACGATTCTGTTCTGTTCTGATATGATCTGATTCTGATTTTCGCACGATTCTATCTGTTCTGATTTGATATATGATTCAGCTCTGATTTGATAATTAATCTGTTCTGTCTGTTCTGTTCTGATTTGAATCGTTCTGTTCTGTTCTGTCAGTTATGTATTATGATTTCTGCGAATTTCTGTCTGATGTGTTTGATGTGGACTCTGAGGATTTTGATTGGAGGTTTGATGTTTGGCTGAGCTGTTGTAGCTCATCCTTGTTTTCTGCGTGGTTTTCAGGTTCTGGGAAAGGGAAGGAAGTCCAGGATTAGAAGTTCAGAGTCTGATCTGTTATAGGTATTTTGTCCTTTTAATTTTTATACAGTCATGGCTTTTCTGTTCTGCTTTCCTTTCTGTCTAAAAGCCATGAACTATATTTGTATATGATTCTTGTGGGGAAGAAAAGATAGATGATCTATTCCGCTGCATTTGATGTTTATAGTAGCTCTGTGTGCGTCTGTTTTTTTCTATATGTTTGGAAGAAAGTTCTGAAACAAATTCTAAAGCTAGATCCTGGAATCAGTTCAGTTAGTTGAGTTTGGCCACGACCCGATGCAAGCGGGATCCATCCCGGTCGGGTTGGGTCGTGACAAGCCTTTTAAGTGGTATCAGAGCAATAGTTTTGGAATTTGGAATTTGAAATTTGGATTGTAAGACAGAGCTATAGGAAGTGATCTGAGTCTGTCTAGGGTAGTTTTGGTTTGTTTGGATTTTTTATTGTGTTGTTTTTGTTATAGTTTTCTGGATTTTCTGGATTTTCTGGATTTTCTGTATGGATCTGCCAGACCCCGACATGACAGACGGTCAGAGTGCCAGTCAGGCAGCACCAGTGGGTAGTACAGCCCCAGTGGTTGGTGCAGATATACTTTCCCAGTTTGCTACATTGGTTGCTCAGATGATGAGCGAGACTCACAGTAGAGCTTCTACTGTCCGATCTGAGGATATTGATAGACATCTGCAGATGTTTCTGAGGTTGAAACCTCCGAGGTCTGAGGGCGCTGTTGAGCCCAGAGCAGCTGAGGAGTGGCTGAGGAGGATAGAGAAGACTTTTGACGGCATGCAGTGTCCGTCAGACAGGAAGGTACCTTTGGCAGTATTTCTGTTAGATGGGGAAGCTGAGCACTGGTGGGTAGGCCAGCAGGAGGCCAAGTTTCAGGGCAGGTTAAACTCTTTGATTTCTTGGGAAGAGTTTTCTAAGGTATTTCGATCTTGGTTTGTTCCCCCTTCTGCACGACAGCAGATGCAGGAGAGTTTTCTGAGGCTGATTCAGGGGAGCAAGACTGTGATGCAGTACGAGGCAGAGTTTACTACCTTAGCCCGATATGCTCCGCAGCTGGTTAGTACTTCTACTGAGAAGTGCTATCGCTTTCTGAGGGGACTACGAGACAGTCTGAGGCAGCCCCTGGTACCATTTCACATTTCTGATTTTTCTGAGCTTGTGGAGAGAGCTCGTTTGATAGAGAACGATCTGATGGCTATTCAGTAGCGGTGGACTGCGAGTAGGAAGAGGTTTGGGGGTGATGCTTCTGGTAGTGGTTCCTCTGGCAAGAGGAGATTTGTTTCTGGTTCTGGAGACTCCCGGAGGAGTGGACAGTCTGGATATTCTGGTACTGCTACCAGTACGACTAGTTCTGGATCTGTTAGTGGGGCACCTGTGTGCCAGAGTTGTGGACGACGACATTTTGGCCAGTGCTACCGGATGACTGGTTAGTGCTTCAGATGTGGTCAGCCAGGACATCGGATTGCAGAATGTCCACAGGCTGGGTTTGATCGACGATCTAACGTCCGATCCGAGAGCTTTGTTAGACCTGCCGGTTCAGCAGGAAGACCGAGGACTGTTCCTCCACGTCCTATGACTGAGGGATCTTGTAGAGGTGGTGGTTCGAGTTCTGTGCCACGGAGACCACCTACTATTGGTCAGAGGGAGCCTAGTAGTTCTGTTGCTTCAGCTCCAGCTCCAGTTCAGCCACGAGTGTACAGTCTGAGTCAGCAGGAGGCTCGAGATGCTCCAGATGTGGTGACATGTACGATTTACATTTCTGATCAGCCCTATCATATTTTGTTTAATTCTGGAGCCAGTCACTCTTTTCTATCCGAGCGGTGTTTTGATGCTTTGCATCTGGATTCAATTTTGCTTCCGGTTTCTCTTTCTGTGATTTTGCCGGCTAGAAATAATTTGATTGCTCAAAAGTTTTTCTTTTGTGAGATTGATTTTGCTGGCAAGAAGTAGAAAGCAAGTTTGATTTTGTTGTCGATTTCTTCGTATGACGTGATTTTGGGTATGGATTGGCTGAGTCTGTATGAGGCTCAGATTGACTGTCTGAAGAAGCAAGTGAGTTTGCTTATGTCTGGAGAGAGGTGTGTATTTCAAGGTTTACGAGGTGTTCTCTCTTGTCTGATTTCTGGACTGGAAGTTAGAAGAATGTGGAAGAAGGGTTGTCTAGTCTTTTTGGCTTCGGTGCGGGATAGGAACCTGGATGTTGGTTCTGTTTCTGATATCACAGTAGTACGAGAGTTTGCTGATGTATTTCCTGAGGAGTTGGTTGGTTTACCTCCGGATAGAGATGTGGAGTTCTCTATTGATATTTTTCCGGGTACAACTCCGATATCAAAAGCTCCGTACATGATGGCACCGAAAGAACTTTCTGAGTTGAAAGTTCAGCTCCAGGAGTTGGTGGATAGAGGATTTGTTCGTCCTAGTGTTTCTCCTTGGGGAGCACCTGTTTTGTTTGTGAAGAAGAATGATGGAACACTCCGTATGTGTGTTGACTACAGAGATTTGAATAAAGTCACAATCAAGAACAAGTATCCTTTGCCACGGATTGACCACTTGTTTGACCAGCTTTCTGGTTCTTTGGTGTTTTCGAAGATTGATTTGAGATCTGGATATTATCAGGTGAAGGTGAAGGAAGCTGATGTGTTGAAGACAGCTTTCAGCACTCGGTACGGACACTATGAATTTTTGGTTATGCCTTTTGGGGTAACCAACGCACCTGCTATTTTCATGGATCTGATGAACAGAGTGTTCAGGTAGTATCTGGATCAGTTTGTGATCGTCTTCATCGACGATATTCTGGTATATTCTGCTTCTGAGGATGATCATGCCAGACATTTGAGCATTGTGTTGGAGACTCTGAGACGGCATCAGTTGTATGCTAAGTTCTCCAAGTGTGAATTCTGGCTGAAGAGCATTTCATTTCTGGGGCATGTGATTAGCGGAGAAGGTATTTCTGTTGATCCCCAGAAGATTCAGGCTGTTGCGGGTTGGCCAAGGCCTACTATGGTATTTGAGGTACGTAGTTTCTTAGGCATGGCTGGATATTACAGGAAGTTTGTGAAAGGATTTTCTCAGATTGCTACGCCTCTGACGAGATTGACTCAGAAGTCAGTAGCTTTTGTTTGGACACCGGAGTGTGAGGCTAGTTTTCAGAGATTGAAGGATTGTCTGACTTTAGCTCCAGTGTTAGCACTTCCGTCAGATACGGAAGGATTTCAGGTGTTCAGTGATGCTTCACTGAAAGATTTGGGATGTGTGTTGCATTAGCATGGACGGGTAATTGCTTATGCCTCGAGACAGTTAAAACCACATGAGAAGAATTACCCGACACATGATTTGGAGTTGGCTGCAGTTGTTTTTGCTTTGAAGATTTGGCGTCACTATCTGTATGGCGTCATATGTGAGATTTTCACAGATCACAAGAGTTTGAAGTACATTTTTACTCAGAAGGATCTGAATTTGAGGCAAAGAAGGTGGCTTGAGTTGATCAAGGACTACGATCTGACGATTCAGTATCAGCCTGGTAAGGCTAATGTGGTGGCGGATGCTCTGAGCAGGAAATCTTCTAGATTATTAGGTATTCAGCTCACTTCTGATGATTTTCTGATGCGTGATATGGAGCGATTGCAGTTGGAAGTGATTTTCTCCAATAGTTTGGATTCTGGAGTTTTGACTCGGTTGAGCATTCAGTCTTCTTTGGAAGAAAGGATTTTGGAAGCCCAGAA
This sequence comes from Dendrobium nobile, assembly GCA_022539455.1. Lineage (NCBI taxonomy): Eukaryota > Viridiplantae > Streptophyta > Magnoliopsida > Asparagales > Orchidaceae > Dendrobium > Dendrobium nobile. The sequence goes on along the minus strand of CM039732.1, from coordinate 21,239,591 downwards.
GTTAGATTCTGACTATTCGACGTTGATTGCTCAGATTGAATCTGGTAAGAAGCCTGAACTCCGAGTTTCTGATTCTGGTGCTATTTTCTGCAAGAACAGGTTGTGGATTCCTGTGTTTAGAGATCTGAGGAAAGAGATTCTGTATGAATCTCATCATTCAGGCTACACTTTTCATCCGGGAAGTGGTAAGATGTACGGAGATATGAAGAGTTTGTTCTGATGGCCGGGTATGAAAAAGGATGTAGCCGATTTTGTTGCTAGATGCGAGGCCTGTCAGTTGGTGAAAGCAGAGCATCAGCGACCAGGAGGACTTTTGCAGTCGTTGCCTATCCCTGAGTGGAAGTGGGAGGAGGTAACAATGGATTTTGCTATGGGTTTTCCTCGATCAAGGCAATGGCACGATGCCATTTGGGTGATTGTGGATCGATTGACGAAGTCTGCTCATTTTCTTCCGATCAGGCAGACCGATCCGGTGGATCGATTGGCACAGGTCTATGTGAGAGAGATTGTCAGATTACACGGTGTGCCTAAGGTGATTGTTTCTGATCGAGATGGACGGTTTACTTCCAGACTTTGGAAGGGTATTTAGCAAGGTTTGGGTACGAAGTTGCATTTCAGTACAGCTTTTCATCCGCAGACTGATGGACAGTCTGAGAGGACTATTCAGGTACTGGAAGATCTGTTGAGGCTGTGCGTTCTGGATTTTGGAGGAAGCTGGGAAGATCACATTCCTCTCATAGAGTTTGCTTATAATAACAGTTTTCAGTCCAGTATTGGTATGGCACCTTATGAAGCTCTGTATGGCCGGAAGTGTAGAACTCCTTTGACTCTGACTGAGGTTGGAGATAGGCAGGAGATGGGTGCCACTTTTGTAGATGAAACTGTTAAGAAAGTTAATTTGATTAAAGAAAAATTGAAAGCTGCACAAGATCGACAGCAGAAAAATTACAATCAGAAGCACAGGTTCGTTGAATTTCAAGTTGGTGACTTTGTATATGTTAAAGTCAGTCCGATGAAGGGTGTGAGCAAATTTGGCAGAGTAAGTAAGCTCAATCCACGGTATGTTGGACCTTTTGAAATCCTTCAAAGGATTGGTAAATCTGCTTACAGATTGTTATTATCTGATCAAATGTCTGATGTGCACAATGTTTTTCACGTATCCTCTTTGAGAAAGTGGATATCTGATTCTGATAAGAAGTTGTCTGCTGATGAAGTTGAGATTCAGGAGAATTTGCAGTATAAAGAAGAACCTGAGAAAATTTTGACTTACGATGTTCGTAAGTTAAGAAATAAACAGATTCCTATGGTTAAAGTTCAGTGGAAGCATCGAACAGCACGAGAAGCGACTTGGGAGAAGGAGTCTGACATAAGGCAAGCATATCCATATTTGTTTTGACTGCGTTTCGGATTGGCAATGTCGAGGACGACATTTTTTTGAAGTTGGGGAGATTGTAAAGATCACTTTGCTCCAGGATCGTCCGGGACGAAGTTGGATCGTCCTGGGACGATCGGTACAGGTTGTGTTGAACATTGTGGAAACTGAACAGATCGTCTGGACGAAATTTGGATCGTCTGGAAGAAAATTCTCCAGAGGACAAGTCGCCGGGGACGTTAATTAATCTCGTCTGGACGAAATTTCTCCAGAGCCAGATCGTCCAGGACGATCAGTCTGGATATATATATAGAAATGAGATATTTTGAAGAGAGAGAAAAGCAAGGAGAGAGAAAAACGAAGGAAAAAAGAAGAAAAGTAATTTTTGGGCGACTCCGGTTCGTCTTCGTCCGTTACTGAAGTTAAAGAAATTGACCGACTCGAGGTAAGGCACATTCCGCCTTTCTTAATTTTCAGAACGATGAAGTTTGAACGATTTTTCTGTCCGGATTTCGTTTTCGTTAGCGAATTTAGTCCGTATTTTCCGATTGGTTCAGTTTTTACCGCGTAACTTTTGATATGTTTCTGAGGTGCCGAGTGTGCACATTTTGATTATTTTCTGGAGAATTTTGACCGGGTATTTTTGATTCCGCGGTGTTTTCTTTCGACTGCAATTTTTGGCGATGTCTAAAAATGTTGTGGCAGTAGAATAAAAGTCTTATATTATTGTTGTGAATGTTCTGTGGTAATTTGGTAGAATTCTGATTCTGTCAATTTTGTGTAAATTCCGTATACTGCCGTTACGCTGCCGAATTTTCGTACGATTTCTGAATTTGTCCGGATTTGCTCTGAAATGACATGTTATGATTTTGTATACTTTTGGGAGCCATAAGGGGAAGGTGCTGTAAGCACAAGGGAGCTATAAGGGGAAGTTCTTAGAAGTTCTGTGAAGTTCTGAAATTCTGTATATTTGTTCTGTTCTGGTGCTATGAGCACAATTGGGAGCTATAAGGGGAAGTTCTGGTGCTGTATGCACAAGGGAGCTATAAGGGGAAGTTCTGGTGCTGTATGCACAAGGGAGATATAAGGGGAAGTTCTGAAATCTGGAAGGAAGATCTGTTCTGAAATAGTTGTTCTGATTTGATATGAATTTATGATTTCCGTACGATTCTGTCTATTCTGATATGAATTCTGATCTGATATGATTTAATCTTATTTCTGATTTTTGTACGTTCTGTCAGCTTTGATGTGATGTGATTCTGTTCTGTTCTGATCTGTACGATTCTGTTCTGTTCTGATATGATCTGATTCTGATTTCCGCACGATTCTATCTGTTCTGATTTGATATATGATTCATCTCTGATTTGATAATTAATCTGTTCTATCTGTTCTGTTCTGATTTGATTTGTTCTGTTCTGTTCTGTCAGTTCTGTATTATGATTTCTGCGAATTTCTGTCTGATGTGTTTGATGTGGACTATGAGGATTTTGATTGGAGGTTTGATGTTTGGCTGAGCTGTTGTAGCTCATCATTGTTTTCTGCGTGGTTTTCAGGTTCTGGGAAAGGGAAGGAAGTCCATGATTAGAAATTCAGAGTCTGATATGTTATAGGTATTTTGTCCTTTTGATTTTTATACAGTCATGACTTTTCTGTTCTGCTTTTCTTTCTGTCTAAAAGCCATGAACTGTATTTGTATATGATTCTTTTGGGGAAGAAAAGATAGATGATCTGTTCCGCTGCATTTGATGTTTATAGTAGCTCTGTGTGCGTCTGTTTTTGTCTGTATGTTTGGAAGAAAGTTCTGAAACAAATTCTAAAGCCAGATCCTGGAATCAGTTCAGTTAGTTGAGTTTGGCCACAACCCGATGCGAGCGCGATCCGTCCCGGTCGGGTTGGGTCGTGACAAAATACATGCAAACCCCTCTCGAACCCATCATGCACCAAATCGTCACAACAAATAACACCCAACCCCATTCTCACAAACCCATACACATATAGATAAATAATATGATCTCTTCAATACCTAACCATTACACAACCCAACATTGCATTTCATGTAAACCTCCTTTGTCAGCACATACACAACCCACAACCATATCATGCATACCTCCTCAAGAGGCTACTCAGATGCATCAAAGGCACAACATACTACGATGTACCAATTTCATCGGGACCACTTCAACTATATTCATACTTAGATGCAGACTGGGCAAGCGACATAGAGACAAGGAAATCTACCTCAAGCTATTGCTCATTTCTCAGGACCACACCGATATCATGGAGCATCAAGAAATAACATACCGTTACAACATATGGCTACGACAACTACTACAAAATTTCAAAATACCCATCTCGCATCTGACGGATCTTCATTGTGACAACACTTCTACCATCGCCCTGGACAAAAACCAAGTGTTCCATGCAAGAACGAAACACATCGAGATCGATCATCACTTCATACGACACTAGATTCACTCAAACATCATTCGAGTTCAACCGATCAGCACCCGGGACCAGATCGCCTACATCTTCACAAAGCACCTTTATACTCCCAGCTTTCATTTGCTTCGAGCCAAGTTGAAGGTTCACGAAAACCATAATCTTTTAGGGGGATAAAAAGGACAGACGAACTCAGCCGACTTACAACAAACCACATGCTCACCATTAGCTCCATATACATGTACACAGAAGAAATAAATCATAGGCACACATGTATACGCTAGAGTACTATAAATACATATGTACATTAAATAATAGAAATCAATCTGAGATAGCCTATAGCGACTTCAAGTCTCAATAGTTTTAGCATCATTTCCCTTTTATCTTTTTCCTCTTCTTAATTTCTTTACAATCAATGACATTACTCCATGAGAGTATTCTAAGAAGGCTAATATCCAATAATCTAGTTGAAAAATATTACCTTTATCCTAACTTATAATGAGAAAGTCTCAACTAATAGACCATTTCAAAAGATGGCAAATCATCAATAAAATATAAGGTAAGGGTGTAAATGAGTTAGTTCAGATGGTCGACTTGATAAATGACTCTTAAGCTGATCTCGATCACCTGAAAGCCAAGCTTGAGTCTTACATGTCAAAGAGTGGTTCTTAATAAGCTTTGAGAAAGTTGCTTTAGACAACCTAAATGTCAAAGAGCTTATATAGGAATGAATTTCTAGACTGATGTGATATATTTCATTAACATTAGCATTAAACTAATGTTGGTTATAATAATTTCCAGCTGTTTGCACCAGCTTCTACAATTTGTGGCTATTATCACAACAAAAATGTTTCTTAATATTCTTCCAAAGGTGTCGCATGCAAACTCTGTGGTCAACATTAGGAAAGACAATTTTAATAGCTTCACCTATCCCCTTCTCCATATCTGATATAAAGGCTATATACTCTACTTCAATACTAAAAGCTTGGGACAAATTCAGAAGAAATAATTCCAAGCTTCTCTTTAATTTAGATTCCACAATGATGAATGTAATAATAAAGAGACCATTATCCCCACCCAAACAATTCGTGGAAAGTAGTACACATAAATACTTGGATTTTAGATGATAAGCATCAATGTCAATTAAATATCAATATTCGACGAAGAAGCCATCAATGCAAATCTTGAAACTAATAAAAACCGCTTAAATAAATGGTTTTGATTGTCACATAGATACATTATATGTTAGTTCGGGTTCCTATTTATTAACTTCAATTTAAGTGTGGGCACCCACTTGTAGTTATTATCTATTGAACCAAACAGTTGTTTTCTTGTTAATTCCCTTGAACGCCATATTTTCATGTATGGTAAAGACAAACTAAAAGTGGTCTCCAAGTTATTACCTACGTACTTTGTTGTAATATCATAATTTCTTTTTACAATACCCATGATTTCATTAGTAATCCAAGTAGCACTTGCTTGTCTGTTACTAACTCTATTAACCCTTGGGCATAAATGTGTCAAATTTAATTTTCTAACTTCGATGACCATCTGAATATAATAAAGTACTTATTCGTCATGGACATCCACAATATGTGCATATAGCAACAACTCTTGATTTGTCACTAGCTTTAATCTTGATATCAAAGTTTTGCAAACTTGCTTTTGAGTGAATACTATGTTTTAAACTTGATGAATCCTAAAAATGCAAACCAACACATAAAGAATGCATTTCTTCAACCTGAGCAGCAAAGCCACCATCACATAACCCATCTACTATTATGTCATTGGTCACCCTGCTATTCACACTTAAATCTTGCATATCACCATACTAAATGTCATCAGCATTACTCAAATCTTTTTCAAGATCTTTGACTACAACCACCACCTTCAGAAATATGTAAGCATGTTCATCACATCTCTATAATTACTAATTAGCATGTAAAAGGCGATGTTCCATTAATATGATAGGTAGGTCATATAGGCTTGATCCCTAAGCCAACGACAAAGTGCTTTGGTTTGTTCTTTCAATAGTAACAAATCAATATCACATCTTTCAAACTTCAAAGTTTTTTTGATTTTTACTGAAATATTTCATCATGCTTTAACCCTTCACAACAACCCAATATCCTTCATATTTGAAGACAGTAGAACATAAATTGTTACAGACTTACAGTCCATATATGTGAGTCCAATTATTAATGAAAAAAATTTCAAGCAATAAGCATGAACAAGTATGAAGAACATGAAAATAGAAGCAGAAGTAGTGAATGTTTACAATCTATGCAGAAGAATAAGTTCAAACAAAATTTTTTCCTTTATGTAAACTTTCTCCAATATCCACCACAATAACAATAGAATGTCGTATTTGCATGCTGAATACAGAAATTACCTAAGAACTTTTATTAGGTCCGGTGTAAGGACGTAGAGGAACGTCCGGTCGGAGGCAAAATCCCGCCAAAAAACACGGTATTTGCTCGGTATTGCTAGGTATTATTTGATAATAACGAGGAATATCGCTCTGTGAAGACCAATACCGAGTTATACCGAGCTATACCGAGCAATACCGAGTTGTACCGAAAAAAACTCGGTATAACTTGGTATTGCTCGGTATAACTCGGTATAACTCGATATTGGGTCTTCACGTGATGGTATTCCTCGTTATTGTTTGGTATTGCTCGGTATTTCTCATTTTTTGGCACGATTTGGCCTCCGACCGGACGTTCCTCTACGTCCGGTCGGAGAACAATTACGTTCCTCTACGTCCGGTCGGAGGACGTAATAATTGTTCATTACATCGGCACGACAAGATTTGCAAGAAATTTTGGAGAGATATTTGGACGTTTGCATCGGCGTGGTAAGATGAGCGTTGGTTCGATGTGAAGGAGAGAAGGAGAGCTGCTTTGTTTCTCAAAATGGAGGTTCAATTCAACGCGAAAGAGAGCTGCTCGGGAGATGTTTCCCGCACGCCAAATCCTGTTTTTGCGAATTGGTTTTGACGGAGCAGATGGAGTGTTATATTAGATGGTAAAAAGGTAAAAACTAAAATTTAGGTATTAGATAAGTAAATAAAGATATTTTGAATATTAGGTATGTAAAATTTAGGCATAAACTTTTAAAAATATATGTAACTGTACTCCGCACTTAATAATATTTTCCCATAGTGGAGCCAATGTATTTGCCCGGTTCCTTCCCCTACCTCGGCCTTCCTGACCTCTCCGCCATTTTTATTTCAACTGCATTGGTTTAAAAAACCAGCGGATCGATCACTTCATTGCCACTCAAGGCCAAGAAAGCGAAACCTCAACTGAATCGAAGAATGTGCGTTGGGATTACCAAGCGCATTGCTCGTCGATCTCTTCGCATTGGAGGAAGGAAGGGAACAATGAACCAGATCAATATCAGGAGTGCAAGTAGACGTAACTGAGGACTGCTTTCTCGATTACTGTACTAGTCTCTTTTCTTTCGAAATTGAGGCAAACGATGCAAATCCAAGAGCGTGGCACCGCCGACGGGGCCGCTAATATCTCAAAACCCTTTCCCCGTCCTCTCACCTATCTGGACTCCCCAATCCGCGGCAAGAAGAACCGAGATCTCTCATTCGCTTCCTCGCCTCCCTCCTGCAACACGTACAAGCTGTTCGCCCTCTTTATCCTCATCGCCTCCATTGCTGCCCTCTTTTTCCTTCGAGGTACTAGTGATGGAGCCGCTCTTCTTTGCCTTGACAACCGCCCGGCTCGTTCCCTCCCCGCAACCATCACTTATCCCGATATCTCCTGGTCCACCGTCCCCGCAATCCACGCCGTCGACTCGGCCGCCGTCGCTCCCTTTGCCTCCTTTCGCTCAGAACGATGGATCGTCGTCTCAGTGTCCGCTCCTCCCACAGATTCACTCCGCCTCCTAGTTAAAACCCGAGGCTGGCAACTTCTCGCCGTCGGTAACTCCCATACACCGGTCGACTGGTCCCTCAAAGGTGCTATCTTTCTCTCCCTGGATCTCCAGTCTCGCCTCGGCTTCCGCACCGTCGACTTCCTCCCTTATGCCTCGTATGTCCGCAAATCCATCGGGTATCTCTTCGCCATCCAGCATGGCGCGAAGATCATCTATGATGCCGACGACCGGTCCGACATCCTTGGCGGGGACCTCTCCAAGCATTTCGACCTCGACCTTGGTGCAGCCGCCGGTGCTGCTTCCGGTTACCCTGTCATTCTCCAATACAGCCGCGCTGCTGACAACAACCGAACTATCGTAAACCCCTACGTGCACTTTGGCCAACGTTCGGTGTGGCCGAGGGGCCTTCCACTAGAGAGCGTTAAGGAGGTCAGCCACGAGGAGTTCTACTCGGAGATCCGTGGCGGTGGGCAATTTATCCAACAAGGGCTCTCTAATGGTCTCCCTGACGTCGACTCCATCTTCTACTTCACACGAAAGTCGTCACGGTCGGAGCCTTACGACATTCTTTTCGACGAGGATGCTCCCAAGGTTGCATTGCCACAGGGCTTAATGGTTCCTGTCAATTCCTTCAACACCATCTTCCACTCCCAGGCTTTCTGGAGCCTCATGCTCCCTGTCTCGGTGAGCTCCATGGCTTCTGATGTAATCAGGGGTTATTTTGCGCAGAGGATTATGTGGGAAATTGGAGGCTATGTGGCAGTCTATCCACCTACTATTCACAGGCAGGACAAGGCGGAGGCATACCCATTTTCAGAGGAGAAGGATCTGCATGTCAATGTTGCTAGGCTGATTAAATTTTTGGTCTCTTGGAGATCAGCCAAGCCAACTATTTTTGATAGAATTTTGGACTTGAGCTATGCTATGGCAAACGAGGGTTTTTGGGCAGAGAAGGATATGTTGCTCACAGCTGCCTGGCTTCAGGATTTGATTTCTATTGGGTATCAACAACCAAGGATGATTTCGCCGGAACTGAACCAGGTGAAGGAGGCCAGCAGGCTACGAGATCGGAGGGAGTTTGTACCTAGGAAAATTTCTTCGATCCATCTTGGTGTAGATGAATCTGGCAGTGTGAATTATGAGATTGGGAATCTCATACGCTGGAGGAGGAGCTTTGGGAATGTGGTGCTCATTATGCACTGCAGTGGTCCTGTGGAGCGCACAGCTCTTGAATGGAGGTTGCTGTATGGGAGGATTTTTAAGACTGTAGTCATTCTGTCAGAACACAATAGCACTGATTTGGCTGTAGAATATGGAGAGCTATCAATAGTTTACAAGTAAGTTTTCTGGACGTTCTTATCCAAGTACCATAGAAACAGAAATTTTTTTCCTGCAGTGTAGTTAAATTCCTGCATCTGATGCTTAGTTTTAATCTAATTTAAATGGCATATTTTGAATTATTATTATTTGTTTGTTTTAAATGATTTTAATCTCCATGTCTTTATCACTGTTTAGTCCAGCATCCATTGTTAGCAATAGCTGTTTGCGCTTCATGTTATTTAGGCTTTGACCTTTTTGGTCAGTGAGGGAATTATCATCCGATGGGCCTTGTTTGTAATATTTCCAGTTTATATAAATCTAATAGCACAACGGCATTGTGGATGCTATTAAGGTGTTCAGTCTTTTGGGGTGGATTTGTTTCTTGAATGCTAGGGATGAATTTTTTAGAGCTTTTGCAAATGACTTTAGGAAGTTGGAAACAGATGTTGGGCCACACAATAACAAAAAGACAAACAAGAAAAAGTAAGCAGCGGAAAAGTACACCAAAATTTAGCCGGGAAAAACTCGAAATTAGGAAAAAATCACGGAGCCACACCACACTAAGAAATTCATTATGAAAGTGAGTTCATTATGAAAATGAGAGAAATTGTACATACCGTTCTTCTCTCACTTTCTCCTTGCCTCTCTTCACTTCACACATAGTTATTTTCTCAAAGCAGATAAGAGATGCACTTGAAAAACATTCAAAGGATGCAACCCTTTCAAGTGAAATAAAAAGAAGAGGGAAGAAAACTGATCAGCTCGACTCTGGCACGACGCTAGGGATGGAGTGCCACACGTTTATTTTTGTCTTCAACTTGAACTTGAAGCGCTGCAGTTCTCTAGCATATAATGTTGCGGCGTTGTATGGATGTATAGACAATTTTTTTGAATAGGGGAGAATGATGGGGACATCAGTTGGAAAGTCTACCGTCGACGTGGCCGTAGATCTACGACCACGATCTACCCGATGTATTTCTAATTTTAGTATGGTCATTTTATTTTGATGTATTTTATTTCTGCATTTTTTCCCTTTTTACCCTTGCTTGAGGGATCGAGTCTTGTAGCCCCTCGAGGGTATTTTAGTCTTTTATTTTATGTCATTGTATTAGGCTATTTATAGCCTTCATCTTGTACTTTTGATGGTTAATGAATGATATTAAGAAAATTTTCCTGCGTTTGTCTTCTTGAAGCTTTTGTGAGAGCTTGAGAGAGAGTTTGAGAGCTTGGTGGAGCCTAGGAGAGGCCACCCGTTGTACCCAACAGTCACCACCGGTGGCTCTTGGTTATCCTCCTTCCTTATTTCCCTTCTTTCCAACATCCACCGCCGGTCATCCCCACCACCAACCACCACCTCATAACCTCTTCCATCCAAGCTCAACCCCACCACATCCCCAAAACCGAGCCTTCACCTTCATCCCGCCGGCCACCTTCTTAGCTGCCGGCCTCCCCTTCATCCACCACCATTCCCTCTGTCAATCACCGGCCCCATCTCGTCTTCTCCACGAATTTTCAAATTTTGAAATTCAAAGTGGAAGTTTCCAAATTTGCCCGACGCCAAATTAGGAAAGTTTCAATGAGGTTTCAAATTTCAAATATGAATTTGAGCGGATTTGAAATTTTCATCATTAATTAGTCGGAGTGGATTAGGAAACGCGTAATTACTTTTCTCCTAACCCACTCCCTCTCTCCATGCCGCCGGCTCCCTTAGTGGGCCCCTCTCCTTTAATGCTCCATTAAGGGACCTTATTACATGCTATTTGAAATTCAAAATCAAATTAATTTCCCTCCATTCTTACTTAAATCTGAGAATAATTTCAGATTTGGAGTTTAAAACAAATTCTATTCCACCTAACCTAGCCTCCTCCTAACCCTAGCCGCCTCCTTCCCACTTACAACCCGCCGACCACCTTCTCCCCCACCGCCCACTCCCTCTCTCTCTTCACCCCCCCTCAAGGTGTCTCTCCTTCAATGATTTGAGATGGATGATCGATCCGGAGTTGAATCCGATTTTGCGTATGAAGGCTAAGATTGCATGGATCTTCTCAACTTGCCTTCCTCAACTTAAGTCCAAACATTGTTGGATGCAAAGAGAAGGTCACCCACCACTTGCTACTCATTGTGATCAAGGCTAGGGAAGAGAAGCTACGGAAGGTTTATAGTGATTCACGTCATTTCTCCGAGAAGGTGATCTTCTTCCTTGATCCACTTACTTTTTGAATTCTACTTACTTTGTTGAGAGTTTGTGCAAGCAAGAAATCGTGTCTACTTATCGCCATCCATTAGTAATCGTAGTTTTGTTACTTCTTGGCTATTAGACTTCATTGTTATGTCGTGGTTAAGTTGGAAACTACTCCAATGCAATGCTTTAATTTTTCTATATGTTTTGAGTTAGCTTAGTCTCTTGTGTGGCTTAGCCTAGCGGAATTGACTACTTACGAGTTTTACTTTGTTGTTTTCATCACAATTAACTAAAATCTGAAATTGTTCTTAAGCTATCTTGTGCAAGTTTCCAATTTTGCATGTAGTTCTACATCATCTTGGTATCAGAGCATGGCTAGCATGCGATACATGTGCTAGAATTCATCCTAGGCTATTACTTAGGCTTGCATATTTAATTGGCATGCATAACATCTATAAAAACATTTTAATCTTCACTTACATTTGCTGTCCAGAAATTTCTGCATGCATTTAAAGAGCATTAAGTGTTGATTTTGGGATTTTAAGTGCTGCCCTCGTTGTTATAACTCTTCTAGTTGTCTAGGATCACTTTGCACTTTGTTTTAGTTGCTGTCCAAACATTTCCTGCAACATTTAGTGTGCTGTTGGTTCATCGTTTAGGTGCCTAAGTGCTGTCCTTCACTTCCCCACTTCATTATTTGCATAGAGAACCTTAAGCCTTACGTGTAAATTGCTGTCCTTGAGTTTCCTGCACCTTATTCCTTCAGATTAAGCGTGTTTCTTTAGGGTTTAGCTGTTGTTTTCTGACTAGAACCCCTCCTAAGTCACCCATAGTGTTTAGGAATGGACCTGGAGCAAATAGGAAGGACTTAAGACCTCTTGGTAGGACAGATGAACACCATGAGCCAGCAGTTGAAGGAAAATCAAGTTGACCTAGCGGAGCTTCGTAGGAACACCACTGAGAGATTTGACACGTTAGAGTGAGCTAGAGAAAACCTGATTCCCTACACTCCTTCTAGACCTCCGTCCATGATCGGGGATGACGTCTACCACGATGAGGGACCCCCTCGTGCCCATCATCGCGCTCCCCAATATGGACATAACCATCCTCACGACCCTGATGTACCACTCATGAAAAATATCAAAGTGGATGCTCCTACCTTTGATGGCACGCTTGATCCCCAGCTCTTCCTGGACTGGTTCAAAGGTATGGACAGTTTCTTCAAGTGGTACAATATTTCTGAAGCGAGGAAGGTTAGTTTTGCGGAGATGAAGCTCACAGGTAGGGCAAGTCAATTTTGGTCTAATTTAGAAAGCCTTAGGGAAGCCCGCAATGAATATCCCATTACTGATTGGCTCACTATGAAGCGGGAATTGAAACACAAGTATGTACCTCCATCCTATTTCCCCAGACTGTTAGATAAGTGGAATAGGCTGACCCAGGGTGGCAAACCAGTCAAGGATTACATCGCATCCTTTGATGATTACTTGATTAGATGCAAAGGGGAGACTGCTGCTACCCCCGCACAGATTCTGTCCATGTTCCGTACTGGGTTGCGAGAGGATATTCGCAATGAACTGTTTGCCCGGAACGTCACTACCTTGGAAAATGCGTGTAGTATTGTTCTAGACCTTGAAGAGAGTCGGTCCCAGCACCCGAGCCGGTCCCACGACGTTAGGCACTCATATAAGCCTTCTGGTAGTTCCACCTCTCACACTCCTACCACACGACCGTCACACGGGAGCACCAGCCGACCACCCGCCGGCCCTCCTTTCCCCCGATCTGATGTTAGACCCAAACCACCCACTCCGGATACATCTCGGTCCAACCCCGGGACCAAGTGCTTTCGATGCCAGGGGTATGGGCATATAGCTTCTCAATGCTCCAGTCCTTACAAGATTTCTATCGTCGAGGAGATTATTGAGGACGATCCTGAACCCGAGGGTGATCAGATCCATCAGGTCGATGATGAAGGTGAATTCTTTGAGGAGGACGATGACACCGCCGTCCTCCATTGCCTTCAGAGACTGGATACCACTCCCATCTGCGTGGTGAGATGTGCACTATCTCAGCCCACCCTCACTGATGACTGGCGTAGGACCGCCATTTTTCATACCTATACGAAGATCAAGGATAAGAACTGCAAGGTCATCGTGGATAGCGGTAGTTGCATCAATGCTGTGTCTTCCAGCATGGTATCCAAGTTAGGACTCGCTCCCGTTCCTCACCCCAGTCCGTATAAGGTAGCGTGGGTCAATTCTGTTGCCTTGGAAGTGAAGGAACGAATTCTCGTGCCTATCTCCTTTGCCTCTTACAAGGAGAATGTTTGGTGCGATATTCTGATTATGGATGTTGGGCAGATTCTTTTAGGTCGACCATGGATTTTTGATAATGATGTCCACATCTATGGGCGCGTGTTCGAACATGCGGGTAAAAAGATCAAGCTTTTACCTTCGCAGCCCCGGGGTAAGGATGACACCAAACCCTCCCCGAATAATCCCAAGAAAGGTTTGAACTTAGTTACTGCTAAGGTTTTGGATTCGGAGGTAGCCCTCGGCGCTCCTCTTTATGCTCTTGTTGGTCGTGAGATTCCCACTGAATCTGACGTGCCTATCCCCGAGGAAGTCCGACCTATTTTAGAGCAATTTGCTGATATATTCCCTGATGACCTCCCTGATAGGTTACCTCCACTTAGGGATATTCAGCATGCCATAGACTTAGTTCCTGGAGCCTCTCTTCCGAACCTGCTCCATTATCGCATGAATCCTACTGAGCATGCCGAGCTCAAGAAGCAGGTAGAGGAGTTACTGCAGCGGGGTTTTATTAAAGAGAGCCTTAGTCCCTGTGCAGTACCAGCCCTTCTTACCCCTAAGAAGGATGGAACTTGGCGGATGTGTGTTGATAGCCGTGCTATTAACAAAATCACCGTCAAGTATCGTTTTTCGATCCCGAGATTAGATGATATGCTAGATATGATGTCGGGTGCCAAATTATTTTCGAAGATAGACCTGAAGAGTGGATACCACCAGATCCGGATCCGACTCGGGGATGAGTGGAAAACCGCTTTCAAAACGAAAGATGGCCTTTATGAGTGGTTAGTCATGCCCTTTGGTTTGAGCAATGCCCCTAGCACTTTTATGAGGGTCATGACTCAAGTGTTGCGCCCCTTTATGGGTAAGTTTGTTGTTGTCTACTTTGATGACATACTTATCTATAGCCATTCAGTTGATCAGCACCTTGACCACCTTAAACAAGTTTGTGATGTTTTGAGGAAAGAATAGTTTTATGCCAATCCTAAGAAATGTACTTTCCTCGTAGACCGAGTCATCTTTCTAGGCTTTATCGTGTCTGCACAAGGGGTTTCTGCCGACCCCGAGAAGGTTAGAGCCATAGTTGACTGGCCCGTCCCTCAGAACATCCGGGAAGTTCGCAGCTTCCACGGGTTGGCTACCTTCTATAGGAGATTTATCCGAAATTTCAGCACCATAGTATCTCCTATCACTGATTGTCTAAAAAGGGTGATTTTCATTGGACCCCGGCTGCCACCAAAGCATTCGATGAGATTAAGAAACGAATGGTGGAAGCCCCAGTGATGTGACTTCCTGACTTCTCTAAAGTCTTCGAAGTAACCTGCGATGCTTCGGGGGTCGGAATTGGAGGAGTCCTCTCTCAGGAGGGTCACCTTGTAGCATATTTCAGTGAGAAGTTGAATGATATGAGGCAGCATTACTCCACTTACGATAAGGAATTCTATGCAGTGATCCAATCCCTTCGCTACTGGCGGCACTACTTGCTCCCGCAAGAGTTCGTCATCTTTTCGGATCACGAGGCTTTGAGATACATTAATTCTCAAAAGAAACTTAATGCACGACATGGCCGATGGGTAAAATTTCGTCAGGAGTACACGTACACTCTTAGGCACAAGGCAGGGGTCGAGAATAAGGCTGCTGACGCTCTCAGCCGACGGATAATGACTACTCTTGAGTTGAGGGCGGAAGTCGTGGGTTTTGATCAGATGAGGATGGATTATCTTGAGTGCCCAGACTTCAAAGAAATTTACTCTTCCCTGTCCACAGGCAGCACCCGCCTCGTGGACGATTTCCTTTTGGATGATGGTTACCTTTTCAAAGCCCAAAAGCTTTGTATACCTCGCACCTCCCTTAGGGAATTTCTTGTGTGGGAGCTACACGCTGGGGGCCTCGCTGGACACTTTGGGAGAGATAAGACGATTGAGGCCGTTGAGTACCGTTTCTTTTGGCCGAGCCTTAAGAGAGATGTTGGTAGAATGGTTGCTAGGTGTCACACGTGTCAGTTAGCCAACGTAAACAGAACACTGGGCTTTACACTCCGTTACCTGTGCCTAGTTGTCCTTGGCAGGATGTCAGTATGGATTTTATTTTAGGCCTGCCAAAGACACTGCGAAAGAATGATGCCATATGCGTAGTGGTAGATCGATTTTCCAAAATGGCTCATTTCCTCTCCTGTTCCAAAACATCTGATGCCTCTCACATCGCCAAGCTTTATTTTAATGAGGTCGTCCGCTTGCATGGTTTACCCAAAACCATTGTATCGGATCGAGATGTTAAGTTCACTAGTTACTTCTGGAAAATCCTGTGGATGAAGATGGGTACTAAGCTGCAATTTTCCACTGCCTTTCACCCACAGACGGATGGTCAGACAGAGGTAGTTAACAAAAGTTTGGGAAACTTACTGCGTTCTTTGGTTGGGGATCATATTAGAGACTGGGACACTATCCTACCCACTGCTGAGTTTGCGTATAATAATTCTGTTAACCGAACCACGGGTCTAAGTCCTTCTGAGATTGTATACGGGTTTAAGCCTAGACAACCATTAGATTTGATTCCTATGAGTTCTAGGTATAGGATTTCTGAGTCAGCATCTGCATTCGCATCCCATCTGCATGAGCTGCATAAGAAAATTGCACATAATATTGAAAAGAGCAACAAAGATTACAAGTTATATGCTGATTTAAAACGACGATTTAAAACTTTTAAAGTGGGTGACTCCGTGATGGTGCGGATCCGTCCGGAACGGTTCCCACAAGGAACTGTTAAGAAGCTACACGCCAAGAGTGCTGGGCCTTTCAAAATATCAAGGAAAATCAATGACAATGCATACGTGGTAGACCTCCCTAAGGATTTCAACATCAACCCTACTTTTAACATTGAGGATCTAGTTGCTTACGAAGGCCCTGATTTCAATCCACCCAACCCATTTTTGCAACAGCCTGATATAACCCCACCATTGGAAAACCCGAATTTGCCCCCCCTTCCTACCATTCCCAAACTACCCATGGCTGATAAAGTGGACACAGTTTTGAGTGATGACATTATCTCTACAAAGGAAGGTGGAAGGAGAAGGTACTTGATCAGGTGGAGAGGAAAACCTGAATCGGAGGACACGTGGATAGACCGCGAGGAGCTGCAACGGATAGACCCAGATGCTTTGGAGCTTTACGAGAGAGACTCTTACTCGACGGAGTCGAGTTTTCTCCCACCCCGGGAGAATGATGGGGATATCAGTTGGAAAGTCTACCGTCGACGTGGCCGTAGATCTACGGCCACGATCTACCCGATGTATTTCTGATTTTAGTATGATCATTTTATTTTGATGTATTTTATTTCTGCATTTTTTCCCTTTTTACCCTTGCTTGAGGGATTGAGTCTTGTAGCCCCTCGAGGGTATTTTAGTCTTTTATTTTATGTCATTGTATTAGGCTATTTATAGCTTTCATCTTGTACTTTTGATGGTTAATGAATGATATTAAGAAAATTTTCCTGCGTTTGTCTTCTTGAAGCTTTTGTGAGAGCTTGAGAGAGAGTTTGAGAGCTTGGTGGAGCCTAGGAGAGGCCACCCGTCGTACCCAACAGTCACCACCGGTGGCTCTTGATTATCCTCCTTCCTTCTTTCCCTTCTTTCCAACATCCACCGCCGGTCATCCCCACCACCAACCACCACCTCATAACCTCTTCCATCCAAGCTCAACCCCACCACATCCCCAAAACCGAGCCTTCACCTTTATCCCGCCGGCCACCTTCTTAGCCGCCGGCCTCCCCTTCATCCACCACCATTCCCTCCGTCAATCACCGGCCCCATCTCGTCTTCCCCACGAATTTTCAAATTTTGAAATTCAAAGTGGAAGTTTCCAAATTTGCCCGACGCCAAATTAGGAAAGTTTCAATGAGGTTTCAAATTTCAAATTTGAATTTGAGCGGATTTGAAATTTTCATCATTAATTAGTAGGAGTGGATTAGGAAACGCGTAATTACTTTTCCCCTAACCCCACTCCCTCTCTCCATGCCGCCGGCCCCCTTAGTGGGCCCCTCTCCTTTAATGCTCCATTAAGGGACCTTATTACATGCTATTTGAAATTCAAAATCAAATTAATTTCCCTCCATTCTTACTTAAATCTGAGAATAATTTCAGATTTGGAGTTTAAAACAAATTCTATTCCACCTAACCTAGCCTCCTCCTAACCCTAGCCGCCTCCTTCCCCCTTACAACCCGCCGGCCACCTTCTCCCCCACTGCCCACTCCCTCTCTCTCTTCACCCCCCCTCAAGGTGTCTCTCCTTCAATGATTTGAGATGGATGATCGATCCGGAGTTGAATCCGATTTTGCGTATGAAGGCTAAGATTGCATGGATCTTCTCAACTTGCCTTCCTCAACTTAAGTCCAAACATTGTTGGATGCAAAGAGAAGGTCACCCACCACTTGCTACTCATTGTGATCAAGGCTAGGGAAGAGAAGCTATGGAAGGTTTATAGTGATTCACGTCATTTCTCCGTGAAGGTGATCTTCTTCCTTGATCCACTTACTTTTCGAATTCTACTTACTTTGTTGAGAGTTTGTGCAAGAAAGAAATCGTGTCTACTAATCGCCATCCATTAGTAATCGTAGGTTTGTTACTTCTTGGCTATTAGACTTCATTGTTATGTCGTGGTTAAGTTGGAAACTACTCCAATGCAATGCTTTAATTTTTCTATATGTTTTGAGTTAGCTTAGTCTCTTGTGTGGCTTAGCCTAGCGGAATTGACCACTTACGAGTTTTACTTTGTTGTTTTCATCACAACTAACTAAAATATGAAATTGTTCTTAAGCTATCTTGTGCAAGTTTCCAATTTTGCATGTAGTTCTACATCATGATAAGGTCGGGATCTGGGTACTAATGCGTGAATCCAAAATTAGATTTGCAGTTTCTGTAGCAGCGGTGATTAGTTTTGCTTGGTTATCTGTGAGGGAGAGACCTAAACAGAGAAAATAGGTGATGGGCAAGGTTCAAAGTTTTCTGGATGATATACGTTTCACCAGTCAAGAGTCAATGCAACAGATTTGAATGAGATTCAGAATGTTTATTTAATAAGATTGTGCTGCAGTACACCTGAAATGGCCTTCTCAAAGTTCTTGCTATGGTAACATTACCAGGTGTATTAGCAATTTATCATTTCCTATATCAAATATATATTTATTAATATTCTTTTTTCTTATTAAAAGCTTTGGCTATGCATAATTTTTAAGTACCAAATTAGTATATTATGTTACAATCAATTATAAGAAAATATACCGGACTGGATTTGTTAAATGATTCACTGAAATACTAAATTACCCATCATTGCATGTGTATATCATTACACAGTCAATCCTAGGAAAATATACCTGATTAGAATTCTAAGTTGTTATGCTTGTTAAATGATTTGCTGAATACTGAATTACCCATCTTTGCAAATGTACACTGGTAAAATCTGGGATCATTTGATGCTGATCAATCAAACTATAACAAACACTGTTTCAATTTTTGTAGGATAGTTGATAAATTGTTTGTGCATTAGAGTGTTTCCATATTTCGATAATAATTAGTTCTATTTAAGTTTATAGCTGCATTAGATTGCACTTTATTTTTGTTTTGTATTAGAACTTTATTTATTGCTTGAGGGATCTTTATATATCTTTCTTAGGCAACTTTATCGAATTAGTGCTAGCAAGGTGATTTATGTACTGCTTTGCTTGGTCAAATCATAAAGGTTGGCTAATGATGTGACAAAAATGTATAGTATTTTTGTTGGATTAACCATGTAATAAGATGTTTGATCACTCATTTCAAATGTACTTAGGATGAGGATGCTATAAAGTTAGGCATAAACAGAATCATCATCATAATTCACTTTATTCCAACTATTTGGGCTCGACTTTTTGGTTTTTTATTTTTTTCCTTCTTGCTAAGTGCAACTGCATTAGGTGTTAACTTATTGTTTATAAATATTTTTGAAAAACTTTTATTTGTGTTACGTTAAGTTTACCTATTTTTTTCCTAATCTTACATTAATAATTTATCCACATGTTTGATGGGTTACCTGGCCAAACCACCTATTTCTATTTTCCATGATCTTTTCTTAATAGATGTTAACTCTTTACCATCTTTCTGATATATTCATTCTTAATTTATCCTTTCTAATTTTTTCATATATTCCTCTTAAAATTCTCATTTCCCCAAAGCTTAACTTTTCCATCACCAACACTTTTTTTACTGCCTAACACTTTAGAGCACAAAACATGATGGATCTAACAACAACAACAACAACAACATCAAGCCTTTATCCCACTACGTGGGGTTGGCTACATGATGGATCTAACAATTTTATAAAATTTATCTTGAGTCTTTTCGATATTTTTTTTCATTGCATAATACTTCTAAGGCATATTTTTATACTTACCATCTACCCATAACTTCATTATATATATATATATATATATATATATCCATTTTTTATATAATAGATCTAATATTATTATCTTCTAATACTATTGACTGATTATTGTTGATGTCCAATACACTAATATTGCATTTTATTTACTTATTCTTTATTTTATTCTTTCTTAAACCATTTATCTTCTATAAATTTTATCTATTATTTTAATTTCTTATTTATGTTTATAAATATTTTGTTGATTATAATTATTTTATTTGCTACACTATGCACTAAGGCTGCACTAGATATCTTTTAGAGGAATCTCCATAAAGAAGATAAAAGGAAATGGACTTAATAGTGGTCTTTGATGATATTAATATAATTCAAAATTTTGTTACTTCACAACTACTTATAATATTAGTTTTAAGTTTTATAACTTCAACATACTTTTGACACTTTTTCTTTAGTACACATCATGTCAATTCTTATCGTACTCAATTATATTCCTTCTCAAGATCCATAAAAATCATATAAAGATTTTTTTCTTTGCTTTTTTTATAAATTTTCATTAAACTTTAACCATAAAAATTGCTTCTATGGGAGCATTTCCTATCATTAAAATAAAACGATTTTCTGATATTGGCATAATTTTTTTTGTGTTCTATTATACTCTCCATTAACTCCATTGTTTAATTTGACAGCTTGCTTTCTTTAAAATTATCATATTTTTGAATATCTGATTTGTTCCTATAAGCATACATCCCTAATCATTAGGTATTCACTTAGTTCACAAAATATATAAGAAGGTTCTCTTAATGCATCTTCATCAGAGCTATATCTACATTTTTTGGTTCATGTTATAGCATAGCTCATTATTTTGTTCCTACCGGCTCTTCAAAAAAAAAAAAAAAAAAATTCTTAAAACTTTTATTTAATAATTTTTCAAAGTAGCAATTCTATATTTTTTTAATATCTTCATTTTTAATTAAGATTATAATATTTTCACTTTTAATACATCAAATTTGATCAAAGTTTTTAAACATCGCATCTCTTACCTTAGCTGTTCTGTGTTTTTTTTTTTCTTTCTTCATCTTTAACTTATTATACAAATTATCAACCTTTATAATTTTTGTTTTGGTAACTACCTTCCTTGAAAGACATCTGATATTGTCATAAATTGATGTTGCACCCTTCACCAATTCGGTCCAGTTACTCATATACTCTGCTTCGTCAACATAGCTAGTTTCTTTATCTATATATTTTTTTCTTTTTCTATTAAGTGTTTAATAGTATATTAATATAGTTTTATTCTTCATTTACCGTTCATTATAGTTTTGCCTTTTTGTGCGAGTTGTAAAGGCTATTTGTTAGCTGCTGCCTAGGGGAAATGGAGCTAGCTTGTAATTATTATCCAAGTCAGAATTTGGTTTTTCATCTTCTTCCTTGATATGTCCTGGTGATGCACCATTATTGGTATTAAAGCTGATGGTGTAGGGCAACAATTGGAGCCTAGTGTGCAGTTTACATTTGCGGCCTGGAATTGATGCAAGAAGTTCAATCCTCTTTTCAACAGAAGTTAAAAGTTGTTGCTGGGAAATTTCAACAATTTGTCCTCCAGATGTGCGAGAACTTAAGTCCTTAAGATCAATAGCAACCCCTCCCAGAAACCACATTGCCAACCTTGTATTCCTTACTAGCAAAGGGCAATGCTATTGTGGAAAATCATGATCAGAAGAGAGCCTGATAGTTTAATTTTTCGACGCATTCCAAGCATCCTAATTCCAGAGAAAAAAAACACCACGAAAACGAAACATTTGATCTGATTATAATTCAGAGGATGATCCTTTATTGCTGGAAGTTCCCTACCTGAGATATAAATACTCATAATTTGCATGGGGGGATTTCAAACTTAAAACCGATATCCCTTTCTTTGACAATCATCTTTACATTGAGGATTATTTGAATTGAGAACAATCTTTGGAATCCTTCTTCGATATATGGATATTAGTCAAAATCAAAAAGTATAATTTATTGCCAATAAGTTGAAAGGGGGCGTCACTAGGGGTGTCAATATATGACACGACCTGAAAATCCGACACAGAACCGGCCCGAAAATTTTAGTTTGGGTCGACCAGTTTAACAAATGTGTTAGGTTCGAATTTAGTTTTTCAACCCTATTGAAATATCCAGTTTGGTTTCAAGTTAACTCGCGAACCTGAATGCAACTCATTTGACACGTCCGTTACGTTTTCACTCGTCTGTTCCATTTGACTCGAATGCTCGGTCAGTCGCATCTTGCTTGAGCTCTCTACTCGCCCTCGTGCTTGCTACTCACCTTCATCTGCTCGCACTTGCACTCGCCCGTTCTCCCTCCCCCTCGATCACTCACACTCAATCGAGTTAGCGGGGCGGGTCGGGTCAGGTCGGGTTGGTGTTGGGTCTAGATTTTTAATCCGTTTGGACAAACGGGTCGGATTCAGGTCGGACGTGTTAAGAGTGGGTCAATTCCAGATTTGACTTGAACTCGACTCGAAAACTTATTTTGACACCGCTAGCCACCACGGCTTGGTGGGTGGTGGGTGTAGCTTGCTCAATTGGGATGATGGGAAGAAAAGAGTATGTTAGAAGCTAGAGCAGAATGAAACAACTATTATGAGGTTCACTTACTTCTATCAAATTATGAGCAACTATTATATTTACAATATCAGAGATGCATTCAGGTATACTTTGCTAGTTCTTACTCAGAAGAATTTTGTTGACTTAGAAAGCAACCGAAGTTGGTGGCTAGGTATATTGGAGGGCTAAAATAATCCATACAAGTTATGTTGGAAATGAGTGCAATCTGGCGCTTGTCACAAGCAATGATTTATGCTTACAATTCTGAACTTCAATTCAAACATGGCCACCGGACTTCTAACTCACTACGCGTTACTCCTGGGCAAAACTCCAAACAAACGAAAGCAACCACTCTAAACTGTTAAGGAAACATCCTTCAATCACAAAACAATGCGACTGCTATTGGTTTGCAAGATGCTAAGGCACCTTCAAAGATTGGGAGTTACCGTGATAATATATCTAACTGACCAGGTCCAGCCAAATTCTTCTGGTGTTTCAATCCGGAACATAGATCAAATGAATGTTGATATAGAAAGCAAGCAAAAACCTGGATAGGGAATCAGACAAAAATAATTTTGAGACACCAATCCTTGAAATGGAAGAGGCTAAAGATTTACCTGGTGATAAAGGTGATTTCCTTTCATATGCGCTTAAAAAAGTACTAATTGCACCAAAACAACCTATAGACAAAGTCATTGTCCTTGATGCACAATTAGCGGAAAGATGTGTGATTTGTGGGTTGACAATGGTTGCATGAGAAATATAATTTTAGTAAAGGTTGTCAATGTGCTCAACTTGAATACTTTAAAACACACACACACTATGACCAAATCTAATGGATAAAAAATGAGGTAGAAGTGCCTATCTGATGTAGGACTACGTGCAAAGGCAAATGCAATTGATTAGAAAATTACCCATACATGAGTAGAGCTTTTCAATTAATTAATCTTCTCGCATTTCTTAACAAAGTTTTAAGCCAACAAGATAATGATTAAGCTTAGACAATCAATTACATAAGAAAATATTAGGATCATAAAATAGTCACATCAATTTAGACCATGCTAATGTTGGGGTTTCAAAAGAGAACCCCCAATTTAACAATTAAAATAGTTACTATAAGGTTTCACTCACTTACACTCATAATTTGGGGCTATGCAGATAAATCTTCATGGTTAAATGATACCATGATTGAGGGAGGATTAGAAGGAGCGAGGAACGGAGAGAGTTTACCCACAAAGTAGGAGATATGAAGCAATGTTTAAAATTGCGTATTCGGGTATTGAGGCGTTTTTCATTCGTGAGGCAAGGCGTAAGCCTTAAGGCGTTTTGAGGCGTAAGCCTCAAAATCAAAAGATTGTGTTAACATAAAATGATAAATTTTTTAGATACTAATGTGTGAATAATATA
Organism: Dendrobium nobile; assembly: GCA_022539455.1. Lineage (NCBI taxonomy): Eukaryota > Viridiplantae > Streptophyta > Magnoliopsida > Asparagales > Orchidaceae > Dendrobium > Dendrobium nobile. The sequence continues at coordinate 21,215,656 of CM039732.1, read as the reverse complement.
AAACATAAAAAAACATAAGATATGAAGTGAAATCAAAATATCTCAATAATAAGACAACATGAAATATTGTTCAACTCAAAATTCTATCTTTCCCAAATCCCAATATTCTTTTCATTAACATATAATTCCAATTTCCAAAAATAAATAGCAATGACATATCACATAAGAACTCATAAGTCATCAGCACTGTCATCACTAAGGGGTTCTTCATTTGAATCATCATTATGATGAACTGCTCTCTCCCCTTCCTCCTTTCCTATAGAGTCCAATGTCGGGCATTTATTTCAAGATTTATGTAAGTTTTAATATATATAGCGTGAGGCGTAAGCCTCATGCCAGTGAGGCGAGGCGGGCCTCAACCAAGTTGAGGTGCAAGCCTCATAAAAAAAAACTCGAGGCGTAAGCATCGAGGCACTTTTTACTAGAATTACGCAAAGGTGGACCTCAAGACGAGCCTCATATTGCGCAATTTTAAACCATGATATGAAGCAACGGTGGTAGTGTTGGCTATTTCTGAAATAAGGGTAGCAATACGACTTCTTCTCTCAAGTCCGAACAACAATCTAACTCCTTTCAAAAGTGTAGGCAGCAGTCGAACAAGTTCTGAAAATCTGGACAGCAAGTTAGCTTGTGCTGGAAACTCCGGACAGTAAGCTGGAATGTTTCGGGCTGCAATTAAGAAGGTCTGGATAGTGGGACAACAAGTTTATGCTTGCTGGAATTTCTGGACAGCAACCTTAAAATGTCCTGGAAATCTGGACGGCAGCTTTGGAAGACTAAAATCCTAGAGTAGAAGCTATTTTGTATTTCTATTGTAATAGTACAATATAGTACATAGTAAGGACTAATCGAGTTGAACTCATAAACTAGGCCGATTTGCGGTCCAATAGAAAAGAAAAATAATAGAACCATTGGAACCTTGAATTATCCACAGATTCCCGATTTTTCCTTGTCCCTAAATTGAATATTAAAGAATGGTAGACTAGAAATGAAAACCCCTTATTCTCGCACGGTGTTCTGCCCGTGGCTTCAGGGGGTATTCATGTTTGGCATATGCCTGCCCTAACCGAAATCTTTGGGGATGATTCCGTACTACAGTTTGGTGGAGGAACTTTAGGGCACCCTTGGGGAAATGCACCCGGTGCAGTAGCTAATCGGGTGTCTTTAGAAGCATCTTCTATTCTTTTCCCTGGCGCAGCTGGGCCATCCTGGACTTGAACCAGAGACCTCGCCCGTGAAGTAAATCATCGCATAAAAAATCTCATTCAAAGAGAAAGATAGCAAATATCTGGAGTTTCTTTTTTTATCCTCGCTACAAATCCCCTTCGGTTAAGGAGATAAGATAGAAACGCCATATTGCAAGAGAGCACCTAAGGAAACGATGCAAGGGGCAAGGGGAAGGGGGCGGCTAGCCATGATTGGGGTGGGATTGTTGATTTAATAGAGTTGCCAATCATGATCTCTCAATTAAGGAGATAAGAATTAAATCAAATCTCTAAATTTGGAATTAATTTGGAGTAATTGATTTGGGAGACTTAATTGGATGGAGCAAAAAGGGGAAATGGGAGAGGAAGGGGCCGGCCCTTTTAATGGTGATTTGATTGGGACTTAAGGATGTTACCAATCTTGGACAACTTGGTTAGGAAAGAGATGTTATTACAAATCTCTTCTTTCTAATTCAAATTAAATGTGGATTGAATAAAGAAACTTTCCAAAATTAATTCATTTAGCAAATAGAAAAAAAATTCAAAATTCAAATCAACTTGAATGGTGTGACTTTCCTAAATTAAATCACCTTATTTAAGAAAGGGAATTTCAGATTTTGAATGATTTGAACTCTGAATTTAAACCTTCCAAAAAATATTATGAGCTATATTTGGAAAAAAAAGGAAGGTTGAAACTTTGGGGTTTAAGGGGAGGAAGGGTGGTCGGCTGCTAAATGGTGGGGCTTGGGTGGCGGTTTTAGGAGGAGGGTTGGCCAACGACTTAGGAAAGAGGGGAGGGGGTGGCGGTTGGGACTTGGGAGTAGGAGGGGTTGTGGGCCGGCGGGTTGGGGAGAAGAGAGGGGAGGAAGTTGGAGGAGGTGAACCACGAGCCCTGACGCTCCCTGCAGCTGGTTTTTACGTTGTCCTCACCTAGGGACTTAAACTCTCACAAGAGCTTCTTCATAATAATTATCATCTTCTCAAAAGAGGAGAAAGAGTTATAAGTAGCCAAAATACAATAATGTTTTTAAAGACAAAAGTACGCCCTGGGGTTAAATTAGCCTACTCCCTCAAGTGAGGGTAAAAATGGAAAAGTGACATAAATAAAATCAAATACAAATAATAGATAAAAAAATAAAGTGGCCTAATCGTGGCCGTCAATCTCCGATTCCTTCTCTGATAAACTTTTCACAGTTGGATGGTCCTCATCACTATCACTGATGTATGCAAGTTAATATTTTCAATTGGTAAAAGATTGACGTGTGATGTTTTTTTTTATGTTCTTGATATGAGTGGCTGCTTAATCTTGGGAAGTCCATGGAAATATGACATGGGTGCTTGTTATGATTGTTGTGCCAACATCTACGTTATAGATTGGAATGGAAAGAAGCTTCGTTTATAGCTTACTGCAAGTAATTCTGAAGCTCACATGTTAACGGTTCGGTCTTCTTGAGTGTAATTGGACCGCAGCCCATTTTAACATGCAAAAATAATTCATTAATCATGACTATCATGTTCTATAAGTAGAGGCTTTGATGAAATTCCCATAGAAGTCCAAAATTATTGAAATATTTTTAAGATTCTATCCTTTTATAATTGCCTAATCAAGTACCACCTGATCGCAATATCTTTCATCAAATTCATCTCATTCCTGGCTTGGTGCTCCCAAATTTGTGTCATTATTAAATGGGTCCTGAGGAACAGGAACATATAATCCTGCAAGAAATTGTTGACAAGCTCTTATCCAAACAATTTATTAAGTATAGTATGAGCCCTTGTAGTAATAGATAAGACTAGAGAGGGAGTTGAAGGTAAACTTGAATTTTCGCTTGAGTAGATCTAAAACGGAATATATGGAGTGTAATTTTAGTAGTAATAGACCTAGTGAGGGGATTGTGACTTTGGGCGATCAAGTCATTAATAAGAGTACACGTTTTAGATATCTTGGATCTATTGTTCAGAGTGATGGTGAAATAGATGTGGATATTATCAGCATAATTCAAGTTGGATGGTTGAAGTGGAGGAATGCATCGGGCTTGTTATGTGATAGAAATGTACCCCTCAAACTTAAGGGAAAATTCTATTAGATGGTAGTGAGGCCTGCAATGCTTTATGGTGCCGAATGTTAGCCATTAAAAGAGAAGCATAATACTAAGTTAAGTTTGGCAGAGATGAGGATGCTCAGGTGGATGAGTGGCTTTGCCCTTAGAGATAAGATACGAAATGAGCATATACATGAAAAGGTTGGAGTAGCTCCAGTAGAAGATAAGATTAGAGAGAGTCGCCTTAGATGGTTTGGCCACATAAAAAGGCGGCCTTCCGATGATCCGGTTAGGAGAGTAAAGATATTAGATTTGACTTGTGTTAAGAAAGGTAGGGGTAGACCTAAAAAGACTTGGTAAGAAAATATTAGGAATGACCTTTCTTTATTAGATTTAAACAGGAATTTGACTTTTAATAGGACACAATGGAGAAAAAGGATTCATGTAGCCGACCCCATGTAGTGGGATAAAGGCTTGATGTTGTTGTTGTATAGTATGAGCCCTTGTGTAGTTTTTGCTTTGATTGTTTCAAAAAAAGATGGGAAATGGAGAATGTAAGTGGATAGTCATTCAATTAAAAAGATAATTGTTAAATATTGATTTCCAATGCCACGATTGGAAGATCTTCTTGATAGGTTGCATGGGGCAACACAATTTACCCAATTGGATCTTCAAAGTTGTTATTAACAATTCTATATATGAGTGGGGGATGAGTGGGACAGTGCCTTTCAAATGCACAAGGGTGTATTATACCTTTTAAACTGTGTAATGCGCCCAACACATTTATGTGTCTCATGAATGAGATATTGAAACCCTCCCTTGGAAAAGTTTGTGCTGTGTATTTTGATGACTTTTTTGTCTTTAGCATCTCACTTTTTGACCATTTACCTTATCTTACAATGCTTTTCAATAAAACTATGAGAACATAACTTGTTCATTAGTCCTAAGTGTGAATTTACGCTAGACAAGTCCACTTCGTGAGATTCATCATCAGGATCGATGTTGTTCATGTTGACCCAATTGCATAAAATGGCACACGCCATGATGTATGGTGCGACGCAATACACTAGTTCAAAATAGTGTGCCTATTTGTGTCATATATGAGCAATAGTGCATGGCGCAAGGTGCAAATGGTGCACATTTTTTCTTAGGGTTTTAAATTTAAATTATAATTTATATCAATACTTATTAAGTTGAGCTTAGTTGTCCTATATTTTTTTTCATTTATTACAAACTCAACTAAAGCTAAAAAAATGATTATAATAGAATTTTTAATGATTGAGGTATTAATAAAATAATATATATATATATATATATATATATATATATATGTATTAAATTTCATAATAATTATTTATTAAATAAGCACTAACTATGCTTTTTCACATGACTCCATCAGTCCATGTGACTTTTTTGTTCATGTGAGCCTAAAAAATAATATAAATAGTACAAATATATAGTGCCTAAGTGGAGTGGGATTAAGAAACAAAGATGAAATTCTCAAGTTCACTATGCATACACTATATATTTTTATAGATATTTTTTAATTAAATTTTTATAATTTGAATAATATTTAAGTTTTTATCTACTTATTTAATTATATAATATAAAATTAATTAATTAATTTATTTTTTAATAATAAATGATATAACATGAATTTATATATATAGTTTTATAATGTAAATTTTGTATACAAATTAGAGGTATAAATTGTATCTATACCTATGACATAAATTAAAAATTATTTATATTAAATTTATAAACTTATATGTAAACTAATTTTATATTAAATATGAATTAAATTTAAAGATCGAATATGTTTAAATTTAAAATTATATACTACATTATTTATTTTTAAGCTACAAAGTTACATTATTGCATAATTATTATATATTATTATATTATTTAGATGACATTTAATTAATTTTGATATTTATTACATCATTCATTTCAACCCCGATCAAATTATTGAACCTTAGACCTCTTATTTTTTTGATTTTATATCCAGTTGGATGTTCACAACCTTGATCTTCTACACTAAACAACCCAAACTCATAGTGGACCTTGCATTGATTCCTTAGGGTCATAACTAGATGGCATCCAATCTCATTAATGACTTCACTGATATGCTCTAGAGTGTTAAATAGAATTTGCAATATTTATCTCAGAAAATAAATAAGAAGTAGATATGCATAAGCGTGCCAAGGTTTTTGAAGTGGCAGATTTGGTAATGACACCATGTAGCCACTTATGTCAAATTAAAGCAAAATAAATTAGGGAGGAAAAAAAAGTGACTATCTATATTGTTTATCTTCCAACAAACCTTCATATTTCTCCAATCTTTAATTTCCTAGATATTTACCTCTACAAAGTCCTTGATGATGATGATATTGAGTTGATTGAACTTGACACATGTTCTTTTAAAGAAGAGGGCCCTTGGATGTAGCACCCTTCAACAATTTGATCTAGTTACTTATATACTCTGCTCTATCTGTATAGCTATATACTTTATAATTTTAAGCTTCATTTATAGTTAATTATAATTTTATCATTTTGTGTGAGTTGTAAAGGCTATTTGTTAGCCACTGCCTAGGAGAAATAGAACTAGCTTGCAATTATTATCTAAAATAGAATTTGGTTCGACTCTTAATAGGACACAATGGGGAAGAAGGATTCATATAACCGACCTCACCTAGTGGGATAAAGGTTTGATGTTGTTGTTGTTATTTCTCTGTGTTATTTCCTGGTGCTACACCATTAATATTATAGTCCTCTATAGTATTTATCTTTCCACTTTTTAGAACTGTTCTTTTTTTTTTAATAAGCTTGTCTTCTTACTGCATCACCAAGTCCTTGCTTATGCACAATCCAGTTCTAGACTTTATTAAAATTTCTTTGATAATCTTTTTACCAACCATTTTGTCTTCTTACTGCATCACCAAGTTAAAAATTTTCTCTCTAAAAACCTATCTTGAAAGATTAATTTCTAATCTTTCAAGTTCTATAATTTTATCTTAAGCAATGTTATGTTTTAATTATTTTCTTTATATACTAAAATGTTGTGGGCTCCGAAAATTCGGCCCTGGCCTCCCCGCCGCTTTTTCTTTTTGTTCGGCGAGGGAGTTTTAACTAAATAAGTTCCAAGGTAATTTTTGGAAGGCAGATGGATTTGTAGATAAGACACTACCCAGAGATTTCGCCCTCATTTTGCGAGGACTTTATGATATGAGTTCTGGTTTCCTATAGGCGCAAGCCCCTATAGTTAATTACCCCTCCCGATCACGAGAGAGAACTTTCGATTAAGGCTAGTCATCAATCAGATACGTAGAGAATACATGTTATCTGGCATATAGTAGCAGCATGGGTTTGAGATTGGAAGTTTGGATATTTGAATGATTTTGATATTCAAAATAGAAATTGCACAATCTTGCACTTAAAGCGGATGGTGGGGGAATGGATGATAGACCCGATCAAGATCCCATGTTTCCGTCATCCCGGGCCATCATGGTTTCTGGTCTACTTAGTCAGAGGAGGTAGTCGACCCAACCTGACAGAAGGATCCTTGTCGGCAGCCATGGGTTGCTTCATCCAAGGGGACCTTGTAGACCTAGGATGGATATTTTCCTAAGGGGACAAATTTGAATCCACCTTAGCTTACAGAGGGCTTTGTGCCATATCGATCATATCCTATTGATTCATATCTCAAGGATTTGATGACAATAAGGAGCGTATTGGCTCTGACCATAACCGATATTTCGTGGTGCCATTTGGCGGCCAAACCACTCGGTTCAGAGGGCCCCGGGTCGTCATAGCCGTTTATCCTGCGGTGCCATTTGGCGGCAAACCGCTAGTTAAAGGACACGTACCACGTCCTTACTAGCAGGAGATTGTTTGAGAATGGATCCTGGTGATATTTTCGACTAGGCATTTAGCTCTTTTGTGAGCTGAAGTAAATTTTGATTTGTCCACCCCAGCAAACTGTTGCGGGGGATGGATGGATTTTGCTTTAAGCGTTGATGGATAGATTTCAATTTTAAATATTTGGATTTTGGGATTTGTGAAATTTTGGGTGGAGCTTGGAAGGTATTTGAAAAATATTTGTGAACCCCTCCGGTTGAGATCAGCGTTCAACACGGCCATCATCGGGGTGTTTGGGGTCATTTCCATTTGTTGATTGAACTTTGTCAACTCAGACAAGCTATTGACTGAGGATCGGGTTTCATAGGCTTCGTGCCTTTGTTTGTGAATTTTCTTGATTGTAGGCCTTGAAGGCCTAATATGAATGTATTGAAACAAATACATTGGTCCCCACAACCATGTATTTGTTTGAAGGTTCGAACCCTGTCGACTTCTATTGATCCGTATAGAAGGATCAGGTTCGAACTAGAATTCATTTATCGACCCGCGCAGCATCCCTAGGCGTTACGTGTGTACCAATAACATGCTCGCCGGGGCCCAAGTGGGTTACGATTGAATTTACCCCTTGTGTACCTATGTGTATACAAACTACGGTGCACTTTTGTGGGGATACTTTGAAATATTTTATAGTTGTGCAGGTAACAGCCATTTGAGTGCGCACAACTTTTCATTTGAGGGCTTGTACACGCCTTCTGTCCGCTAGCACGAGTATTGCGAATCCGATGGCGTGCGTCTTGATGTTAACTCCCCCTTTCTCATTCACCGGGGGGGGGGGACTTCTAGACTTTGATATTTGTAGATGTGAATATCATTTTCTTCCTGAATACATGATCAAGAAGGAATTTTGGAACACCAGGAAGTTTGATTCTAATTTGTTCAAACTTCCTTTCCGTTTCTGGCTGGGACTGTACTTTTTTTTATACATCGAGGCGCCCTTGTACCCGAAATACTTGAAGAATCTTGATTACCAATGTTGTGGATGATATTTGTACTTGTGTCCACAGTGGTTCATTGTGCCTACGACATATCCACTGTTGTTATCCACAAGTGTTCATTTGCAGGGGACCGTCGTATCCACTACGGCCTCCTAGAGATATTCGTAGGAGAGCCGTTTGTCAACTTCATCATATCCACCCTTTCATCAATCTCAGGTGGGCGTTGATTATATTTGTACTTGTTTGTGGGGACGGGTCTTCCATTATCGGTCTCCAGTATTGCCATCTCAATCAACAGGTATTTTGTAGAGATTGTTATAGGAATTCACACATCTTTCATGTGCATGGGGATTTTATCTCCCGCTTGTAACTTATTGTTAACTTAGAGAACTGTGCATTTAGACTCTGATTTGTTCATTCATCCAAAGCCCTGGTCCTAATATTTCATCAGACCCGAGTTTAAGGTCTAGCCCATGCTTGAGTCTTGTATGTCGTTATGGGTTCAACTCTTGGCATCCCATTCAAACTCAAGTCCCTATTTCGGATCCAGCCTGAGTTCAATTTGAGCTCCTTACTCTCCACGTCTCATTCCAGTTTTGAGTTCAGAGTACAAATTCAAGTTATCTTGGTCAATTTATTTCATTTTTAAACAGAGTTCAAGCTTGAGTTCGATGTTCGGATCCCCTGATGCTGCACAGTTCGAGTTTCAAGTACCAGTTCAAGTGCTTGTTCAGGTCTCTTATCTAGTTCAAGCTCCACTGTGGTTCTTGTAGAGTTTAAGTTCACTTTCATATTGATTTGAATTTCAGTTTGATTTTATTTCATTTGATTTTGACCCTTAGAAATCATTTAGAATTTTGTTCAGATTTAGGTCCACAAGTTCACTGTTCTTCGTACAAGTCCTCTGCTCATTTAGTTCAATTTCTGTGTATTTTTGTTCGAGTACAGGTCTTCTATATTGTTGCCCAAGAAGGTCTTCAAATTGTTCAAGTCTTTGTACATTTCAGTGAAAATTTTGGCAGCACCCCGGCATATCCCCCGTTTGGGGGAAAGTTAGGGAGCTGGGCCTTCCCACCACGCTACTCGAGCGTGTATGGTAGGTGTCCTTAGACACCGCGGCCGTAGTAATTTTCATCCCACCACGCTACAAGAGCGTGTATGGGGCCTTCAGCAAATACCCGTACAGCAGAACACCAGTGGCTCTCCTCACCACGCTACAAGAGCGTGTATAGGGCTTACCCACCTCGTCATATGCGTCGCACTGGGCTCCCTCCTACCGTGCTACAAGAGCGCATATAGGTGGTTCCCCGGTCCGCTGCAAACATTGAGAATGGGATTTTGGAACATCATACCTTTGCGTAGCAGTGTCGGCGCCGATGTCGAGGTCGAGGACCGTCCCCTCCACGCTACAAGAGCGTGTATAGGGCTTACCCACTTCGTCGTATGCGTTGCATCGGGCTCCCTTCTACCGTGCTACAAGAGCGCATATAGGTGGTTCCCCGGTCTGCTGCAAACGTCGAAAATGGGATTTTAGGCGGTTACCCACCTCGTCGTAGGCGCCGGACCGGGTTTCCTCCCACCGTGCTACGAGAGCGCGTATATGTGGTTTGTCGGTCCGCCACAAACGACGAAAATGGGAACCCGAGTTTAAGAAGGTATGCCTTGGGGACCGGAAAACTGGCGATGGCTCAAGGTAGGAGGGGGCATGCATCTCCTTTTTTTATTTATTCAAACAATAATTTTAATTAATTGTTAATTAAAATTATTTTTAATTAATTATATTGAACTTTAATTAACTAGAGTTAATTAATATTAATTAACTTTAATTAATTAATAATACTTAATTAGAATTAATTAAAGAAGTTATAATTAATTAAAATTAATTTTAATTAAATTAATTATAATTAATTAACATTAATTATAATCATTTAATTAAAATTAACTATAATTAATTAAAATGATTATAATTAAAATTAATTTAGATTAATTTTAATTAAAATAACATAATCCCTCTCTCCCTCTACACTCTCTGGTTCACGAGATTAGGCCGAAGAGCTTGCCAAAGGGAGAAAGTTACCTACACAGCAAGCGGGCTCCTGTCTTGTTTCCGATCAAAATGTGTAACTTCCGATCCTATTGGAAGGGAAAGTCGATGGAGGAGCGAAGCCGAACAGCTCTGAAGGAGCAGGAGTAGTGACGAGCTCCCGTCGTTGCTTCCGATCAAATGTTCTAACTTCCGATCCAACGGTAATGGAAAGTCGTTCAAGGAGCAACGTCGAACAGCCAAATGGAGTCGAAGAAGCACGTGATGGGGAGAAAGTTATCCCCACAGCCCGCGAGCTCAAGTTCTAGCTTCTGATCAAAATGTCTGACTTCCGATCCGGCGGGAAGGAATGTCGACGAAGGGCGAAGTCGTTCAGCCACGGAGAGGCGGGAGAAGCCACGCAAGGGAGAAGGTTACCTGCACAGCTAGCGAGTTCCCGTTGTAGCTTCCGATTGAAATGTCGTAACTTCCGTTCCGATCGAAAGGGAATGTCATCGAAGGTGCGAGCTCGACCAGCAGCGAATGGAGCAGAAGAAGCGACTCGAAAGGGAGAAAGTTCCTTCGCAGTCGACGAGCTTCCTGGGTTGCTTCTGATCAAATGTGTCGTAACTTTCGATCGGACAAGGAGCGGTGTCGGACAGCAGCGAGAGATCGGAGAGAGTGAGTGAGAGCGGGAGAGCCAGAGATCGAGAGAGCGGTTCTCTCGTTTCTTCGATACTTAACGCGATAGAGGCAATCATGGGATTAATGTCGAAGACGTGCGAACGACGTGCGGCCGACTTCCTGGACGTGCGGCTCTCAGGTACGAAATATTTTTTCTTTTTTGTATTAGATACGGGTCAACAAATGTATATTCTTAATTATTGTTTCATGTTGTGGGCCAAACTTCTTTTAAAATAGTCTTATGATCTCTATAAAAAATTATTTCATTTTAAGTAAAATTATATTTATGACTTAGTAGCTTCTTTTTTGAAAATAATTAACTAATATTGATTCTTTAAATATTTATTCAATTTTATAAGACACGTGAAACTATGAAATCAAAAGTATAACTTATCCCATGGCAAGTATATCTCCTGTTCCACACCATCATATATCCTTTCACAGCCATCTTATTAAAACCTATGTGCTTGTTTAAGTTACTCATAATAGGTATTATTTTGTTCATAAGGTATAAGTGTTTATTCATCATTTTTCAAAACTCAAAATTTAATACTATTTTATAACCAAACTTGTGGAGCAAAAATATTGACCACATTTCTAATATCATCATCACTAGTATTTAACATTTAAATGACCAAAATGATCCCTAAATTTCGTAAGTGTGCCCACTTAATCCCAAGTTTTTTTCAAGTGGTCAACTTAGTCTCTAAACTCTTCAAATCTTAATCAATTTAATCATATCATCAATTTTGTTATTTCTTTGGATGAAAACTGGTGAAGACAAGGTTGTTAAAATCACATTTGGGATTTTTGGGGATCAATTCCATTAGTTTGTGCTAATATAAAGTGGTGAGATAGGCTTTAATAAGTCCTATTAAGTCAAAAAATGCCCTAATAAAAAGCTTCTCCCCACCAAGTTTTATTCAAAAAAAATATAAAGTTGTAGTAAGTTCAAATTGGATCCGATTTAGTGAGTTGAGCACTTAATTGAACTCCAAAAAAAGGACTAAAATAAACACACCTAATAAGGCTGAGGACCATTTTAACATTTACTCTTAACTTAATAGCTATCATTCTAGCATTAATCTTATTCAGCTCATTAATTTATTTTTCAAGTCTCTATCTGCTGCCATCTATGTCACATTTATATTGTCAACCTTTCCAACATACCAAAACTTGAAAACTTTCTATTATGCTCTTGGATGTTTGTCTTTCAGTTTAGTTTCTTGATAAAAAAGCAATATTTATTCATCTTTTAACCATTTTGTCCACTATTCTCATTTTTCTAATTCTGAGTTTCCAAATTTCATATAGTAAGCCTAATCATACTTTAAGACCTCATCAACTCTTTATCATTTTTCATCAAAATTAGGTTAATTTTTGGCACATCATTTTTGGTGATATGTCATAGCCAACTCTTGCGTACTTTTTATAGACCAGAATAAATTATGGTGCATCACTAATGGGTGACATCCTAACAAGCTCTTGTATACTTTTCACCACAATCAAGTTAGGCAATGATGCTTCACTTTAGGAACAGCTTTGCACTAACAAAAATTTATATTTCGATTCATTTTAGAAGTTTCGCATGGTTTTATGATCGGTTGTACTTTGTGCTCAACAACAATCACCAACCTTTCTCATTAGTCCCATCAACAAATAATTATGATTTTATGCATAAACATAATCATGATTAAAAAATTAATAAATGTTAAAAGCCATTTTTGAATTTTACTAAATAGATGATTCATAATCTAGTGAGATTGTGATATTTAATGTGAATGCAAATCTTAGCTTGGCATTTAGAGATTACAAATCTTCTTAAGCTTCCATGTGATATAATGGTTAATATTATATAACACTCCGTATTAACTCAAAATAATGGGATTTACTCATAAAAATCCCAAATGCTATTTTAGAAAGATTTCCTTCTCCAATTTTTCATCCAAAGAAACAACAAAATTGTTAGTATGATTAAATTGAGTAAAATTTGATGAGCTAAGAGATTAAATTGAACACCTAAAAAAGAAAAAAAAAAAACGGGATTAAATGGACACACTTAAAATTTTTAAGAATCATTGTGGTTGTTTACTCATTAAATTAGTTAACAGTGATGATGATATTAGAAATGTGTTAATATTTATGCTCCACATGTAGGATTATAAAATAGTTCAAAATTTGAATTTTGGAATAAGATGGATAAACAATTACAACTGATACCTGAATAGTAAATGATACCTATTAGAACTGACTTGAACAAGTATGCAGATTCTAATAAGATGGGCAATGAAAGGATCTATGAGGGTATCGAATAGGAGCAGATAGGGTTGCTATGGAAGTTATACATGATTTCATAGTTGCATATATTGAATAAATATTTAAAGAATAAAGAAGATCACTCAATTATTTTAAAAAATGAAGCTACTAACTCTTAAATGCAGTTTTTACTTGGAAGGAAAGAACTTTTTTACAAAGATTATAAGGATGTTTTATAAGAAATTTGCATATATTGAATAAATATTTAAAGAACAGAGAAGATCACTCAATTATTTTAAAAAATGAAGCTACTAACTCTTAAATGCAGTTTTTACTTGGAAGGAAAGAACTTTTTTACAAAGATTATAAGGATGTTTTATAAGAAATTTGACCCACAACAAAAAGTAATAATTATGTATATATTTTAGGAGTAAATAAAACAATTAAAATATAAAATTGCCTAAGATAAGATGATAGAAATTGAAAGATTAGAAATTAATATCACATCAACCATTATATTAGTTGGGAGCTAAAGAAGTTTAACCATTATACTCAAGAGGCTTTGCATTTGAAACATACTCCTGCTTACTTTTGGATGTCAACTGTTTCATGTTCTTTCAAAATCTGTCTGTGTTTAGATTATGATATATGGAATGTATTTTTAATACATTGAAAAGGTATCGATTTTGCAATCTCTTCATCATTTGATTTCTTAAAACTTTGTTTCAAGTTTTGTTTGGTGCAATGTATTTTAATACACTGCCTCTTCCAGTCACGCCACTTGTATTCCATTCTCTTTTTGGTTGAAGTAATAATGTCCCAGACCACGGATGCTTCCAAAACAGCCACTGCATCAATCCGACTGACTTAATAAAAGTTCAATTCCAACGAATTGAACAATCCACACAATTTTTTTTTTGTGAAATTAACATAAAACAAATTAAAATTGAAATTATTCCAACCATATAAACTAATCAGAAGTTATGAAAGACTACTAAACCATAGCAGCAGCATGTCCTTAGATAAATACCCTTTCTTGTCTAATTCTACTCTTTTTGGTCATCATCACCAGCATGTTATTGAAATAAAATAATAAAATGAACAAAAATCAGTTGATGAAAAGAAACCAACAAATGAAAGAAACCACATAAATTGCATAAAAAATTATCTTTGATGTGATGTGATGTGGAACATTTTAGTTATAGTACACCTTAGGAATAATTTATCTACCTTTGTACTAGCTTTCTAGAAAGTTCTAGAATATTCTAGAATATTTTATATATATTACTTGTAGTAGGAAAGGGGAGATATAAAGAATATTATGTTATTTGAGCACTGAGCTTGTGTTATTTGGTTTATGTTCTTATTCTAGCAGCTCCTTCTCAACGATCCCCACTACATCATGTTGATTCGAATAAATGCAAAGATTTTATCAATAATCCTAGTATTTTTGTTGGATGTAAACCAGTTGGCATTAATATATTGGAATATTTCTCTTGAAAAATGCAGAAAAACTGTCATATACAGCATCACTAAGACCATATTGTTTTGTTTCAAGTTTTTGTCATGATATTTGTTATATTCACGGTGCTCACTTACACATCTAAGTTAGATAACCTGTAAATACTTAAACTTTCTACTGAATTCTGTTCTTTTAGCACAGGCACCTTCCTAGGATATTTGCACAATTTGATAATGCTGAAGGCTTCCTGTTCCTTCAGGATAGCATGGTTCTTAATTATTGGAACCTTCTGCAGGCTGACAAGGCCAGGCTGTGGATTACTAACAAGGTCAATCAATTTCAAGGCTCTTGGCCCTTATTTTCTTTCCTCTACCTTGATAAAATCTGCTGAACATTCCATATTATCTTGCCTCCTTCATCCAGGTCCCGCAATCTTGGGTATCGGTCTCCATTGATAGTAAGAGCTCAAAATGGTTTGTGGAGCAAGCGGCCATGGTGAAGAAGGTTGTGGACACTCTACCTGTGCACCTTCAGGTTAGTTACAAAGAGGGCACGAATGAAGATAAACTCATTATCTGCAGCAGTGAGGTTTTCTATGTTCCTAGTCACTTCGTCAATGACTTTGTGGACCTTGTGGGACTTGTGGGAGACCTAAATATACATCACAAGGTTGCGGTACCAATGTTTTTCTTAGCTATGGATTCTCAACAGAATTTTGATTCAGATGCCCTTGCCAGAATTGTTTATCAGACAACATTACCATCCAATGGCTCTTCCTTTAGTTATTATACAGCCAAAGCATCTGCTGTGTACCCTTTGAAGGTGCTAAATGAACCAGACTTTGTAAAGCTCGTACAAGTCATGGCTTCAGGTGACCCTCTTCTGATGGAATTGGTATGATTGGCTGAGGAATTTTTTGCATTGTACACTCTTTGGAATTCGATAGTGATTAAACAACTCCCTTAATTGTGCGTGTTTAAAAGCTGTTTTGATTTAAGTTTTAAGAAATTTCTTTGTTCTTATATAGGGTTTGTTTGGGACGACTTTCTTACTGCTTTTTAAAGCTGCTTTATTGTATAAAAATTTTAATTTTTGTTTAAAAAACTGCTTTAAGAAGCAGTAAGAAAGCCGTTCCAAACAAAGCCTTAGGGTTCGTTTGGGACAGCTTTTTTACTGCTTTCTAAAACGGAGTTTTAGTACAAAATTTTTTATTTTTGTACTAAAACTCCGTTTTAGAAAGCAATAAAAAAGCCGTCCCAAACGAAGCCTTAGTCTGTCCATGTAACTTGTAAAATTCTCGTATGCATAGGCATCTGTATTTTCACTTTCAGTTATATCAATCAAATTTTACAGAGTGCATAATAATGTATTTCAAATATAATTCTACTACAAATTATGCTTAATATAATAAGCATAATTTTCTTTGATCCAAATCATTACCATTCTATGCCCCTTGCATTCTTTGATTCAAATAATTACCTTCCTATGCTTTCACATCTTATAAAATCGTCTGTTCTGTCGAGTATTCGAACTTTAATGGCCCATTTGATCGTCTTAGATGGACAATGTGTTTAAAAAATGTTGATATTAGTTATAAATTATCACCTTTAAAATGCGCTTCCATCAACTGGACCAAATATGCTATGTAGGTATTTAAAATGTGCTTCCATCAACTATGAATATTAGTTCGTCGCCCGTTGACATCAATAACTTCATTGATCAAGGCCAAATGTCCAGAAGCCATGCCAAATATTTCCACATAACTAAATCAAATTTGCAAATGTCAATATCATCATTAGTGTGAGTACTATTCTTAAAGCACACCAATTTAATATTGCAGTACATAATACCTCTATGGTAAGGAAATTTTACTGGCTCAGGTAATCTGATGTAGAGATACATCAGGTACCCAATAAAAAAATGCCATATGCACTTTAAACAAAAAACACTCAGTTTTAAACAAAAAGTAAGTGCATGTGACATTTTTTTATTGGTTACCTGATGTATCTCTACATCAGGTTACCTGACCCAATAAAAATTCGTAACAAACTTCCACGACAAAATGAAGTTCGTGTTTAAGATAAAATTGGCATGTTCGTTATATATGCTTTATTTTCATTTTGAAATGAAAGATTGAAGTTCGCTAACTTTTTTTAGCAGGGGTGGAACCATAGGTTCCTTAGAGGGGGCAATTGCCCTCCTCAAAAAAAAATTTCTTTTAATAGTAGAGTAAAAAGTTAAACAAAAAAAAAATTTCTCCTAAAAATTTACTTTTGCCCCCCCCCTAAAAAATTCTTTTATTCTAACTTATCCTAAAATATCTATATATTTCTTTACATTTAGTTATAATATTTTCTTTCAAACTTTTCATGACAGTTTAATTACACATTTTTTCTTTATTTTTTTTGCTTATTTTTTTTTAATTTTTTCATAATATATAAATATATAATATTATTTTTTTAATATTTAATTATTTATGTGTTGTATTTGCCCCTCAAAATTAAAATTGATTCCACCCCTATTTTTTAGTAAATTTACATAAAAAAAATATTTTATTTCACTTTAAATGGATGGATAAATGCTGCACTTCAAAAAATTTAAAATTTATTTATATATCATATATTATTATTTTTATAAATATAATTTCACAAAAATAACCCCACCAAAAGTTTAAGATATATATATATACTAACTATACACATTAAAGATTAAAATTTAAATAATATTGACCGTTAGGTTATAAAAAAGAAAAAAAAAACATAATATTTACAGCAGAACTATCACCATATTCACATCTACCGTCTACTATAATAGTCAAAAGGAAAGGCCAATTGTGAAGAGATCTCAACTACGGGAGCAGGAGTCTCACTGCACTGTATTGCACTGCCAATCTAAAAAGCATTCACGGAATCACGGCCCCTGCTGCACGACGAGAATCAAAAACTCCGACTCAAAATCCGACGATGCAATCATGTCGCCGACAACCCCCAGCTCCGGGAACTCGCTCCACTCCTCCAGCTCATCATTAAGTATCGAATTCCATGAAAGCCGGCGCCCGACCATGATGAGGTCGTAGCCGACGCGGCTGAAGTTGCGGATAGCCGAGATTGTCTGCTCCATGTCGTTCACAAAGACCTCGTTCATAGAGGCGCGTAGATTGTCGGAGTTCTCCTTCCGAAAAGTCTCGATTACCTCGTTATCCATTTCCGCCTCTTTTCCATTCGACATCGTGGAGCTGGATGAGAGGAACCTGGTGATCGTTAGAGTTACGCCGGTGTGTCGCACCATGCGCGCCGCATAGGAAAGAGACTCGCGGTCATCCGGTCCGCCCCAGAAGAGTAGTCCGATGTGATGCTGGAAGTTGGCCGGCGTAGAAAGCACTGTGACGGTCAGGCCCATGTGCACCAGAAGCCCCACCGAGCATGGCGCCTGCACCATTTATCATATAAGAAATATGTTTTCATGATATTGGAATAATAACAATAATGAAGTTACCTTTGAAAGGATATGGGGGATGTTGGTTCGGAAGGCCTGGTCCTGTTCGCTGAAGCCACCGGAGGCATCCTTGCCAGGCAAAGGGAGGATAATGATAGCGACGCTTTTATCACCGGCGAGCGAGCAGATGTCCTGATGCATGGCCTTGAAAGGCGCGATGGCTGTGAAGGGCTGGACGGCGACGATCCCCTGCTTATCCTGCTCATAGTGGATGAAGGCGTTGTGGAGGCGGTCCATGTTGCTGGGATTGATGAACCCCTTCTTGTTCTTGTGGGCTATGAGAGCGGAGTTAGCTCGACCCGTCAGCTCTACGAGGTGGAGAACGTAGACGCACATTGGAGTCTCTTGGGTCGGGCATGCGGCTTCGAGGAGCCCTAATATGCTGGGGATGTGGTCCTCGTTGAGCAGGCAAGCTAAGACGCGCATCTCTGCGTTGGGTCTGAGGTGCTGAATGTCTCTTCTGCCGATGAGATCATGGCCGAGGGGGCTATACAGATGCTTCACGAGCGGAGTAGCGACGGAGGTGATGATGATGATGGTGAATACCAGCAAGGTGTAGCTCTCGTCGTCCAGCAGCTGCATCAAGTAATTTTACTAAAAGAAATTTGTGCAATCAATTTTACTAAAAATACAAGAACTTACTGATCCATTCTGGAAATTCATGTAAGTAATCAACTCTATCACGCCCTGAAAATTCATCATAAGCCCCAATATGAATCCCTTCCGAAAGGAAATCCCGCAGTAGATCGCCGGCCCCATAGTCGCCAGCAACTTTGAACCATACGCTATCAAAGCCAGCATAATCAGCACAATCCAACCCCTCAAATGCAGCACCACCAACGGCGTCACGACCGCTCCCGCCACTGTAAACACCAGCGGCATTAACACCTCATTCACCATATTCCCAATCCTCTCCACCAAATCAGTCCCCAATGGCGGACCATCCGGCACCATTAACCCCATTATCAACGGCCCGTACGCAAATGACGCCCCCATCATCTCGCTCACCAGGCCCATCACGATCACGCTAACCACGATCGCATGCAGCTGCAAGCTGCTCACTCTCCCGCCCTTCGGCGTCCGCCGTGCGATCCAAAGCATCCACGGCCGGAAACCGAACACGATAACGCACACCATAAGCAGTATAGACCCCAACGCCCAGGCCGCTTTGCGCAGCCCGCCCTGGCTTTGGTTCAACATCGTGAAAAGCGCCATGAAGAACCACCCCAAGATGCCGTGGACCATCGAGACCGACATCGCGAGGCGACCGAGCTCGGAGTTGAGGAGGTTGAGTTCGGTGAGGATGTCGGAGACGACGGGGAAGGCGGTGATGGTTAGGGTGGCGACAAGAAATATGAGAAATTTGCCGCGGGCAATGCTGGCGCCGATGGACGTGCGGAGGAAGTAAGTGGCAGTCCCGACTAGAATGAAAGGGATGATTGAGCTGACTAATCCAATAAAGAGGGCCTTTTTGCCGGACTTTAGGACGATTTTTGGATCCATTTTGACGCCGATCAGGAAGAGGTAGAACATGAGGCCGAAGGCTGCTAGGGTTCGGTTGATGGCCATTTCTCTTTGGGGGTAAATAATGTACACGTACTTTGGGTATAGGCGGCCGATGAGGCGGGGGCTTAGGAGGATTCCGGCCTGAAAATGGATGCCTCCGTTATAAGCAAAAGGGGATGAAGACCACTAAATTTTTTCCATAGAAAAAAAAAAAAACAAACAAACAAAAATTTTTTTTTTAACCTTATAAATAAAAAATTTTAATGTCTATAAGATGATAACATATAAAAAACTCATAAAATACAATCACTTATTCTTACTAAAATATCACAAATGATGCGGGGCTGCTTGATAGGACGAAAGATGTAGTAGATGACACGAGACATGAGGGTGATAAGGATGATCTGCAATACAACGGTGGGGAGGGAGAAGGTGAAGGGGTTCTCCAAAAATGTTTCGAACGAGTAAATTATCGAACTGCGTTCATCACCAGTATCCAAGCATATTATTGAAACACCTTCGAAATCCAGGTCTGGCAAATCAAAGGAGCCATCGGTTACAATCTTTTTGCCTCTATTCGCCCAAATATCTACTAGAGGCGGAGCACTCACGTTGTCGTCGTCCATGACGACCCTGCAAGTTCTTCAATAAGAAATGTGGAGAATAAAGTAAAAACTCAATAGTTTCTTGGGCTAATTAATGAGATGTTGGTTAAAGGAGAGAGTTGTCTTTACAAGGGATTGCCAATGTAGTGGTTGGTGGCTAATGGTAGTGGTCTCTCCTTGAAAGATTTTAGTTGATTTCATAGTTTTGCCTGTTCTTCTGTTTGCTACCAACTTGCTCCTAATATAGCCAATACTCCCAAAAAAGAAAAGGGAAATTTTTGAAAAAATATTATATATAAATTTAAATAAGGTAGCTAATATTGGTCTGTTGGTTGAAAGTTTTGACTATCAACTAAGATGTCTTGAATTTGAATCTTGCCTATATATGTGCTTAGGAGTTTACCTTAATTGGACTAAATGTCCCAAAAAAGAAATTTTAAAATAGAAGAAAATTTAAATTAGTAAATAGATCAAGTCAGCACATGAATGATGATTTTTCCACATGACTATAAGAGTGGTGACTTAGGCTTCGTTTGGGACGGTTTTTTTATTGCTTTCTAAAACGGAGTTTTAGTACAAAAATAAAAAATTTTGTACTAAAACTCCGTTTTAGAAAGCAGTAAAAAAGCCGTCCCAAACGAAGCCTTAGGCTTCGTTTGGGACGACTTTTTTGTTGCTTCTTAAAAAACTGCTTTAAGAAGCAACAAAAAAGCCATCCCAAACGAAGCCTTAATCTTTTTGCTAATTTAATTTTTATTTTATTTTTAAATATTTAAATACATTTGATGAATAAGAATTTGATCATTACGATGAGTATAAAAAATGAGAAGTAAAGTATGATCCTTAATTCAAATAAAGTTGTTGCTGCATCTCGGGCAAGCGGGACCAAGTAGAGTGCAAATTCAACCATTCCACATGATACTATCATTGGAAAGCTGGGCTCGAATATGTATATGATTCAGATTTTGACCTTTGTTGAAGAATTCATGTCAGCAAAGATCAATCATAGTGGAAATGAGGTTTTGATTACTTGTGGAGCCGATGGTGTGTGTGTTTATGGCCAATGCGACCTCTTCCAACGACAATTTTATGGAGGTATGTGATGGTCGTCATGCCATTAGCATTTTTGAAATGAATAGCATTTTTGAAATGAATACATACGATATGGAAGTTTATGGCAAATTCATTGAAAGAGTTATAAAGGATGTTTCTGCTATAATTTTGTTAATGCCATTCTGAATTCAACTAACAAAGTCAATCCAGTATAATGCTCCCAAGCTGTTAAACATAATGTTGCAGAAGGGTCTTATCCCAAATTTGTTGGGCATGGTGATGAGGCTGTTGGTGCTCTAGTTATTGCTATGATAGAAGCCATCATAACAAATGAAGATGTAGAAGATGATGAAGAAAAAAAGAAATAAAGTGATTAGCATCCATGTTGGAGGCTTGAAGGTAATGTTTGGAGAGATGAGTAATGTTTAGTTTGAGGAGTGGCATTCTTCCTATGAAAAAGTTAATACTATATTAATTGTGAGATAGTTTACTAAAATCAGTTGCATTGAATATTGAGAACAATATTAGCATTTTGAGAGCCTTACGAATCGAAGATAAGCTATAATAAGGTATGCATGAAGCCATTGAATCTTTGAGGAAGGCTGGGATTGTTGTTCTAATCAAGAGCAAAGCATATGATATGACTCTTGATGTATTATATGGAGAAAATGATGTTTCAATGACTCATGAGGCTAATTTTGGGCTATACATTAGTGGTAGAGAAGGAAGGCAAGCTATAATGGCCTCAAATTTTGCAATAGGACATGTTTATCTTGGATTCAATAATGAAAGTGGGCAAATATGTGTTGTTAAAGAGGTAAAATTCATATATGATGATTCCATTTCAAGAGAGTCACTCAAATATCCAACCTTCATGCAGTTAATAAATAAGCTTGCGAACATACATCAAAGATGCAACATTTTTAACCTTGGATGAATGATTATGATGTTTAACACGGCTTGACAGAGTTGAATTCTTCTGATACAAGGGGAGTAAGATGTGGAATATCTTAGTTATAATAGAGCTTATATAGAGTATGCCTTCAATTATTAGAATGTTATATTTGCTTTAAAAATAGCTAAGGTTAGGTGTAAGGAGGGATTTAGAATATTATATCCATTTGAACCTTAAGTTTTTCTTTGTTCTCTAGTTTTGTGTGTTCCTTCTAGTAGATCCTTTCTTCCATCGATCCCTTTACATCACCTATATGTAACGACCCAATACAAATATTTTCTCACAATATACCCAAAAATATTAACAGTTGGACTGTCAAAAGAACATATATAAAAGAAAACATACCTATGGCTTAGATTTTAACCTTGGCAGCTCTTTTTTACTTAACCGAGGCCGTACACTTTCCTAAAATGATACGTAAACAATATAGGATGAGCAAACACTTGCATAGATGCTACATGAAAACTATTGAAGAATTCAATAATCAAAATTTAAAATAAATTATATAAGAGCTAAATATTAGATAAATAAGAATTTAAGTAGTTCAACTAAAGCAGTATAGTATTTACGTAATGTTTTATCACTAACATGATTACAATAGTATTATTAGAAGTATGCATATGTCAAAAGCAATAACACAAACATTTTTTGAACTTGAACGTGATAAGAACATAAACTTGTAATCATAACACAACACCTGATGAAACATAATATGCAACATATGAAGCAAAATATGTTTTCATATTTACATTGCACATTTCACATATCACCTTTGTTATTTCACATTTCATTTTTCACATTTACTATAACTATTTTATACCAAAATGAAATAGGCGTTAAAAGCATATGCATACCAAGAGTATCAACATATATAGTGCTCAAGCATAACTTCATAACATAATTAGTATTATGTAACATAACATCACTTCATAACATAAACATATACTTGAGCATGATATCAGAATATAAGTAGTACAATATGAAATAACATATAACATAATATTTACATTTCATGATTCCTTCTTATATATATATATATATATCCCTTCACACTTCATATTTCACATTTCTCAAAACCTCATCATTCCTTCACTTTCACTTATTCCTCCAGTTGTATATATATTTCACATTTGACATTTTATATTTACATTTGTTTGAGCATATAAATGAAAATCAAGGTAATTACATAAACACGTAGGCTCTTATACTTTCATTTGCTTACATGTGAAAAATCCACCAATAGCCATTAGCATTTAATTCCACTTTCATATCACACATAATTTCAAAAACATAGGCAAAGAGATAGTAGAACTTTCAACATACATAAATAGAGTATAGTGTGTCAGAAAATGAATGCAATGCACATAAGCATAAAAAATAATTCACTTACACTTCACGAGTAACTTGATAAGATTGACTTATGGGCTCGTTAATGAGTCTAGTTCAAATTAGCCAATAAGCCTTCTCGGCTCACTTACACTCCTAAATATGGGAGCATGATAAGTTATTGTTATAGTTGCAAGTAGAGGCTTTACTCTCAAACATGTTCAAGTGGTAAATTTGTAGTTAATTTAGGTTGCATATTGGTATATGTGGACAAAATTAATTATGAAAGGATTGTACCACCGATTTGATATTTAATATTTCTTTAGATATATTTGTATAGTTATTGTTAATTATCCCAAAAGATAAACTAGCATTGGATTATCGATTTGAGGAAAGAAATAATTTATTTTTGTACAAAAACTTGGCATAGAGAATGTAACAATTATCCTGAAGGATAAAATTGACATTTACCTATCATATTAAATATGAAATTAACCAAAGATTAGCTTAAATCGATGTTGAGAAGATTTTTCCTCTCTCTTAGCAAACTAAGACATGGTTTATTTTGTACTTGTTGACCTCATTTTTATATGAGGTCACACTAGGATCAATCCAAACCCTAGGATCTATCCAAAACCTTAGATCAATCAAGACCTTAGGATCTACCTAGATCTTAGATCAATCCAGACTCAAATCCAAGGTCAAAGGCTAAGTCCTGAAAGCCTTTTTCAATGAATCTTCAAACACTTCCAAACCTAATTAAATGACTTCTGATTCCTAGTCTGTCAGTTGCATACTGATAGGACATGTCTCTAGAGGTAACCCTCTAAATTTGAGCCCATTCTGAGGTCTCTAACCCCATAAATGGAATTGAAATCTAAAGGCTGTAAGACCTTCAAATATTTACAACCTATGCCATTGGGCCTGCCACCCAGTGGATTTTGACCTTGGAGTTTTTTACAAAGCCTCCAATCACTTCCAGACACTTGATTATGACCTATTGAATATTAAACTATACTTTGGTGGACCCATTTTGACCCCCAGTTGATCAGGGATCAAAATGACCAAAATACCCCTTAGGGGTTCAAATATCAATTTCAAACTAAATGACCTCCAAATTGCATGGAACCACTTCCATCAATTTTTGAATATCAAACCAAACTTGTTGAGCCCAAATTTGGATCTTGAGTCAACCTAGTTGACCAAGTCAACCTAGGTTGACCTAAATACCTTTAATGTTTTAAATGGGTTATTTTAATCCATTTGACATTTTAAACCCCTTTCAAGCATTAAATCAACTCCAATCTATGGGCTCAACACATCTCAATCCCTGGTCAATCAAAGTCAAGTATAGTTGACCAAGTAAACATAATGAAACTTGGTCAAACTATTTGACTTTTTCTTTCAAACATTCAAACCTCAATTCCTAACCACCAAACCTTCTCTAATTCAACACTCCAGCACCCAAGGCATCTCCACATGCCAACTCACAAGCCCATATGGCATATTGATTGGTCAAATAGTCTACATGGGCTTTGGAGTGGTCAACTTTGGTCAAAAAACCCTCTTAAACCTAATCTACCTTAACCCAAATCTCTCCAGTTGCTTAATCAGACTCTAGAACCTTCCTGGAGCCTTTCCTAGCCTTTGGATCCATATCCTACATCTCTTAATCAAACCCATGTGGACTATGGGACAAAAGAGGCTTTCTACCTCACATGTCCTTATGTCCTTTCGATTCCCTGCTCCCACCAGCTACCATGCCACATGGCAGCCATCTAAGGGTGTCTCCAGCCTATCTCAGCCACCCATTCAATCAAAGTACAAATGAATAAGGCAAAACACCCTAATCAAACCTCATTCCAACCTAGCCATTATCTCTCCATTCAAGCCCTCCCAGACCTCAAACACTTTTCGTTTGAGCATTCCAGACCTCAATCCACATATTCCCAGCTCATTCCGGCCGGTCAAAGCTCGCCGACGGCTGGATTCCGGCGAGCTTAAGCAAAACTCCGTCCAAGCCGATTTGCCGTTGATCTATGAGCTTTCGAGCAAAGGTTTCTTCTACAAAATGGAGCTTTGACAGCCTACAAATGCAACATGCCATTATACGGTTTAAACCGTCCATTATCAAGGTGAAAATCTTAAACCCTAGGTTAGAACACTTAGTTTAAATTAACTTTTAATTCAGCATTTTTTAAACTATTAAACCACATCCCCAAAATTTATGTTCATTATTTTAATCCACATTTAAAATTTCATTGAAAATGGTTGATCTGATCAAGCAAACGGGACGAAAAACCCCTTCTAGGGTTGATTCGTAATGCATGCATGATGTACATTTTCTAAACCATTGATCTTATGATCAACGATTCAGATGGAGCCATTCTATGTGTTCCTCCGACCGTAGATTTGATCTTGTGATCATTTGCTCTGTCCGGCGACATCTGGACCTTTGATCCAGAATCGCGGGATCAGGATCCCGCCGTCTAATCTCTTCCCGTGAGATCAGATCACAAGGTTTGATATGGGATGTTGATCCCTTAGCACGGAAAATTAGACGGCGGACCACTGTGGCTTACGTGGTTAAGTAATGCCGCGTGCTCTGAAAACTGCGTGCTACTGCTGATGATTGGCCTTAAATGCCTTACCGCCGCCGCATTTTTGATCCGCTTAACCAGAGATTGCCACGTGGCTCCGTGTTTTGATCAGATGAGCTAGAGCGTGCCACCCGTCCCGATGGGCCACCAATCATTAATAATGATTAAAAATCATTATTTAATCATAAAAATTTCAAATAATATATATATTACATTAAAATTTCCAAAAAATTTAACATTAATTTAATACATTAATTATATTTTAAAATTTTCTAATTAATTATTTATTTAACATTTTAAAGTAATAATTAATTAAAAATTCATAAAATTCATAAAACATTTTAAAATTTCTAGAATTTAAAAATCTTTAATTTGAAATAAAAATTATTTTAAAATATATTATACATTTTAAATAATTTTAAAATATTTGATTTTAAATATTTAATTACTATTTAATTAAATATTGATTTAAATTTTATCAAATTATATATATATATTCTAAATATTTTATTGATATAATTTAAAATATTTAATATTATATTTAAATAAAAGTTATCTTGAATATTATTTAAATGTCAAAAAAACATTTAATATTCAATTAAAATTAAAAATATATATATTTTTTAATTACTAATTGTTATTATTATTTTTAATTATTTTAAATACCTTTAGTTAGCTTAAAGTTTTAAAATTTTAAAACAAATTCATTTTAAATCATAAAAATTCAAATAACATATCAAACTTTTCAGAAAATTAAGAATTTTAATTTAAAACTATTTTAAAAATTTAAAACTTAACTTATTTTGATTAATTTGAATTATTTGAATATATACAATATTTAATTAATATTTAATTAAATATTATATTAATTATTTTAAAAATTAAAAAACTTATTTTCAAATAACTTTAAAATCCAGAGGATCTCTCAAGTCCTTGAAATTTTAGTTCAACCATATTTTTAATTATTTTATTTTTAAAGCTTATATTATATATATAGGTTTATATATATATATACATATATCCATTTTAAAATCTATTTTAAAATTATATGTAGCCTAAATCCTTAACTTTTGAGAGATCACTTTGAAATCTTAAACATAGATTAAATGTGTGAATAGAATTTATGGGGGATCAATTAGTGTGTAATTATATTCTAATTATTCACTAATCACGTCATTAGTCACTTTAATTAATATTAATCCTTGCATGTTTAGGATGCACACACTTGCACCTAGTTTTAAGCTCTCCTAGACTAAGGATTTGAATGTGCTTGTGTATGGATAACATGTATTTAGTCAAGGGTTAGTCAAGACATTGATTCAAACCTACTTAAACTTAGTGACATCATTAAGGACAACAATTAAGAATATTTGTTTAGAAAACTTAGAAAAATTATAGAAATTAGGATATATATGCTTTTGACTTGAAATTTGAACAATTTAAGCTTAGTGACACTTTCAGCCCCTGGAAAACTTTTCACTGGTTTTAGAGATCATTAAGCCCCTTAATTGATTTTCATAAGATTAAACCATTAATTAAGCATTAAATGTTCCAAAAAATCTAATAAATCAAAGTTAAATCCAAAAAATACACATAATATCTTAAACTGACCAAAATTGAATCCTTAATCAATAAAAATTAAAATCATTTTGATTTGATAGAAAATTTAACTTTAATTTAATTTTAAGTAAAATTGAATATTTAATTAATGTAATTAATTATAAATAATTAAAAATTTCAAAAAATTCCCAAACACTTGGGAATCTCTCCTTAGGTCATTCCTGACCTTTAGAGTTGATTTCAAGGAGTTGGGAGTTCATTTGGATTTAAATCATTAAAATCTCTATTAATTAAACAATTTTGAAAATTCTAATAAATACTCAAACTTTGATAAATCATAACTAATTCTAGAAAACTCCAAATTGACCAAACTCAATGGCATTCAACACATATGAAAATATAATATTTATCAAAAAATTTAATCCTTCAAAAATCAGTCAAAGTAAAAAAAGTCAACAAATCGATCAAACTTTAGTCAAAATCAAGTCAAAACTTCAAACTTTCATAACTAAAGGTAGAAAAATCCAAATCTAGCAAACCTACTATCTAACAACTCATCTTAAGGTATAATATTTTAATAAAATATTAACTTTCTAGAATTTATCATTAATTAAAAAGTCAATTTTTGAACCCTTAATTAAACGTTTAAAATAATCAAAAAGATTCATAAGACTTAAAAGTCATTTTAAAACTACAGAAATGTTTAACCAACTCTAAAAATGGTAAACAACCAACCTTAATTAAAATATATTAACCTTTAAACCTGTTGGTGGAATTTTGAAAACAGGTTTTGAAAAAACATTAGTTTTCTTTTGGGAATTTTAAAATTGAGATTGAATTTAATTCTAGAAGTCGAATCAACTCGTTCGGAAAAGTATATTGCCCCGAAGGACGAAAATAAAATTCCGTAACGGTGTTCAGACTTAGAATTATGTAATTCATCTTGAATATCATGGCTAGATTCTAAAGAGAACTTCACACGACCTCGAGGGAACGAGGTAGTTCAACTAAATATCCAGTTATGATATTCAAGGAATATGATTGTCGAATTCATATCCAAAGCCTTATCAAAGAAGGATGTATCTCCCCAAAGGGAGATAACACCTTTCAATGATAATCCTTCTAATATGACAACGACAATCATTCTTTAACATTTCCCAAAGAAATCTAGGAAGGTTTAAAAAAAAATAATCTTGAAATCAGGTGCGTGTGGTTCCAAATCTCCTACGAGCGCAAGCCCTCGTAGTTAATTACATCGTAGGAAGACAGAGCCCCCTACAAAAACTCTCGATTAAAATAAGAATGAAATTTTGTTAGATTTTTTAGGAGTAATATCAAAGACGAATGGAATTTTTTGTAAAATCAAAAGGGAATGGATCAAGACGGAACATTTATTAACAGAATCGAGGGAAGAGAAGTAGGGGACACCTTGAGATTCCAGAACCATCCGAAAGTGTCCCAACTTAATCTAAGTGTTGGGCTTTATGTTTTAGGATTGAAAGGAAACTTTAATTGAGGTTGAACATTTTATTAGAAATTTGGGACTATATTTTCGAAATTTGGGCTCTTATAATCAAAGATCTGCCCCGGATCCTAAATCGATTTTGGACACTGGACCACAGTCGTCCGATCCTAACTAATGCAATGCAATGCCTGGATTGGGGAGCCAGCTAACCACCTAATCGATTTAAAAGAGATGAGTCTGATCTTTTATGAAAGAGTGGTAGGGACGTTGTACTTAAAGTTTTGAAGAGTCGGGGCCGACATCTAGAAATTTTCCTAATTGGCCCATTCGACTTATGTTGGGTGCAAAATGCTAAGGACTAATGTAATTAAAATTTTGACACTTTTAATTTGTTTCTAGTGCAATGCATGCTAGTTAACAACCTCAAATCAAGTATGCTTGAAATTTTAAAAACAGGCTTAGAAAATAATTTTTTAGAAGACTGGACTTCCCCAGGTCCGGCACCTCGTCCTCATAGGTCAGACTATCCGGACTCTACCCGCAGGAGGGGAAGGGTCTAAAGCAAGGAGAGAGTAATGCAGAAATATACATGCGACCCCGGGGTCGATCCCCGGCTAATTCCCTAGATTCGTTATCTTTCTATGTTATTTAGACTCACTAAAATTTTAAACATTTAAGATTTTGAGTAGAAAACTTTCACACCCTTACGAGTCTCACGTATCTAGGCGAAAACAAAAGCGGCACGCAATCGCCAAAAAACTAAGAAAAGTAGGCAATCCTAAAGGCAATCAATTCATCACATCAAATATAAATTAATTAATTAATAAATGTCCATAGGCAAAGTTGTCTTGCTTATTACAAACCAGAATTTTGCAGAAAGTAAAGTGGCCGAGCACCACTGACAACAACCCGGATTCTAAGCCTAGTAATGACGCAAGTAATTTTGAGTGGGATACTCTCAATCTTCAGGTCTTCAATCTTGTTCTTCTTTGGACTCCTTTTCTTCAAACTCCTTGGATTCTTCATGGTGAACTACCCAAATGGATAAGAGGGCACTTCCCTTTTAAGGGGAAGGCCACTCTTTCCTCTTTGAGTATAGGAAAAGTGTGATCCAAATTTGGATTTCCAAATGGAAAAAGGAATACTTCCCAAAGGGGCATCCTTTCCTCTTTGGAATCCAAGTTTTGGACCTATGTATCCCGACTCAAAA
Organism: Dendrobium nobile; assembly: GCA_022539455.1. Lineage (NCBI taxonomy): Eukaryota > Viridiplantae > Streptophyta > Magnoliopsida > Asparagales > Orchidaceae > Dendrobium > Dendrobium nobile. The sequence goes on along the minus strand of CM039732.1, from coordinate 21,185,356 downwards.
TTAACTTTCACAACACTTGATAATTGTACAAATTACATTTATATCAAAAATAAAATCTAGACTCACATGCAGGGTTATCCTAAGCAGTTGATAAATAAGAAGCAGTTATTCCCAAGCAGTTATATGTGCAGAAAAGAAAGTAAACACACTGGCCACACTCTTTTTATTTGGGGGCTTTAGCAGCTGAAGCACATGTGCAAGCATTTATAATAATTAATATTTTTTTATATTGATTTAGCCCCCTTTTTCTACCCTGCATGAGCGTGGCCACCTGCATAAAATTATGTGAACATCCAGATCGTACCTAACCTAAGGGTAATCTAGTCGCCAAACACATCAATCCATCCACAGAGTGCAGAAAAGTAAGTAGACACAACAAAGCAGTTTCATTCACAACATGCAGTGAAAACTATGAAAAATCTGGCACACAGCAGTAAAGTAAACACCGGCCTAATCTAGATCTAGAGTTGGTTATCCTAGCACATCATCTAA